>VYXC01006187.1:757022-838349 GCA_013397175.1 Platysteira castanea | reverse complement strand
TTTAAACTAGTGAACTGATTTCCATTTTGTTCAATTTCTCACAAAGAATGACAAGTAGCCACTGCAGCTTTTCCCTGAGTTCCAGCAAAACCAGCATGTAACATTATTTGCAAATTAGCTTCATCCCCCTGGCTCCCAGTTAAAGCAAGAACTGCTTGGTCCAGAGTTGCTCCCAAAATATCCACTTAAACCATGTAATGATTCTGACTCTCTCATGCATAGTAGATGAAAGACGATCCGCGATTTATTTTTAAAGCTTTGAACCCCAAACATGGTCAATCATAGAAAAAAAGATTAAAAAAGGAGGAAGTCATGATAATGCAAAGCTGGGAGAAAAGCAGCCCTACACTTCACAGTAAAATCCGTTTTCTTTGCACTTTTTTATTAACAGCTTCAACTATGATCAGTGCATAAATCTACCTGCAACACAGGATGTTGGAAAATTACCGAGAGACAGCAACGTCCTCCCTGCTGCTTGGTGAGAAAAGAAGGATGCACCTTCAGGTATGGGCTGGAAAATTGTTTCATCCTCTGTTCCCTATTTGTGTTGCACTAAGCCTGCTCGTTCCATTGATTAGAGGGGGGAAATAAGGTGTTTGCAAGAGGGCAAACTTCAGAAGGGATCCTCTAAACTTGTCTCAAGCCACAGATAAGTGTCTGCCTGGGGCCTGCTCTGCACCCAAGCAGCGCAAGGCTCTTCAGGCTCTGCTGGGGGTTAATGGTGATGTTTTGTCCTGAGTTTGCTGTTGTTCCTTCCCTGCCCCTGTGGAGGTTATTGATCCTTGGTGAGAACCAGATCAGCACAGCGCTGGGTGCTCCCGCAGCCCCCGGGAGGAGCAGCTCCACTCTGGGTGCTCCCGCAGGGTTGGGAAGCAGAGCACGGGCTCTGCCATTCCCTGCTCCCAGTTTGGGGGGATCAGCTCCACTCTGGGTGCTCCCGCAGGGTTGGGAAGCAGAGCACAGGCCCTGCCATTCCCTGCTCCTGGTTCAGGGGGGATCAGCTCCCCTCTGGGTGCTCCCGCAGCGTTGGGAAGCAGAGCACGGGCCCTGCCGGAGCATTCCCAGCTCCCGGATCGTGTGGAACTGTGCGAGCGACATCGCCGCTTCCCCGGCGCTTTGCAGGGATCACTCGGAGGGCTGGGCAGGATGAAGCTGCGTGGCTGCTGCTGCTGCTGAGCAGCCTTTTTAGAGCGGGAGCAGAGCTAAGCACTCCTCCTGGGTTTTCTTAATCCAGCCTCAATCCATGCACTTCAAACAGGAGCCTTGTTTTAGGGCTGTGCTGAGCGCTCGAGTCTCCCAGCAAGCTGCTCTCGTGCCTGGAAGGGCCAGCCAGAAGCCAAAAAGCCGGTTTTACTCTCTTTTGAAGAGGATGGAAAATGCTCCCCCTGAGCAGGGGAGTACGGAGGGGAGTTGTGGTTCCCAGGACAAGAAAAGGGAGGGCTGGTAACTTTCTGAATGTGGATTTTTCTGACAGTTGTCTGATGCTTTGAGCTCAACGTGGATGAGCCACTGTCCCTGAAATCCAGCATAGCAACTGGATTATAGCTGCCACATCCATCTCCCTAGGGAGACAAAAGGGGTTTCCAGCCACAGAGGCCAGTTTAAAACATTCCAGCCTTCTCCAGCGCGCTTTCCCAAATACATGTTTTGGAGCAAACAAGGACCTAAGGGCTGCTTAATTCTTGGCAACTCGTCAGCATTCTCATGTTGCAGGTTGGGGTTTCTCATTTGTCTGGCTGGGTTGGTTGCTTGTTTTGCCACCTGTGCAAGTGGTTTGAGGAAATAATGGGAATTAGCTCATCTCAATGTTTATAGATGCTTGTCCAGTGGGACTCGTTGCTTTCAGTAAAGCTCTTTCTCTTCATTGTGTCCATCACTCCTGTTTGCATTTCCCTATTGCCGTGTTTGCTCCCTGCAGTGACCACGGGGGACTTGCAGGGGACAAATTGCCATTGCTGGGGCTGGCTTTCACCTGGGGCCTCTTAGGAGGTGGCAGTATGTGAGCACTGGGGTCCCCAGCACGTGACGTGGGCTCCAGAGGCAGCCTGTGGTGGGACCTGGTGTCCTGACATTTCTGTTGGAGTGTGTCTGTGCCGGTGGGTAAATGGGGTGGAGTGTGATGTGCAGGGTCAGAAAGGAGCTGCAGATTTCGGGACTTGAGTAGGTCTGCGTTTCACTGATGTGTTTCATGGACACGTTGGCCAGCACCGAGGCTTCCTCACCTGTGGGAAATACTGGCAGTCTTGGAGAGACAGCTTAGACTGAGTTGGGACTGCTGAGGGCTCCTGGAATGGTGCAGGGCCCTGTCTGGATCTGGATTAGTAGAACAGGAAGTTCTGTATGTACTTCCCAAAAGTGAGGAGACAAAATGGGGGATAGGTGTCGAAGGGGGGTGGGTGAGAGCTGCCCTCCTGGCACGGGGTGACCACTGTGCTGAGCTTTCAGCTGGATTTCCAGCTCTCTGCCACTTCTGCCTTGGCTGAGGTGCTCCATCAGTACTTCACACCACACTGAGCTGTCCCCAGTTTTATCTTTAGCCTCTCCTGCATGACACACGAGGGCCTGACACCACGTGCCAAGAGACACCACGAAGGTCGGGTTTGCTCCCTACAACCTACTGTTCCCACCCTGCATTTCTTGGGAGAACTCTGGCATCCTGTCAGGCCACGCAGGAGATGTTTTTCACCCCTTCCCACACCCATGCACGCCTTCCTTCCTGCAGGGAAACCCGCGCTGGCACAGGACAGTGTCGGATGATGCTGCACATTCACTACGAGGATGCTTCTCTAAGGCAGGATGAAGGCTGAGAGTAACGCCTTTTAATGCTCCTTCTCATAATTATCCTCTTAATTACTCAATGAAATGCCCAATAAAACAAATCACTATAATTTCTATTTTATTCCCTGCCTTTTGCGGGTTATTTAAGAGCTCGGGGTACATTAAAGGAGGCGCTTTCTCATGAGGGAACGCTTTCCAATAGATCATACTTGCAAAATGGTTTTACGTCCCCATCCTGTGTGTTTCATCCTCATTTTCCATGCCAGTTTGCTAATTACCAGAGGCACTGGTGGCTGGGAAGCCCTGCCTCCCTTGCTGCCCGTCTCTGCCGCGGTGAAGTCACAGCTCTGAGTTTGTGACATCCCCATGGCAACAGCCCGTGATGTCACTAGCGGGGATTACAACTTTGCAAAGCATCCAGGCACAGGCAGCCGGGCTGGAACTCTTGGGCTCTCACATGTCTTTAAATAGCAAGGAACTAAAACGCAGGGAAGTCTTTAAGAAGGCTTTAGATTTCCCTTTTTTTTACCCTGAAGGAGGGGAGGCTGTTGGCTGCAGGGCTGCCGCCAGCAGTCCCGTCCCCTGTCCTGCAGCAAGCCCAGGCTCCCTTGTGCAAGCTTGGGGTTTGCTTGGGGGAGCTCAGCCCTGCAGTGACCCTGGTGCAGGATTCCCTGGCCAGAGCCTGGTGTGTTGAGCATCTCCCCAATGCCCCTGGGGGCTGCAGGTGTCCCCAGCCCCATGCAGCTCCCTCTTGCTTGGTACTTCTTGCTGATAAAGTGAACCTAAAGCAACCCTGGGGACCACTGATCCCCTCAGCCCCCCCTGCCCATGCTTCACCCCATCTAAACTGCTGGCTCCACTGGCTTTCTTCGGGGCTTTTTGTCTAATACTCATAGTATTTGCATAATAAGACATTGTTCACGCACAGGCAGTGAGGGAGGAAGATTCATGTGTGTGCCTCTCTAGCAACAGGAGAATCATGTAATAGCAGCACTTTATTTTGCACCTGGGGAGGAAATTCAGCTCCCTTGGCCGGTATCACAAACAGTGCAGGGCCCTGAAACTTACACAGGGCAGCCACCTGACTGATATTTATGTGCCTTATTTAAACAGCAGAAGCAAATCAAGCAGGTGGAAGAGTCAATCTCTTTATTTTGGTTTTTCTAAGATAGGAATAAAAATGGTATTTCATAGGTCAGCGTGTCTCAGCTGAGCGGTGGTGGGGAAAAGCCGGTGCCGCGGAACACACTGTCCTGTCTCCTGCTTTCTCAGATCACAACTTCTTAGCTGGATTCAATAGAAATAAATGTTCAGTAGTTCCGGTGGCGGCCTTTGGAAATGGAGCTAATGGAACAAGACAAAAACCCCAGCTACAACGTTTTGACAAGCGCTGAAATGTTTAATGCTGTGCGCGGCGCGGCCCCGCTGTGGGGAGGTGGTGGCTGCACCTGCAGGGAGCCGCGCCCCTCGTTAGCGTGACACGGGAAATTAGGCAAATGCTGTTCGAGCTGTGGGGCAGTAAACAGGCCAAGGGCAGCTGTGGCTGGGGCAGCCCTGCACCGTGCAGCAGGTGAAGGGCTTGGTGGCCCCGTGCTGGGGATCCCTGGAGGGAGAGGAGGGTGGCCAGGTCTTGGAGGAAACCGGTGGAGGAGAATGCTTAACATTACCCTGAGCTGAGACGGGGGAGATGAAGAGGCTGCAGTGATTAAATAGGATCTACTGAAATCCTTCCAAAGCAGGCTTAGGAATTAAGAGCCATCAATGTCACATTGAGGGTCACTGGCTGCAGGACACCTCCAGCCGGTGCCCGGCCTCCCCCCCGTGCCTCTGTTTAGCCCCATCCGAGCCTGAGGAAACTCATCCTTTGTTTCAGAGCCCACTTGGACATTCTCCTCTGCCACAGAACAGGAAATCTCAGCACGGAAGGCCTCTAAGAAGCCAGTTTGTCTGGGGAGGAAGGATTAGATTGCGTATGGCCAGATTTGTTTTGAATTCAGGTGTCATTAGGGATTTATTAACGGGGGAACGTGGTGGGGACAGAAGGCATTGAAGGGGCTGGGCTGGCATTGCCTCTGTGCAGAGATCTGCTGGCTGGTCCCCCGGCAGCAGCAGGGCTGGAGCCTGACCCCAGGAGGTGTCAGCTGGTGTCCCCTGTGCTCAGGGACAGCGGGCTGTGCTCGCTGAGGCCATGCTTGCCATGCTCGTGGGACTGGACTGAAGCCACCATGCTGAGCTACAGGCTGGGTCATGCCTGCCTGCCCCTGGGGCTGGACCCAGCTCGCCACAGTCTCATCCAGAGGAGTCCCAGCCCGGAGCAGTGCTCTGGCAGTGTGGCTGTGCTGTGGCAGCCTGCACACACCAGCAACACCTCAGTCTCGGATCATACCCCCCCAGTGCCAGCATGGGAATATTGGGGGACCAGCCAGAGCCAGGATGGAGCCCACCCATGAAACTGGCAGGCATTCCTTGCCTGGGAGTGAGTTTCCAGTGTGGCTCGGATGCTCTGGTCAGGCTGGCCTGCACCAGACCAGGTCCCCAGTTTGTCCACTGCCACTGGTGCCACATTTACACACATCCCCACCAGTTCTGTGAAGCAGGGCCGCCTCTCCCAGCCACACACAGGCACTGAGCAGAGCCCCAGAGGGACTGTCCTGAGTGACAAACTTTTGTCTGATCTGGGACTCCCACTGAAGGGGTTTTTTAATGCCCCTCCTCCGCCTTTCTCCTTATTTTCCACAGCTGGAGCGCCGGGTCACGGCAGGGAGATTTTCACACATCATTAGAGCCAAGTGTCCAATTCCACACAGCCGTCAACCCCAATCAGAGCGATTTAAAAGGCAGCGCTTCCTTTAATCATCCGGGGATGCTCAGATCTGTGAGTGTGAACTGAGTGCTCCCAGAAGCTCGGGAGAAGCAGGGGGATGGAGCAACGGGAAACGATGCTGAGATGAGACCTGTGGTATTCAAAAGCAGCGACTCCTCACATGGGCATCAGCCCCAGGGCAGACCTGGAGGGTGAGGTGCTTCCTCCCTATCTGTCTCTTCAGGTTTTCCTCCGTGGATGATGGAGGTGGCCATGGGTCCGTGTGTGCGTGAGCAGGGCCCGCGGAAGGGCTGCTGTCTGCAGCTGAGACCTGAGCCAGGGGTGATGTATCAAATTCATAAGCAGGAGAGAGCCTCAGCACCTGTATTTCTGACCCACGAGGTGGAAGCACCCTGCTCTGTGAGGCCCTGAGCACTGGAGGTGTCCTGCGGGCGCTGCGTCAACCTGCGGCTCCGCGAATTCCCACGGAGCAAACGAGTGACCCGAAATCTCGGAGCTGCGCTTCGCCTCTCCCTGTCCCAGCCAGCACCCCCGACCCTGGGCCACTGTAAAAATGTGAGCTGGGCTCTGTGAAGCGATGCAGCTCCGTGTCTGTGCCAGCAGCAGGAGACACACGGGCACAAAGTCCCCCCTTTCCCAACGCCGCCTGCAGAGTCGTGCGTGCGCAGCCCTGCCCGGGGCACGCTGCATCTTCCCTGTGTGCAACCACACGACCTTCCCTCGGCCTTCTCACGGTCCTGCCACAGCCCCCGTGCCAAGCAGGCTGCACGTGGGTGTGGGAAGGACAAACACATGAGAAACATCACGGAATTACCAACACACCTGACTGCAGGAAGGTGAATGTCCTTCCCAAGCGCTCTGGCATGCGCAGAGTCGCTTTCCACAGTGACCCCGTCGCAGAGCTTTCAGTGCTCATGATTTGTCCAAGGGCAACTTTGCCAAATGTCAACGTTTTTATCAAAATTCCCTGTGACAGGCTGCAAGTTTTAATTAAAGGAACTTGGGGGTGTATGTGTGTTTGTTTGTTTGTTTGTTTTCATGAAATTAGGGGTTTTTTTCCTAAGAAAGCAAATGTTTTTCCAAGGAAAGAGTGACAGCCCCTGTTTTTTTGCTAATCTGCCATGTCTTTCTGGCTAACCTGCTTTCTAAACCACTCTCTCCAGCAGGAAGCTGAGCAGCCTGAGATCCTGTCTCACAGGTTCCTCTGAGAGAGTAGCACTGCCACGATTGCCCAAGGCAGTGTGCACGCACCACTGGCCAGACCCACACGTGCTGAGACGCCTACAGCCCTGAAAACACAACCAACTGATGCTGTAGATGAAATCAGCGACTTGCAGACATGGTTCTGCCTTAAAATCCCCAAGACCAGCAGCAACACAGGCAAAGGCTAGGAGAAATTTTACCATTAGCCTCTGAAAACCCAACAATTTTTGCTAGAGAAGCAATCAGGTTGGTGTTTGTTCTGCTCTTGCTGCTGCAAATTGATTGGATTGACAGGACTGAAGGCAGTGGTGTAAGAGAGAGTCAGAGCAGCCTTCTGGACTTTGATTTGATCTCTGCCTTTCATGGTCTTCCCTTTTGTACTTGCTCATCGCTTTTAAAAGCAACTCTTTGATGAGAGGTGGCAAAATCTCACTTAAGCAGAGCTTTCTTGGCAAGAAACATTCGACTTTTGGAGCTGCCCTCATCTGTTGGGTAAACATGAAATGATCATCTCTGACTGGAACTGATCCTCTAGAGCCATGTTATTCCACTGGGGAGAGGTATTTTCACCGATTTTCAATGTGGATTATTTTTGTAACTGACTGTAATAGTTTCTTTGGCGGCATTAGGGCTTATTATGTCAGGATTTATTTCGGCGTGAGGTGATTCGACATGCTGTGGTCCTGCAACTTCCCTCTGCATGCTGAAATGCAGGGGGCCACCTCCTGCTTCCACCACAGACACAGTGGGGGCAACCTCTTTGCAGCTGGACCTGTCTCCCAAGGTCAGCTTTCCCCAAAAGCAGTAGCTTCTTAAATGCTGAATGAGCAAGTTTAAGAGAACAAATTTCCTGCAAAAGACAGGTGAAAACTCACCTAGGTGAAATATCTATATAGAAAAGCCTCCTTTTTTCTTATAGAAAGAGAAGGAGGGGGCAGCAGGAAAGGGATTGCAGCTTCAGAGGAGCAGTGCAGGCACCGGGAGCTCCCCGGCATTAGCAGAGGGGTTAGCAGCAGCAAACACAATTGAGGATTAAATGTGGATTATGCTGCAGCGATCCTGAAACATCGTCAGTGCTGAGGCAGCTAACAAAGGGCTTGGTTTCCTTAGGAGAAGAACTGCTGGGCCCAAAGCAGTTGTAGATAAAACTCTTGAGGTGTTACTCGTGAGGAAGTGGTGAGGCAGTGAGCCAAGGCAGCCTGTTTTGGTCTCTTGGTACCTCTGGGAGAATTTGGCAATGCCAGCTGGTGGATCTGCTCCTCAAAGCCCCGTGTAATATGGGATTTTGGAAGTCACTTCACCATCAAACACTGCCCAGGCTCCACCAAGTATCAGAGGAAAAGGTTCACAAAAACCCCTTCAATGCTGTTCAGCAGAGGTGGATGGGTAACACTGGCTGCTGTTCTCTCTCCATCAGCATCACTAAAATCATTCAGGGCCTTGGGTTTGTGGTGTGCCTGTCTTGCTGGGATGGGGAAGGGACCAGGCTCATGATTTTTGGTCGGTTCTCAGCCAAAACAAAGACTGACGTGGAGGAGCTCCTCTGGGCTCTGCAGTCAGCCAGGCTTGAGGCTCCCTCGGTTTGGTGATCCCAGCTGAACACCTCCACAGGGCAAACACCAGCTCAGTAGAACTCTGAGATGTAGAGATGGATGATGGGGATGGATTGACCAGGTCATGTTGAGGTGGCAGAGGCTGGGAAATTGGGACTTTACTGACCTGCAAACCCTGCCCTGCTCAGCAAATGACATTGGGCAACACTGATCTCCTCAAGCTGGAGTCTGGATCATGCTCTGTTGATGCAAAAAGAGGCACTTTCAGGTCTGCTGAGCAGACCCCTCTGGCTCCCTTCTCACGCTGAGGCCCAGCAGGGGTGTGTGCAGGAAGGGGATGGACCCTCTGCTCCACAACATGGCAAGCCAAGCAGCCCTTGCACCTTGTCTGCAGCAGCAGGGCACTTGTGGGCCCCCTGGCACAGCCTCGGGGCTGGGAGGAGCAGGGGGCTGTCCGTCTGTCCATCCTCTCCCACTGAAGGAGCCTGAGCTAGCCACAGCTCCTTTTGGCAGCCTGATTCCCTGCTCCAGCAAGAGCTGGGCTGATGGGGAGGCGGCCGTGAGAGGAACACTCTGTTCAGCAGCTGCACATTCCATTAATTTAATGAGGATTTTTTTTTTTTTACGAGGCAGATGGTAAAATAGCTATTTTCTGTTGTCTAATAAATACCATCAGCAAGGCAGAAAATGTGCAATCTCGCCAAGTCCTTTCTGATTCCTCGCCCTCCTGTACCGATGCGTTTCCCTGTTCTCTGCTGGCAGCTGGTGGGGCTGGGAGGTGGGATGGGAGGGAGAGGTGGGACACCGAAGGCAAGTCCAAAATTGCTGGTGGGACCTGCACGTTGAGGCAGCAGCTTCCCCTGATTGGGCAGAGCCTCGGTGTCCTGCTGGGAGAGCTGTGCTCTGGCAGCCTCCGCCGATCCAATTCTCACTTCATCTGATTGCAGCAATAACAACTCGCACAAATTTCCTGCCTCAACCTGAAATCTTCCAGCTCTGCAATGCAAATAATATAATGTGTGATGAGGAGCCCAGTGACGGGGATAATAATAATAATAGTGATGAAGCCTTTATTCAATGAATGAGTGAATCAAGCAAGCAAAAATAAATGGTATTCAGGGCTTGGAAATCAATAGGAAGAGAAATCAGGAGGAAGTGCAGGGGGACTTGGATCTCTGGGGGAGCGCTGTCCTTAGGGATGGCGTGAAGGAGAGGTGAGCAAAGCCCTCTGAGCTGGGCACTCCTCGTCTGCCCGTGTCGCTCCTGGGCTCGCTCCTCTCCTGTGGTTGTGTCCCCTCTGCTGTGCCTGGTCCCAGCCTCCCTGTGATCTCTTTGGCCTCCCTGATTTACAGCTCTCCTGGGCTCTCTGAATGTGTCTAGGCAGCTGGCAGGCTACAGACCTGACCTGGGGTTGGGTAATAACTTGTCTTTTGTCCCATGCCCAGGAGGTTGGCCATAAAAAAGCTCCAGACATCAATTTTCCTCTCCACCGGGGTGGAATTGCAAAATGATGAGTTGGTCTTTGCCCTCATTTATCTCTTTTTTCCTTTCTCCTCCTCTTTTTATCTTTCTCTATTCTTCCATCACTGCTGCTCATTGCTCTCTTCTTCACGCCCTTTCCACTATCTCCTCCATCATTTACCAGCCTCCCTCCCCTCTGCACATCACTGCTTCTCCTCTCTCCCCCTCTTGCCCACTTCTGCCTCATTTTTTCCATGTGTTTCCTTCCCATCTCAAAACTTCCATGATTTTTCTTGCTGTGCATAGCAGTTTGATATCTATACCTGTAATAGCCTGCTAATACAGTAATTCCACAAGAGACCCTTTAAAAACCTAAAGCCTTGGCAGGTAGTAAAACTCACCTTTCAGCTTGGCTTCCTCTTTATCAGGGGTTCATTTCAGACAGGATTTCTGTGTGCACAGCTCTGCCTCTCTCTGTTAGTAAAAAAAAAAAAAAAAAAGGATTAATTCCTGCAACAGGTGAATGTGTTTCACAGCTGTGGTGAGGGGGGGATTCAATCCTCTAACGTGGTGCTTCTCTTTGTCCAGTGTGTGTTTAAGCTGTGCCTTACCTGTGCCTGTGCAGAGACCTCCTGGGCAATGCCCTCCTTCTCCAGTGGGGCATCCCATGAAACCTCTGCCTTATCCAAGGGATTTCTCCACTTTCTGGAGAGATGCCATGTAGCAAGTTTGGAGCTGACATCCTGCTCTCTCAGGTGATGCTGGCATGGGTTGAGGTCACTGCAAGCTCAGTCCCAGCATCACCGGTGCCAATCCCTGCCCTGAACCCACCTGTGGAAGTCTCCCATGGCTCCTGCCTGTTCCTCAGGTGAGGGACTGGCACAGCTCTAGCCTGGCAATGCCCCTTCTCTGACCTCTCAGAACAGAATCTTCCATGAGCCTGAAGGAAAAGGACAAGCTTCTCCTGCCCTTTCCTCTCTAGCCTCTTTTGATGGTGTCTGCAGCTTTGTATTGTATTTAAATCTATGCAAATATGTTAGTGGATAAAATATGCAGAAGGCAAACCTGGGAAATTTAATCTGACTTGCAAATGTGCTGGGAAGAGGCACTTGGTAAATTGAAATCAGACTTTTACTCCTTTTGCCCCAACACCTCCAGCAGGACCTGCCCTAGGGCAGTAGGGGAATAGCTGTGTCCTAACATCATCTTCACTGTTACATGGGCTTGGGGGTAATGAAGAAACCAGGGAATTCTCCTGTATTGTAAGTATTGCAGCAGGACTGACCTCTCTTGGGCTCCCAGTTTCCCTGCTGGTCCCTAAGTGTGGGGGGAATGGGCAGCATTTGGTTTCTCTGCAGTCGTGGCTGAGGTGGTGGTGCCTTGATGGGAACATTGAGAGTGATGGGAACAGGCAGTGAGCGCTTGGAGCTGGCACCAGGCAGTGAGAACTGCCTGCCAGTTCCTGGTTTGGGACTGCCAGCCCTCTCCCAGGGTGGAGAGCCCAAATTTCATCATCCCTAGTGGGTTCCTGAGCAATGGGGCAGGAGATGGCACTGAGCAGGGAGATGTGACTTGCAGATCTTCCTGTCAGGCTGTTTTCTGGACAGCACAAATCTGGAATAATTCCCCTGGCCAGGCTGCCAGCTTTATACACAGGAGATGAGGTAGGAGATAATACAGCATGTCTTGTGCCAGATATTCAAGAATTTCTAAGTACGTTGCAAACAGGGAGCTACAGGGCAGCATTGCTCTTTCCATTTCACACGCAGGAAGGGCCTTGAAAATGGTGAAGTTTCCTGCCAAGTCACCCTAGGGACCACAATCTCTGTTTTATATTTACAAAACTTTGGAACAATGTCTCTCTGTGTTTCCCTGACAAGGCAGGAGAAAGTATTCATCTTTTCTAAGATGAAAGAGCCTGATCTAACAGAGGTTCCACTCTGGACTAGGCAAACATGGTATTTTTCAACAGCAAAAGCTGGCTAGCTCCAACCCAAACGGGGTCTTCAGCAAACAGGGTGGCCAGATTTTGGGGAGAAGGACTGCAGGTAGAAAGACAGATACCAAAAAATTGCGTTGAGTCGTATTTCCTTGCTAACAGTTGTGAGGTGCCCTTTGTGTGGTGCTGAGCAGAGCAGTGGTTGCCATCGGGTCCTCCTTCATCGTCTTCCTGACCCTCACCAAAACAGCTGTGAGGGGCCCAGGAGCCCTGTTTGGAGGCACGAGTGCCTGGGTGGAGCTGACCCCAGGAAGTTTGTGGCTGACTTGATATGGTTTGGTGTGAGCTGCTGGTTCCCTTCCCCAGCACTGCCAGACCAGCATTTCAGGGCATCCAAAGGCTCCTCATCCTGCCAGAGCTCAGGATCCGGGTTGGAAAGGCAGCATTGAGCAGCTACAGCTGCTTGGACAGAGCTGGCAAAGGTGATAGAGCCAAACTCTATCAAACTCAGGAGGGCAGGGGGCACACGGGCAGCTTGGGAGGCTCGGGCTGGGCACGTGGGAGGAGATGTGCACTGACAGTGTGGCACAGCTCCACAACAGATGGCCAGAGAGGCCATGAGATCTCCGTCCTTGAAGGTCTCAGCCACACCAAGCCGTGGCTGGCCCAGCACTGCAGATAATCTTGGAGATGCCTCAGAGGGGAGCCCACTCCTGCATCCCAGGGACAGCAGACTGTCACCTGCCCTTCTCCTCAGTGAGTGCCTGGAAGAGACTTGCCACCCCAAACATGTTGTGTGCTTGTGTCTTGAGAGAAGAGCCAGGCTTGAAATGTCACCTCATTAGAGCTGCTAGGTGAGATTTGTTACGGAAAAGGAGGGCTATCAGTCTTCTGGCTCCTGAGGGGATGAGCTCTTCAGCCAGAATGGCTGGGGGATTGTAATGCAGTTAACTGAGATTGCCACCAGGGAGCTAAGACGTTGGCATTTAGCTGAAGAGGAGAAAACATCTCGTTTTCTTTGTGGAGAAAATCCCTCAAACCCCAAGAAAACAGCATTTTCTCGAAGCAGAAGGAGGCATCTCCTGCCACACTGGATTCCTGCCTGGAGGCTGCGTGTCTGGGGCGGTGATTGTGGTCAGTCGAGGTCACAGCAGGTGGATCAGCCCTTTCCTTTCGTGGAGGGTGGTCCAGTTGTCCGAAGTTACTCTGGGTCTGCCCAGGAGAGCTGATGGACTTCCATGGAGCCAGGGCCGGCGTGCAGCCATCAGTCTTCCCCTTCTCTCACCCAGGTGTGAAACCCTTCTTCCAAATCAGCCTCTGTCATCCTGGCTGCAGTGGCAAACTGATGGAGAGAAATCCTTTGCTGGGGGCAGATTCAGGTGCAGGAGAGATTTCAGCAAATAGCTCTGAACTTCTGTGCTAAACAGCATCATCTTTTGCTACAGATGCTCCCTCCCTGCTGCAGAGGTGCCCACCTGAGCCCCAACCCAGCCCTGGCCTGGCAGCTGCTCTGCCCCGAGGGTCCCCTCTCCAGGGGCTTTGCCTCATTAACTTCCTGATAAGTTGAGAGTTCAGTGCTGAGTCTTAAGAAGTTGGCAGTAACGCCAGGCCTTCATACAAGGGTAAAAATAGCCCTAATAATTTAGGCAATTAGTTAATTAGCCTCATTTACTTGAAAGCACAGAGTGGCGTGGGAAGACTTTTCTGCTGGGTTTGTTATGCTTTCCTCATTCACTTTGTTTGCTTTTCCCTTGCCATTTTCTCTGCTCCCTGACACAGACACAGGCACCCACAGCATTCCAGAGCGGTGGAATGCCAGCAGGAAAGTGAATGCCAGCCAGGACAGGATGCAGGGCAGTCCTGCAGGGAAGCAGGACTGGTTCTGGTACCCAGGCTGAATGTGCCATATGGGGAAGTGAGTAACTTCTTTGTGATAGGCTCTGGTGGTCAGGGTGGTCTTTTCCAACCTTAATGGTCCTGTGATTCTTTCCATGCTGTCCCTTCCTCATCCCACCTCTGACCCTCCGTTGCAGGTGGAGGCTGTGGCACATTCAGGACCTCTAAGAGCTCTTTGCCAAACACCTAAGGGGCAGTACCCCACTGTTCATAGCACTGCTTGTTGGCACCCAGTTGGAGAATTCCTATCTAGTCCTTAGACTAGAAGTGACTGACTGATGAAAGGAAGCAAGATAAACCAGGCATTTACTGAGGGAACTGGGGTGCTGGAGCAGCACAAGGCTCAAGGCTATGCTGGTCCTTAACACACTGGCAGAGCAGCATCCCACTGTTGGCCTGTACCTGCCAGCCCCGGGGTTACTGCATCCCTTGGTCCTCACTGCTCCCACCCAGCCCCTCTGGAGCACGTGTGGCCTCCAGTCCCAGCTGCTCAAAGCCGTTGTCTTTGCCTTGCATGGCTGCACAAGCTCACCTGGTTTTGGAGAGCTGCTGGTCAGGTCCCCTCTGTCCTCGTCTGACTCACACGAGTCCCGTTCATTATTGACCCGGGGACCTGAATGGATCCTGGCTTCCTGAATTATTTCTGAAGACATTAGATCTTCTCAAATTGTTCATCTTCCCCAGGAATGACAGCTTGCAGGCACCTGGGAATAAATGGTGCCTTGGAACAATTTCATTGTTTCTATTCCAGGCAACAGGAATTCCTCAGATCTCAACATCAGTCCCCAAACCCCGGCGTGTTAGCATAACCTCCAGACAGCTGCGAGTTTCTTGACCCAGAAAAAGGATAGGATTTATTATGAACCCTGGGAGACCAGTGTCCTTGCAGCTTGTGTACCCTAATGGTGTGCAGCATATTGTGTGCTCCTCTGGCTGGAATTTTCTTGTCGAGGCAGCTTTCTGTCAGCAAATGCCACTTCCACGAAACAGGCTTATGTGTGTGAAATCAAATCAATGTTGATTAATTTTCAGTTTGGAAAAGAAGGGGGAAAAAAACCCGTTAAAAATGTCAGGATGCCTTCTCCTTTCATTCTTGCAAGAAGAGCTTCAGTTCTTTATCTCTTAATGACCTTTTGTTTAAAGCCTTTGTATTTTGTAAGAAGTATTCCAAAAAGGACGAAGCAAAATTAAGTGTTAAATATCTTTTGAAGGAAAATGTGTCCATTTCCATGAGCTCTTTTTTGTAATTATTATTTAAAGGGAAGCAGGAATCACACTTCTTTTCTCCCTGATTTTTTGCCTTTTTGTCCTAAACCAAGCATCCTTCCGAAGGCTCCCTGCTCTGGCTGACACGTGCCCCCTGCACTGTGTGCTGTGGGGGTGGTTCTGACTCTTCCTTGACCCAGCTGACTCTGCCAAATCTCTCTCCAGGCGATGGTGTTGGGGCCGAGCATCGGGGTCAGCCCTTTTAGCCCTGCTCGGGGCCGGCCCTGCTCTCTGCAGCATCACTGACCTGCAGCCACGTCCCCACTCGGCTCCCAACGCTGCTCCTTGTGTTCCTGTCAGCTTGGGCTCCCTTGCTTCACCGAGCTGGGCTGGTGGCATCGCAGAGCAGCAGGCACACACGGGGTGCTGCCATCAGACCGGGCTGCACCCCGCTGCCTTGGGTCAGCACCGCGCCCAGCCGCCCCGAGCAGCTCTGAGCTCTCACCCCCTGTTCCTGGCAGCCCAAATCCTCTCCACCTGCTCCTGCCCTCACGGGCGCCTTGTCTCATGCTGAGGGCAGCATTCCCCAGCAAAAAGATTTAAAAAAATTTACCTTACTTGCTCGTTATTATTATTTTTTATGGGAAAGATGGGGACAAACGTTTTAATAGGGTCTGTTGCGATAGGACAAGGGGTGTGATGGTGTTAAACTAAGGGAGGGCCAATTTGAATCAGACAAAAGGAAGTTTTTTGGGATGAGAGTGGTGAAACACTGGCACAGGTTGCCCAGAGAAGCTGTGGCTGCCCCATTGCTGGAAGTGTCCAAGTCCAGGTTGGATGGGGCTTTGAGCAACCTGGGATAGTGGAAGGTGTCCCAGGGGTTTGGACTAGGTGACCTTTAAAAGTCCCTTCCAACCCAAACTCTTCTATGATTTTATAACCCTATGATTTTTTTTTTCACAGGCAGTTGGGGCAAAGCTTTTATACAGAGCTGGTCAGATGGTTTCACCCCCATTAAGGGTTTTTGTTTAGGCTTTTTTTTTAATCCTGGGAAAAAGTTTTTTTGACCTACATAAAAAAGTTTGCTTAAAGCTCTTGCATCCTTCAAAATCACTCATAAAGCTTAAAAAAAAAAAAAAGTAATTTTTTTCAAGTTATTTGAAACTCATGTAAAAAATTTCACTCTGGTTTTGTTAGTTTTCCTTTCCTCATCTCCCTTTTTTTTAAACTCTAAGTAAAAAGCAGAGTAGTGGGGGAGAAAGGAGTCATTAAAGAAAACTGAACATTTCTACTTGAAAGAACATGAGTTGAACTGGAAAATGTTCTTTCAACTTAAAGAAAAAAAATCAGGAAAAAGTTTTTTCTGAAGGGTAAATATAAACGTTTCCAGTGAAAATGTTCTGAGGGGAGAATGGTTATTTTGGAGCATTTCTCTTCCCCAGCCCCATGGGATGCCCTTAGTTGTACACTTAAAAATCTGAGCTGCACAGATCAGAGCCAGCGAACGCCTGGGTTCCTCCTTGGGACTGTGACTTTCCTGCTGCTGCTTGGGGGGACAGACTGGGTGGGGGGCTGCGAGTGAGCACGAGTTTGCTCCCAGCCTAGGGCACCCACATGGACAGTTTTAACCTCTGGAGCTGGGATTTCACCCACGAACAGGGCACGAGCACTCTGCTCTCAGGGTTAATGAACCCTCCACTCTTCACTGGTGCTGTGAGGGGCAGTTTCAAAGCCATGGAGCCTTTTATTCAACCTGCATCTCTTCCTGTTGCACAGAGCCGAGCTCTGTGTATGCATCACTTTTCCCTTTCCTGGCACCACATCCCTCTCAGCCTTCTGACACATATGTCTCTTGCTGGAATTTTTTCTCCCAGCCTCCAGCACTCAAGCAGCCGAGCAGCATTTGTGTGTCTCCAACAAGTAGCCACTGAGCCTGAGAAATGCATTAGCTGCCTGACCTGGTTCCAGCCAGGTGTGAAAAGATGCAGTGGCTCTGGCTCCGCTCCACCTTTTCTGACCATGTGAGGAGAGGCAGAAGGCTTCTCCTCTCTCCACCAGTGTGCATCATTCAAGTCTATTAAAAAAAAAAAAACTCCAACAGGATAGGAGCGGTGAGCGGATAGACAGAGCCAATCATGGGGAAAGCTGGGCAGATTAAAAGGCATTTACTGGGTTTTCTGTACTAGAAATGAAAGAAAAACCCTTCAATTAGCTGCCTGCCCGAGGAGCTGAGCAGAAAGGGATGAAAGCTGAGATGCTTTTACGGGAGCAAAGGGATATCACCAGCCAGGAGACGGTCTGTGGGCTCTGACTCAGGCGTCATCGTCAGAGGGGTGTTCAGCGTGTGGTGCTGCAAAGTGGGGAGCCTCCCTCTGCCCAGCTTTTGTGCCTTCCCCTGCTTCCTTCCACAGCTCTCCTTCTTGGCAGTGTTTCTGCAGTCCTAGATTCATGCTCAGAGCAGGGAAGCTTCACCTCATCGAGTGCTGGTGCTCGTGTCCGGAGCACTCAGCTTGTCCGTGTGCCCAGGAGGGTGCCATGGGTGCTGAGCAGCAGGATTACAGCTCCTCGTCCTCCTCAGCCAAGAGCCTCCTGCCCCATGCCTCTGTGCCCCATATATCAGCACATCCAACCCCCCCCGGCCAGTGCTTTGGGTCACTTGTCACCGTTTTGTGAAGCAAACGGGTCACCTGGGAAGGGAAGCAGCAGCTGCTCTGCTTCCCGGGGTTTCAGGCATCTGCTCCGTGCACACACACACACAGGCTGCCTTTACCTAACAAACAATTATTTAACAAAGTATGCAAATAGTATAATTACTGTTATTTGTTTAGCTGTTATAAGTGTTTGAAATGTAAATGTCAACTTCGGGATTTTTTCGCAGGGTATGTGTGTGTTGTTGGCTTTCTCTCTCTCTCCTGTGTGTGCTCTCCCCGGATTGCAATCTGATGAATTTCTCCTTGTCCTAGAAAAAAAAGCTAATGTGATTTCTCTGCGATTACAGCCGAAGACGCCGAAGTGAGGATTACTCACAGTAACTCCTCTTACTTAGCAGAGCTGAGTGGGAGGCAGGATTCATTACACCGAGCAGAGAAACAAAGAGGAAATGTCTTTCAGCCGACTGCTTGTGTCTGCCGAGGCAGCATCCTCACCAGTGCCAGGGCTTCCCTCCCTGGAAGGCAGAGGGTCAGGCGGGGCAGTGACAGTGATGTCGGGATCTTGGCAGCAGGCTCAGGGAACCTGTTCCTGGCCTGCCACAGCTCCTCCATGCACAGGAGGAGCAGCAAGTCTGAACTCTGGTTTTCTAAGGGATGTTTTTCCTTCTGAAAGAGACTGGAGAAATAGAAATAATATTACAGCCACCAGCATGCTCAAAGGAGAGCCCTGGTCCTCAGTACGGTGACATTTTCTGAGGGTGTGTCCCACTGTCACCCATCCTGGCTGGCATTTGGTATAAATGGAGCTCTTGGGAGGTGGTCATCAGTAGCTGGCAGCCTGTAGCTCAGGCAATCAACCCAAGGCTCGTTACCATTGCCTCAGAGTCAGTCTGTGCTCTTGGTACTGCCTGGCTTTGCAGTCCAGTCTCAGCAGCTGCTGAGGGAAGGCTGTCACGGGCAGAGCAGCGCCTCTGGAGCTGCAGCACCTCTCTGGTGTTTCACAGCACCCCATACCTGCTGGACAGAACCCGCCCTGCTTTGGCTTCAGAGCTTTCTCAGATGCACAGCTCCAAGATGAATCCGGTTGGATTCATCAGCTGGCAGCAAGCCTGGCACCAGCTTTTCCTTCAGTTGGCTCAAAAGGCAGCCCCGGAGCTGGAGTGAAAGTGGAGGGGCTGCACTGCTGCCATATCCCACCCTCCATCCTCTCTGTGACCCCTGTCCATGCAGAGTGCTGGGATGAGGAGCTCATGGCTTTTATGGGAATCCCAGGGCTGTGAGAGGGTTAAGAGGTTTTCACCTCCAGTGTGAACCCAAGGGACTGGAAAGGACGAGGCAGTAAACACAACTAACAGCTCAGCTCCTGGAGGAGCAGGGGGAGCTTTGTGCCCAGCTCAGCACCAAGGGGTGAGCCCAGAGCGTGGTGCACAGCCAGGGCACCCTCTGCTTGTGGCAGAAATCAGGATTTCTCCATGTACATGCTGCCACTGTTGTGTCTGTGCCCAGCAGGGATCCAATTCTACTGGGGTTGGTGGCAGTGGCTGAGGGTGTCTGGGGGCATAAGCCTGCACAAGGTGGTGGTGAAGCACAAGCTGGGCTCTGTGGCATGGCAAGAAGATACTGAACCAGGCTTTGCTGCTGCTCAGGGTTTCCCCCTGCTCCCTGGCAGGGCTTGAGTTGCTGGCACAGGAGCACTTTGGTGTGCTGGCAAAGGGCTGGGAGTTGGTGCATGGCTCTGACACGTTCATCTCCTAGCTGGAGCTGTCCGTGCTCTCTGGGCCAGCTTGTTAGTGCCCTGCAGCCTGTGCAGGTCTCCTCAGCCATCAGCAAGGCCGCTGCTCCCTGGACACTCCCACCAGACAGTCGGGCTGTGGGGTGGAACCAGCAAAGCCACTTGGTTTTTAGTTGCAAAGACAGGAACCCAGTGACCTTTGGCAGATTTCATAGCCCAGCAGGCTCGTGTAATTGAAGCTGGTGATGATTTGTCATGGCTCTAAGCTTTCCCTATCTATTTCATTCCTCGCTCCCTCGGTCTCTCTTGTTCCCTCTTTCTCTTTCCTTCTTTGTGATCTCATTATCTCCACGCCTTTCTCTTTTACTCTCTTCAACCGTAGCATTTCCCAGCATGGAGAGGTACCTCAGGATCTATTAGTCTTCGAGGGATTTAGCTTTTGCCTGTCACAGTATTTTCTCCACTTCACATCCATTATCCAAGAAAACCTCTTTCTACCTGTGACCAGGAGACCTGCACCTGCCAGAAAAATCCAGCCCATTCCATCATAAATAATGCATTGCTGTGGTCAGTACCCCCAAGCAGCCATGAGCTCCAAATCCCAACTTTCCACCCCTGTTAAGTGAAGGTTGAAGTGACATTATCACTTTTATTGAAATTCCCTGGTAGAAGGCAGGTTCAATGCTATTAACATATTTCAATTCAAGCCATTCTTATTTTAATTAGCCTTAAGTAATTAGTTCTAATTCATTGCCATTTTTTGCTCTGCATATTTTGGGTTATTTACTTCCCTTGCTAAGTAACAATTTGATGTAATTATGTGCTACTCATTCTTTCTATTTACATATGCTCACTCGCTCAGATTCCCTCGTTGGAATTTCAACAGATCCTTTGAATTCCCTCTTGAATTGTTTTCTGAGTTGTCAGCGGTGTGGAAATTGTGGGGTGGAGAGAGAATTGATCCTCTTCTTTGGACATGCCTGGTGCCAAAGGCAGTGGCAGCGCATGTGAGCACCTGGGCTGGCAACGGGCTGCTCTTGGCAGGGAAGGTCCATTGCCAGGCTTTGTTCCTGGGAGTCTGGATTCCCATATGAAAGGAGTTTGGGGACTGTATCCAACTCTCTCTGTCTTCCTCCTGGGTTGTTTTAGCCCAGATGCCAAAGGGACCAGTCAGTGTTGCCGCTTCCTTTCATTTTCTTTGTGCAGCCAGAGCTGCTTTGGCTTTCCAGAACGGAAGCGCCCTGGCATTCCAGAAGTGCAGTGCCTCCATTGCTCGAAAACTTGCACCCTCTCAAATCCTGTATTTTTTTAGACATTTTGAGTACTTTGAGCAGATTTGTCATGTTTATATATGTCAGTTCCTTACCTGGAATGTGTTTTTATATCAGCAACCATTTTTCTAATTCCTCTGAAGGACCATATTGTTCTCTTCTTCTTTCCTCAAGGACTGTCCTTCTCTTAGCACCTTCTCTGTAGCTGAGATTCTCGGAGGGTTGTGGTTCATCCATCTGAGGCTGTCTGCTGACCAGCTGCTCTGAACCCATCTTTTTCATTCCCTCAGAACCTGATTGTGAGCAGTGTTAACATGCCTTCCTGCAGATCCTGCAAAAACGTGGATTTCACGCTCACATGGAGTGTGTTTATACCTGTGTGTATATGCCTCACAACTTTTAAGTGCATTATCCAACTCCAGCCGAATTTGATAGAGGGTAGCAGTCTCAAAAATAGCAAGTTCCCTCAAGGTTTGAGCAGACAGGCGGAGGTAGAAGAGAGATGCCCTACTTCTAGTGAGGAAAAAGCTGCCATGTTGTGCCGAGCCTTTATTTGATGCCGGCGAATCCATTTGGGAGAGAGCACAAATCTCAGCACCCCACCCACAGGAAGGACTTCAATCAGCACATGCCCCTTCTTCTCCGTGCCCAAGTCGATCAAGCTCAAGGAAAGCAGGATTTCATAGTTCTGGTGCTCATGGAACTACTTGTTTTTATTTCAAGTAGCTTTTTCACTAAAATCTTATCAGCGCTTTGAATCCATGTCCCATTAGCAAATCCTACTTGCTTCATGAATATGCACGTTCACAATGTGTAGCATTGGTTTAACTGCTCCCACTGAAGTTGGTAATAAAACTCCTGCTGACTTCAAAGAGAATAGTCAGCTCGATGCCGAGTGCTTTGGAAAATCCCGCCCCTTGTTGTTATTTTATTCTTAACACATCCACTCAGGAGTTGTGGGATGAGACTAAATACTCCGGAATGAGTAAAGAGGGAAAAAAAATAATAAAAGAAAAGATCAAAGAGCCAAAAATGAAAATCCAGATTCTGAGGTAAATGTTGAAGGACCTGTCTTTAAAGACTTGCAGTGAGAGGAGTTCCGGTTTTGTTCGAGGAAGGGGCACAAACTGCTGCCTTGAGGCAGCAGAGTCGCTTCATGCCTCACATTGAGGCCATGGTGGAAGTTCAGACCTGAAGGACACCAAGTGTGGGACCCCCGATCTGTGTCAAGGCTACACATGAGCATGAGCTGGAGTAGAATTGATTCCTTAAATTCTGTCCCTGCGCTTCAGTTTTCCATGTCTAGGAGGGTCCAAAGAGATTCCGGTCCCCGCTGCTGACACCAGGACAAGGCAAAAACCCCAAAACATCCCTTGGGTTATCAACATCTGCAAGTGAGCAGATCCATCTTAAATGATCCATTCCTGTGCTCCTCTCTTGCTGTGAATGATGCAGGGAAAAGGTGTTGCAGAGCTTTACAGCTCTTCAGTTTGGTTTTTTCCCCAGATGAACTGTGTTCTCAGGTCTTTTTTCTCCAATACTTGGTGCTATACCTCCCAAACTGCCATGGGAAAGGGAATGTTCCCTACTACAACCCAATTTAGTGGAGCATTATGCATCCAACTGACTTCAAGGGGACATAAACATACTGAAAATTGTAATAGATGAGTGATTTCCACTGGGCAGAACTCCCTTGCCATGAACACAGTCTTACCTGTTTTGCTGAATCAGGGCACGTTCTTCTTGCAGGAACTTCGTGTTTTAGTGTGGGCTATTTTGGTATTTTCTTCTCCTAAGATTATTTCCACTGGAGAAAACACAGTATTTTTCGTTCCAGCAGTATTTTTGGTAACAGTTACTATTTCCTGACAATATGTCTGTATTTTAGGACAAAACCAAATTACACGTTGGAAGTGCCTTTCCCCACTGCAGCTTCTCCAGCACTACTCACAAGCCGGTTACATCAAGACCACAATCTGCAAGAGGCACAATAGAGGCTATATTAAGTTTTATACAGACTTGCCATCGAATTACATGCAATAGCTGCTTGTTCGTGTTATATCAATCCATTTTTTGCCTGGCCATTTGGAAAGCAATTGCTTTTATCTTGATGGCTTATTTTTTAATTCAGGCCTTGCAAGGATTTTATCAAGAGCTTTTGTCTAATGACTGCAGAATTCTCCTGGTCACATGGTTTAGTACAATATGACTGTTAGTGCACAGTTGCATGATGAGGGGTATTGGCAAAAACGACCCTCTCGCTGTAGTTAATTTTCATTGTTTTTCTGAAATTTTTTTGTCTTTTACGATCTGTTCCTTGATGTCTATAAAAATCTTGACAGCAGTTAAAATTTGATGCTATAAAACAGGCTACAAACAGTGACAAATTAATTTTTTTTGCTCTCCTGCTTGCCACTATGCTCCAGAAGACTGTGAACTTACCATCAAACTTCTGCAGAGTTAGAACCTCTCTTTTAAGCTCAGTAATAATAGGTAAAATCCTACTCCCTGGCTGCACCATATAAGCATTATTATCTTACAAATCCAAAGTACTTTGTGTAATCTTCAAGGCTGTGTTCCTAATACTGTCCTTTAGGAGAAAATAGAAGGATCATAATTGTGGAAAATTGCATTTTATTGCATCTTTTGGCAGTTCCCTGAGATCTAAAGGGTTAATTTCCCCATGCTTTATGCCTTGTACAAACTTTGTATCAGTACAATTAATTCTGGTGAGCCAGAACTGGGCTTACTTATACTGCAGGTTTTTCTTGTTGGTTGATTCCTTTAGCTTGGTCGTGGGAAGACCTAAAGAGGTTTAAAGAATCTCCAGTTTGGATTAGATACAAATTATTCCTAATTTACCTCCCAGATGTCTGTTGTTCTGGTCTGTACTTCAACTTGAAGCTTAATATTGGTTTTCCTCTAAAAAGAGGTGTGAGGTTGATTTTTGACTCATTAAGTTTTATTATTAAGAAAGGCCTGCATAGCTATGGTTGCACTTTTTTTTTGAAGTGCCAAAGAAGTGTTGGATAGCTGCAGAAGTAACGCAGAGAATGAGCGGAAATGATGAAGAAAGAAGTTCGTGGAAATGATGAAGAAAGGAGTTCATGCAAATGCTGCCTAGCTGGAACCCGTGTACTTTGTTCTACATTGCAGTTTCATTGTGAAACTTACGTAAAAGCGCCGTATGGGATGAAACTTTTAGGTGTATTAAACCCATCCCGTAATGTTTATTTTTGTATCTGGACAAGAGATTACAGCTTTCCCATTGAACTTCCAAAGTCATCATCAAAAGCGATCGTCACTTTGTGAACACTTTGTAGTCTGGTATCTGTCCTACACTGGTTAATTCATGTAAATCTAAAGGAGTGGTTGCAGGCAGGATGGCATCAGAAATATGGAAATAGAGCATCTGGGTAGATTTTTGCAACGTTTCCATTGAAATTATTTTCTCCTGCCAAGTGAACAGATGCAGTGAAAACAGACAGTCTTATCGGCAGCCTTTCTTTTGGGGAGAATAAATGAGTGAGGGATCTATCAAAACATTTTCTTTTTTCATTTGATTAAACAGACGATATTTATAGCATTTCTAAATATAAACCGAACTGAGGCTAAAAGGAGGAAGGTTCACAAAGAATGGCCACTCTACAAAGTCAGGTGCTGTTCCTGTACCCAAAAGTATTTTTAAATTCCTGTTTCTTCACCCAAGCTGGGTGAGTGCAGTTCACTGAACTCTGAGGGTGTTTAGCAGAATTACAGTCCTGATGTTCATACTTTGGTCTGATGCTGTGGGCTGCAGATACATTTGCTTATAGATTTCTTTTCATTTCACATTAGAATAACAATAACTTACCTAAGGGTTTCAGGAGTCTGCCTTTTTCATATGTTACAGTGCAAGTTCTGGAATAAATAGCTGGGAAGGCTGAAAATTTAGCAATGAGATAATAGAAAAATTTGTACCTTGCAGGAAAATACAAGATTTTTACATTTGGTTACATTCTAAATAGAATATTAAGTTATTATTAATATATACTTCAGGTTAATTTTAATGTCATTTAGATATGAATGTTTAAAGATTTTGTTATATGATAAAAATAGAAATGAAAAATTCTCCTGAAGTCTTGAAAACGAAATGTTTCATTTATCAAAACATTCCTAATTCTTTTAAAATGTGATTTTGCCAGAACTAATTCATGTCATGAGAAATTCCAGCTTTGTTGAAATGTAACTTTCTGCTGGGAAAGTGAACCAACACCTGACCAGGGCTGCCTGACTATAGAGCCTGCTGGTCAGATTTAATTCCTTTGCCAGAAATTACATGGGTTTTAACCCACTGACCATTGGTATGATACTGTAATGTTGGGCTTTTTTGTTTTCATCTTTTTCCAAACTGAGCTACATCTTCTTATTAAAATAATTTTGCATTTGTTCTGAAAAATTTCCATATTTTTGTACTTTATATAAACTCCCTTGCAGTAAGGCAAGGCAAACCCTTTTATGTTGCTGCCCCTTTCATGGAAGTCTCCTTTGGCCACTTTTATTTGTGATTTTGCCTTTTCCCTTGATTATGCATTGAGATTTCTGTCAGACTCTTTAGTATTCTGTCCCGCCCTTGGGTTACAGTGCTTATCTTTGGAGCTGTTGTCTCTGTGTTTCTTTATCAGGGGAGGCAGGTTTTTTATAACTGCATTTCCTTTACATTGTTAGCAATCCCAAAAATTTTCCTGAAGTAAGAGTTTTCGCTGCTTAATGTGAGATTTCATCATGAGTAATCCTGAGTCATTTAATTTCATATCTTTTAAAATGTCTTTTCTAAGATGGTCAAACTGACATTTGTGTTCTCTGTCAACACAGAATTGAGTCTAATACTTTGTGTTCCCTTCCTTCCAGTGAACAAGCTGAACCCAAAAGATATCATTATTTCAGTGTTTTTGCTCAGATATTTAAATGCTAGTATGGAAGATGATTATTGACTTTTCGCTTACATGATGTAGTCTTCTGCAAAAATCAATTTTCCTTATATATTCACCAGCTGTATTTAAGAACCAGCATTTGGCTAGCACTTTTCACAATTTAAAATAGAAAAATCTCCCATGCGGTGGCTTTCCTTAAGAGATCTCCAACACTTCCCTGTCACATTAATGTGTTTTTAAATAGAGGAAAATTGAGGCAGAGATGTAGAAATTTGTCCCAGGGAACTCAGTGGTTGGAGCAGGCAGGAAAAGAGAAAACAAGTCAAAAAGTACAAATCATACACTGGTATCTGTTCTTGCTGGACTGTCATATTGTTAAGTGAATCTGTTCAATCACAGGAGGCTAATTTACAGCTCTTAGGCTCTAAGAATCCTGTGTGTCCATGTTCCTGGATAGACAGATGGGAGCTCCCTTCACATGTCTGCGTTACTTTTGGTATCACACTGTGAGCTGAAGGTCCTGCTCTACCTTGTCTTGAACACGTTCCCATCAGCACTGTGAATGGCCTGTTAAATATGGATCATCCGTCTTGATTTTCCAGATGAGTCAGGAAAAAATCCTGGGGAGTTTTTTCCAACAGGTGTAAGCCAGTTGGTGTGGAGAACTGAAGTTTTCAAGGCATCTCTCAGGCCCCCAAGGAACCTTTTGGCTTCCAGCCATCGGCTTTTTGCCATCAGCTGCATCCTGTTCCTGGCAGTAGCACACCCCAGGAAAGAGCACAAATCTCTCTGCTGGTGAATTAGCACTCAGAACTCTTCCCCCACATTTGTTGGCTTTGGAGTTGCCAACAAATTGGCAACAAGTTGGCTTCCTGACATACCTTTTGCAGTTTGTGTGCCCCGCTCAGAACCAGTTGCAAACATTTCCTTTGCAAAGCTGTTTATGGATGGCAGCCTGGCCTTCCTCTGGTGACTTCTCCTGCCATTTAGTTGCCTGTTTGGTTTTCTCATGTTGATCTTTGAAATGGCAGGGTCTGGTTTTCCTTAGAGTTCCTGAATCCCCAGTCCCGGGTTTCGCACAGATAACCTGTCCCGTGTTTTATAGCAGGGCTGGGATCTGGAGAGGTTTTGGCAGGATGGTTCTAAGAGGTGGCTGAGATGGCTCTAAGATCTAAAACCTGAGATGGCACTAAGAACTTGGTCTTCTGAGAGGACTGAAACTGGCTCCCACTGAAGTCATGTAAGGTAATAATCTCCTTTATTTATGGAAGACGTATGGCAATAAGCCTCCTAGAACACAGTAGGAATATTTTTGCAGTGTAGGTTATTAAGGATTGACCCTGGACTGTGGCAAAACAGAGACATGAAACCTTCTGTCTGCAAATAGCTCTCAAGGTTGTAACCAAATGCTTAAAATTGCAAGACATGGCTGTTCAAAACTGGGAAGAGGGGTACAAGAATACAGCTGATGTCTCAGAAATGAAGTGTTGGTTTGTAGAAGCTTGGAGTTGCTAATCTCAGGAAAACCCAAGCTCAGTAAAACGCTTGGTCTTTTAGAAAGGCTGCACTCAGTTGAGAGACCAGTCCCTGCTTTCCTCCCAGGACTGAAAATTAAAACTTTCAGGTCACACTTAGAAAGCAATTGGATGTAATCTGTACCTTTTGCATGACATAAAAGAACTAGATGAGATAATCAGGCACCAGCGTGTCCTCAGGTCTTTTTAAAACACTGAGATCACTCCAGGGTGTGCATATGATGCTTTCCCCTCCTCCACCTCCTGTCTGCTGAGGGAGCTGCTTCTCTTGTGTCTGCTCACCAGGTGTTGGCCAGGTGACCCCAACCTACCACCACTGCTGCCACAACGTGAGTTGTCTTCTCTGGTGGAGCACTCCCTGTTTCAGCCCTGGAGAGGTGAAGTGTCTAGGCCAAGTTCATCATCTGGACTCCACAGTCAGTGGAGAAAGTTGAACACCTCCAGAGTGTAATTCATCCCATCCAAAAATAGATGTTTAAGACAGGAGGCATGAATCACTCTCTGGGGGTTGGTGCACGTCTCTCTGTTCACTGATGATAAAAGAAGTCTAGACAATTACCTTAACCTAGACATGCAGCTGTAAGACACCTTCAGCTGCGTGAGATCGAGCTGTGCTCTCAGGTCCCTAAGGACCGATTTCCACCCCCCCGTTCAAATGGGAAGTAGTTTTCTGATTTCACAGCAGCTTTCAGGCTGAAGTCACTGACAATCAGAATCTCAGTGAGCCACATATGGCAGTTTTACCATAACTGAATAGCTTTTTAATGAAAGGGTTTTTACCCTCAGTCCCATCTGGGAGTTATCCATGAGAAGTTGATGATGATTTGAGGAATATTTCTTTCCATTACTTGCTGAATCATTGCCACCATTAAATATTGCTGCATAATTTCCTCCCAAGGAGTCTGTTGCATGTAGATAATATTCCAAATGTGGTCCCCATTGATTACTTTGATTGAACACACGCCACACATGATGTTCTCCATGAGCAGGAGCACAGCTCTTCCGATGGTGGTTGCAAACACTCCCATTTGTGAGTTCATTTCTCGTGGTCTGAAATTCTCATCTTCTCCCTTGCCTTCCTATGAGCTCGTTTGTTAAAGCATTTGGGGAAAGGCAGACAGGGAAGGGCAATGGATGCCTGCAGAAGGAAAGACCATAAGGAGCATGCACAGAGCCTTGGAGAAGGAAACCACAGTGGAGGCAGCTGAGAGGAGGGGAAGCCTCCAGCACTGGACGACCAAAGAGCTGGAGCTGCCAGTTCCCGTATCCACCCTGCAGCTCCTCACTGCCCACCTTGCCCCATGGAGGTGACCACTGCAGGAACAAAGCTGGCGGAGCAATCCAGGGTTCGTGGATGTTGGCTGCTCCCCTTTCCAGCCCACGACTTGGAGCAAAGCCACCTTCAGCTGGTGTTCCCATGAGGAGACCAGACAGTGAGCAGCTGCCAGCACAGCCCAGCCCCAGCCCCAGCCCCAGGGGTTGTCCTCGCTCCCAGGACAGTGGTTCCTGCTCCCATTTGATTGCAGAGAAGATAGGTGAGGATGATGATGTCTCCGAGGGGACAAATGGTTCCCTGGCAGAGGTGGGCAGATGTGTTACTCCGTGGGCGGGGTGAACTGGTGGAGAGGAGACTTCAGGGTGCCAATCTGTGTGCCTAAAGCTTCCACCCCAGGCAGGTTAAAAGGTTTGGAAACTCTGCTGAGAAGAACATCTCAACTTGCCTTGAAATACATGAAGATTTAATTCCTTTGACTTTTGCTTTTAGATTATTTTTTGCCCTTGTTGTTTTAAAAATTCAATAAACGTGGAAGCGCAGTCTTCAAGGAAAATACTTGAAAAACATACTGACCAATATGGTTAATAGAAAACATTCCCTTTTGCAAGATGTCTTTTGTCTCTCCCTTTTGGAAGATGGCAGGAATGAGTCCTGAAATGTTTGGGTTTGTTTTTTTTTTTTTGGCACGTGTGTGTGAATTTTCCAGTTGCCAGAAGAAACAATTTGCCCAGTGATGTTACAGGTGCCTCTTTGCTTCCCCTGCCAAGACATCTGCCCACTGCTGCCTGCAGGAGCCCTCGGTGGAGTCCAAGCCGTAGCAATGGATGTGTTTCTCTCAGGGAGTTCCCTGCTTCATCCCTCGCTGTCTCAGAGCTGAACACATCCTGCCAAGATTCAAGCAAATATTCCAGAAAAGGTTGAGCTATTCACCGAGCTCAAACTATTGTACAAGAAGTACCCTGAAGCAAAAACAGAGCTGCGAGACCCCACCACACCGAGTCGCTTCCCCCAGCCCGGCGGGCACCATGCCGTACCAGACAAACTCCTCCAGATAGCATCCAGGCAGAGATGTTTGCTTAACACAGCAGCTCTTTGAAAAGGCAAATAAATGGACAGTGAAGCTACACAGACGTGTCACTGTGCAGAGATTTCCGTTTAGCATTTACGTTCAGTGCCAGGAAACCCTGACTCATGAATATGAAATCAGAAGGAAAGGAAGAAAGCAGTTGTTCATTAATAGAGCTTCGAATTGGGGGTGTGGTGTAAATTAGCATTAAAAACCACGCAGGTTAAAAAGGGAGGGGCTGGCTCTGATGGTCCAGGAGGCTTGAAGAGCCTGGCTCTTCAACCAGGGGATTTGCTTTTGTGGGGCCCTGTCTGCTCTCAGGCTTTGCTGCTAGAGAAGAGTCCTGGAGCTCAGGGTTATCCATGATGAGGCTCTAGCTCATCTTGAGGTGGGGGAAAGCAAGTCCTGAATATTCCTGGAAATCCTCCAAATCTACCTTGAGGTAATAGTGAGCAAAGATGGGGAAGAAATGCCTCTTAATTACCAGAAATAAGAGAAATAACCAAGAGGAATGTCCAAGAAAACAGATCAGCCTCAGACAGAAATCCTGAGGTCCCTGAAGGAAGTTCACGTTTAATTGAGGCTCAATGGGGTAAAAATGAATGGACCCACAGCCCTGACCCTTCTGCAGGTGGGATGCCTGTCTCTGCCCCTCACCTGCACCCTAGAGCTGAGAAAAGCCCCTGTGAGCCTGGGGTGAACCTGGCTCCTGATTACACAAACTGTCTTCCTTCCAGCCATGAGGGTGGGACACCATCCTTATTTCTGCACATATTTCACTTCAAAGAAGCTGGGCTTGTGCTGCCAAGGAGGGATGTGGGTCAGAATCACAGAATCATAGAATATCCTGAGTTGGAAGGGGTTCAAAAAGGTCACTGAGTCCAGCTCCTGGCCCTGCTCAAGACAACCAACCAAGAATCACACCATGCACCTGAGAGCATCATTTAAACTTTTCTTGAACTCTGGTAGGCTTGGTGCTGCAACCGCTTCCCTGGGGAGCCTGTTCTAGTGCCCAAACACCCTCTGGGTGAAGAACTTTTCCTAATGTCTCTAAGAAGAGTGATGCTATTGCAGCAAATGTTTTTGATGGTACTGGGAAGGAAGAAGCAAATAAAGACATTGCTGCAGGGTGGCAAGGGCTTGATTTCCAAAACAGCTCCTTGCATCAAACCCTGGGAGCAGCTCAAGGCAACAAGGAAGTGTGTCATCCCCTCCAGCGCCTTCATCCGAAGCCGCCCAGCTGTGCTGTGCAAGCACCTCTCTGTTTCCTTGCATTTTGGTAATTCCAGTGCCCTTAAAATATGACGAGAGCTAATCTGTCAGTGTGGGGCACGGCAGTAACAGCAAAGCATTTGGCTGATACTCCTGGCCTGGAGGATGCAAGGTGCCAGGCAGGAGGCTGGACAATGGGCTGGGTGGGCAAGTGCCCATGGGACCAGACAGATCTGCCAGGGTGCTCCTCACCCGAGTGTCCCCGTGCCAGCTCTGCCCTCAGGGACAGCACTGGACCATGGTTGTTTTGCAGACCCAGGCTTTGCCTCAGGGCCGGGCCATGGGAAGCTGCTGGCAGGGCTCTGCTCCACCCCGTGCAGCTATGACAGGCTCAGAGAGTCGTTAGCAAGCAAGGCGCGCTTGACGTGAATAATTAAAATACCTGCTGTGCTTTTAAACAGTTCAGAGCCAGCCTTGGAGCTGCGTGCGTGAGCGATGGCTGCTGTCTTCGGAGGAGGCCGGAGGAAAGAGGAGGGCTGGTATCCAGTGGAAAATTAAGGGCTCGATGCTGCTTCTGGCAGGAGGAGGGATGATGCTGGCAGCTTCCACAGGGATGCAGGCACTCCCTGCTCCTGAGTGAGACTGGAGGCTGACACAGCTCTCCTTGCTGATGAACAGACATCGCGGCACAGAACTCTCCAAAGTCTCCTCTCTGCCAGAAATTTGAGCAGCAGTGGAGCTCAGCACCCACCCTTCCAGCTGCCCCAGGGCTCTCCTGCTGGTTCAGCTCTCCAAACCTGTGGGACGAGGACGTGGAGCAGGGGAACAGGGACAGCCCCACAGCCTTGGGGCTCCAGCAGCACCGGCAGCGTGGGGCCCCTCCACTGAGCACGCACAGGTGGGGTCTGGGGAGGACGCACTGTCTTTTGCTAAGATTTCCCCAAGATATCAATTAGACACTGAAATCAAAACAGTTTCTGCATGAACAACTAACAAAGAGTTCCCTGCAGTCTCTCAGCAGCCAGACTCCCTCTGTTCCTGCCCCCAGCTGCCTCAGTTTGTATCAGAATAGCACTGGAGGGCCCCGTGCCCCAGCACGGAGGAGCTTCATGGAACAGGGGAGGATATCAAACCCTGTGTCTGTGTCAGTGCTGCTGGAGCGTGGAGATGGGAAGCTGTAAATCATCTCTCCTTGTGAAAAAATGGGTTTCTGGNTTTTTTAGTTCAACCAATGAACCAAAAAATTGGTTATTTTCACAGCTTTGCCATGATTACCTCCAGGGCAGGTGGAAGCAAAGTTTTTAGTAGAGATGGGGGGAAAAAAGCCTGTTTGGGGACTGGCATGGTGAGGAGAGGGGGAGAGCTGTGTGCTGACAGCTTTGCAACAGTATGTGAACATCATCCTGGTGTTTGGCCCATTCCCTGGTCCCACGTGGGGAGTGGGAGCTGCCTGCACCCCTTTCCCGTGGCCCTTTGCCCACGAAAGGCCAGGGCTCCCGAGCTGAAAAATCAACAAATTAGTCATCTTCTCCCCCACTGCAGAACGTTATCCATCTAAAGATTTCCTTTAATTTAGAGCCTTGTAGAGTTTGAAAAGCCCTTCAAGTTCACTTGGGCTGATGAATTGGTAATTGAGTGTACCTGGGTGTCGGTGCCGGCTCTGCCTCTCTCTGCATTTGTATCAGTCCGTGTTTGTTTTCTCCAGCTGTAAATCACTCAGAACTTGGAGAGGCTTTTATCAAATCCTGCTAGGAGCCGGTCGTTTTCCCTTTCACAAACACATTGCTAATGCCACGTGGAGCCCACCGGCTTTGCTGTTCATTTAAAAACAATGAGGATGGTATTAAATGGTGGAAAAAAATCCTTAGCAACGAGGGAGAAGGAGGAGGAAAAGAATTGCTCCTGTCTCTCTGGAGTTTGCTCCTTTGGTCTAATGTCTGTCCCATTGATCTCCTAATACACTTCTGCTTTGAGAGCCTGATTTATTGCCCCACACTCCCTTATCCCCTGCGTGTTACAGCACACGTTGTTCTCAGCTTCTCCAGCCTTGGTCCAGCCTCACCACTGCTTCCACCTCCTGGGCAGCTCACCTGTGCCCCTTTCTCCACAGCCCCGGCCAGCACTGGGCATGGAGAGTTAAGCAGGTGGTTTTAAGGGTTTAACACCCTTGGGGTCATCATCTTAAGGTCTCCAGTGTGTCCTTGGTGTCTGCCTCTCCAGTGGCTTTGATGATACCTGGCCCTCGCCATCAGTTGTAGAGGAACCACAGCTGGCTCCCTTCCCATGCTGCCCATATCCATGGCTCAGCCCAGTCAGTGTGCTCCAGCACCGACAGATTTGGCAAAAGGGGATTTCAAACAAAAGCAGTAACAGTCTTGATTTGCATTTTTTGGAGCTGCTGGGATCCCTCACCCAGTGGAAGAACTGGAAGAACAGCACCACGTGTCTGGCAGAACCCATCCACCCAGCCTGTGCTTGCATGTCCATTTTTCAATGAACTGTTACGTTGCTATTTGCTCAGCGGAAAAAACCAGCAAGTTATATCCATTGACAAAGAAATGTGAGGACTTTGCAATCTGTGTGTGAATGTTTCGTGAGCATAAAATGAGGTGAAGTTTGCCAAACGATAATTCATTAGGAATTGTTCATTCAGCTCTAATTGCTTGGGTCTAACTGTTCTTAGAAGGACTGTGTGACATCTTTGTAATATGCAGTTAAGGTCAGAAAAGTGCTGGTAGAAATTACTTCATGTTAAGTCAAGCTTTTCTTTGGGTGTAACGCTGCTATTCCTGCTTGGCTTGGAAGGACCAGTAAATGGTGCTGCCTGGTTTCTTGTTGGGCCTGTGCAGCCCAAGGAGCTAATAGAGGGTGAGTGCTGCCTTATTGACTCCCACTTTCTCTGTGGAAGGAGTAATTAAATTCACCTGCAGAATCCCCGTCTTCTCGTGCGTGGCAGTGTGCAACTTCCCTGCATCTCTGCTAACTGGATTAGAGATTACGCATGCTGATGAGAAAGCACCAGCTAGAAAGGATCTGGCTTGGCTTTCAGATCCCAGCTGCTATTTGCAGGACTTAGTTTAGGAAAAGCACCACCTTTTTTTTTTTTTTTTTGGTTCTACCCTGACAAACTTTGTCTGGAAACCCAGAGGAACAAGCAGCAGGGAGCCCCACCGTCTGTCTTCCAGCAGCATTTTCTGAAATGGAACAACGCTTTAAACTCTCGCCAGCTCAGCCTTTCCCTTCACAGAACATGTGCCTGTCTCTAAAATACCAGGTTCTTTTTCCTTACCGCCATAATATTCCCATCCAACATTCACTCTCCTGGAAATCACCAATCCAGCGTTCACCTGCCTGCATTCAAACACCTGCCACTGTTCTTGTGCCACTGCCCTTCTCCTTCCAGTTTAGAGATTATATTTCATAACTGACCTCCAGCTACCTATTGCCTCCCCGTGACACCTCACCCTTGTCTGCCTGATTGATTAGTCTATTACACTTTCCACTCTTCCCGATGGCTTACAGATTGCCCGGTGTCTGTCACAAGCTTCCTTTTGTTCTCTAATGTTCTTGGAGTTTTGGAACACCCTCCGGCTGCCATTCTCTCTCCGTATTCCCCAGCCACCACCTGCCTCTCTTACGAATGTCTAGTTTGGAAAAAGGAGAAGGAATCTTTTGCAAAATAAACCCCTACCTGCTGTGAGTTCACACATAGGCTGGTAAAACACGCTTCTAAGATGCTGTCGTTTTCAATGGGGCTTTATTTCCTTTGTGCCATTTGGAGGTATAAAAATGTCACTGGATCAGGCTGTGATCAGTGACATGGTTTGGAAGGCAGCTTTCCCCAGCAAATTTCCTCACCTGCATAAGTCCATGAAGCGGTGACAGAGAGGGAGCAATGCTGTGTTTAAAGATGTACGTGGGTAGGAGGGTTCTGCCTCTGCTGGGGGAGAGGTCTGGGACGTGTCCCAGATCCATCCATCTCCCTGTGCTTGTCAGAGGTTGTCCAGCTCTCTGATACTGTTCCAGGCTTGTCCCAGCTCTGTCCATCACTCTGACATTTAATTAACTGCCCCATTCTCCTGGATCTTGCACTGGATTTGTGTTGTCTTTCTGAAATACCTCTTAGGTCGTGTCTGAATATTACTAACAGGAGGGGTAACAAAATGGTTGTCACTAATATTGCTATTATCATTGCTGTGTAGATGATAATAAAACAAGACATTGAATATCACAAAGATGAGTGTGGTTACACTCAGTGTCACTTCTTCTTGCTGTACTGGTTGTTTGGCAGCACAGGTGAGCAGGAACTGACAGCAGTGGGAAGCAGAGAGAGCCCTGGCCAGCCAGGCATCCGAAAGTGATAGAAAAACAAGGAGGGTGTGGGAACTGACCACTGAGAGCAATAAAATCACACCTGAGATTTAAAAAGACATTGATGCGACCAATCTTCAGGTGTAATGAGGATTATTGAGCTTGTTAAAACCTGCATGTGCTGGGTGGCTGGTGCTGGTGGTGGCAGTGGCTCCTCACTCCTCCAGGAGCTCTGCACTGATGTTTTGTACCATCTGCCCTGGGCATGCCCAGAGCTATCCATCTTCCTTGCATCTCTCTCCATCCCTGTCTGGCATTTGTCCCGTTCTTTCTTCTTCAGTCCCAGGTCCCCTTCCAGCATTTCTCCCGGTCCCTCTTCCACTGGCAAGTGGATTTCTTTTCCCTTTTAGTTACTCTGTTGAGCAGCTGCTCTCATTTGGATCTCCCTGTGGTCTTCTTCCCCTTCAGCTCTGGTCCCTGTGTCTCTGTGTTTGATCCATGGCTTAAGCAGCTGTTCTGTCCCTGGCATGGCTTGGTGTTAATCAAGCCATCAATCAATCTTTTATCCCCTCTGACGAAACTCCCTCTTACCCTTTCTCTTTTATCCTTGCAGTTCAAATACTGGGCTTGGTGACCACCTCGTGGGATCCCGAATGCCGTGCCCAGTGTGCCTCCCAGCCCCCGAGGACAACAACTAGGGGACGTTCAGGACTGTGGCTGGAACCAGCAGAGACACTCAGGCTCAGAGGTGAGGGGTGGCCTTGCCCATGGCATCTCTGGAGTGAGAGGAGTAGCTGGTGTGAGACAGCTGCCCACGGGAGAGAGCTGGCAGGGACAGAGCCAGTCTTTCTGGAGAGGGCTCCAGTGCTGGGAAATCCAGTGAAAGTTATTGTGGTTGCGTTTTTAATTTTTATTTTTTCAAAGATTGAATTCACCTTCTTCTATTGAGATTTAAGGAATGTGGGAAAAGCACTTTATTTTTTCCCCCACAGATGAGAAGTGCAGTGTGTGCCTCCATCCCAGCTTCTACAAAATCCTGTTTTACAAAGCAGAAAAAGAACATTGGGTTCATGTTGGAGCTGTAGCTCAGTTTTCTAAGATCAGATTTTGCCCCATGTTTCCTGCTCAAATGACTAGCTGTGCTGGGCACTTGGAAATTTTCTCCCTCTTCCTCATCTCCACCTTGACATTATGAAAAGGGTTTTCATCAATCCACTGAAAGAAGGAGATAACTTTTGTATAAAAGTGCACAGTTGACGGGGTTGAGTTTTTTAGGTAGTATGTAATTTTTTTTTTACACTGTTATTATTTAAAATATGCTTTCTAAGCGGACAAAAGGGAATAGCTTAATGGAAACAAATTTCTGTAGCAAAATGTGCAGCTGGATAAAAAAAGATTATTTCTGTTATTGCTTGGTTAGACAGGTGAATTTTGAATTTGAGTACAAAAGGTGCTAAAAAGTGTGCTTAAACTTCTCTTCACTGTGCTGTTGAGATTGAAAAGAATAATTTTTGGAGAAAAACTTTTCTCTGAGCCTCTATTTCCAGCATTGTGAAATCTTTAGCAGCGGCCTTTCCCCACAGCTATTATCATGTTTTCACCTTTTCTTCTTCCACCTCATTTGTCCTTTTTTTGAAGAAAATGTGGTGCTGGTGAAAGGCGGGCAGCTCCATGGGCTGGCACTGATCTGGAAGGGAGGGACAGCAGAGCTGGAGGTGCACGGGCATCTCTGGAAGCCAGACCAGACCAGGGATGCAGTGCCAGGGAGAGATGGACAGCCTGGCCTGGGGGTAGGCATTTTGAAAGCATCTTCAAGCCTGCAGCCCTTAAGACCACCTTTCCAAAATGACTTTTAACCAATTAGGAACCTAAGCATCAATGAAGATAAGCAGAGCTTAGGTGCTCGGCTCCCTCGGGGCAGACACAAATATCTCAGCAATGCAGACAGATAGGCAGCTCGCCCGTCCAGATGGATCCAGACCCAGAGCCAGGCGATGAATTACAAATATAAGTGCCAAAACAGCAGGCTTGGGACACGAAGGATAAAAGACAGTTGTGTTATTTGAGCTGATAAGCTCTGCGTCTCGTCTGGAAGATGCCGGCATCAAAGGCTCCTGCAGGGATTTCACAATGGAGCGTTGCACCATCCAGCACTGAGTTTCCTGAGATGTAAAATGGGCCTTGCAGAGAAAGCTTCACGCCTGCCACAAAGGAGCAGAATAAGTTTGTTTTGAGACCTATTAGGCTGAATAATTGGCGATTGATCTCCATGGACACTGTGAGATATTGGTCCCAACGGAGCAGTGATTGCCATTAGTGTCTCAGCTCCCTGCCTTCTTCCTCCTTTTTCTCCCCAGCCTTTGCAAGCGCTGGGTCAAATGCTGCCCAGGCAGCATGAACAATATTGCCTCTTTTTTTTGGTAATCATTGTCTCTTCTATTCGTTCCTCAGAAGCCTCTTCACAAGCAAGAGGTGTTTTCAAGGGTTGTAAGCATTCATCTCAATGTACATTTTTATGCCTATTCTCCCTGGAAGAGCTGGAGAACTAATTTACTTTATTAGACCAAATGAAAGGAGCTTATGGAAGTAGCCTTGTGCAGGAGGTCAGGGAGTTAGAGAGGAGAGACCTCTGAGACTGCTGCGGAGTTTCTTGCAGGAGCTGAAAAGTAACTTTTGCTGTTTGGATTGGTGCTGTTCCTCTTTACAGTGTGCTGGCTCCGTTTCCGGCACCAAGTGCTGAGATCTTCTGCATGGTGCCAGCACTGGTCCAGCCACGAGGGCTTAGGAGCAGTAACATCTGTAAGCACCTTGGGCTGGCAAGCCTGGAGGCAGCCAGGCTCAGCACTGGGCTGCTCAGCCAGGGAGGAGGTGCCCAGGGGCTCTGGTGATGGTTCCCACCATGGGGAGCCCCAGCCAGCCCGTCCCAGGCAGCACCCGACTGTGCAAACCCTTCTCCAAGCAGCTTCATGCAGTGAGCAGATGACTAAAACCCGTCTCCTGGGCAATTCACTTCATTCATCAATTAAATTGTTTGCTGTGAACAGTTTGGCCCCATCCAGCTCCAGGATTTCAGCCTTGTAATTTTGCTGGCAGAGGACAGCGGTGCCATGTCCGTGAAATCTGCCTGCCAACTGCTTCCCCTGCTAAGCATTTTCTAGGCTAACGATCCCGAAAACCTTGCCAGCAGCCCCAGCTCTGTCCCTTTCAGGGCAAGCCACTCATTTAAACGTGAGCACATCTAAATGACTCCATCTGCTAAGTGACGCTGGTAAAGAAAAGATTATAGCAGGAGGTAGTGCTGTGTACTTGGGTTGTAACCCTGTTATAAAATGGGCTGGGAGAACAAGGGGACTGTGAGGAGCTGAGGCTCAAAACCACCTGGGTGACTGTCAGCTTGATTTATTTTCTTGCTCATTAGATAAATTAGAAAACTGGCAAAAGAAACCATCTCCCGCTCTCAGCTGCTTGGTAACCTGCCATGTGGCACGAGATGCCGGCTGCAGGGAGATGCAGCTCCTTCCCACCTCCCTGACCCCTCTCCTAAGGGACACGGGATGGGTCTGCTGGTGCCACTCGATGGTCCTGCCCCCCTAAACCATGTCATTGTCCCATCTGGCCGATTGCTGGCAACTAGAGTTTCACTCTTCTCTAATACCGCTGATTTCTGAATAGCAGCTATTTTCTAGGTGAAAACAGCAGGACCAAATATTGCTTTTGAACACTGGCTTTGACCTCAGAGCTGTTTGTTACCCTCCATTCACAAATCAGAAATAACCTGGATTGTGGCCGTATCATCAGGCAGGACCTGCTGCCCTTCAGAGATGTTGTTCAACACTTTGATCCTGTGGCTTGTGACCAGTCTGCCTTCAGCAGCTGCCCCCCTTGCTTATGAACTAGACTGATTTTTGTCTGTCAGAAGGATGAAACGTAGTGGTCAGACTTGATTTAAATCCCTGGGTAAAATTCACTGTCTAGGAGGTCAGGCTCCATTTACAGCACCTTCTAACCTAAAAACTCACTGAAATATTCAGCCTACATAACCAAATGTTAAATTTGGATCATTTAAGCCATCTTCAGTACCTTTAGCTGCGCCTGATGCACTCGTATAGTGTGAAATGAGGCCACTGTTATACACATTGTATTTACATACGAGGAGAAGCTCCCAGCCAGGATGAGCTATTAAGAGACTGCAATGCATTTCCCAGCCAACGTGGAGGAATCCCCGCTGCAAACAGATGCTAAAACCGGGGGAGAACCAGGGCAGGACCTCTTGGGAAGGAGACCTGGGGGTTCAGAGCACTGCCGTGCCGGTGCGAGGAGGTGGGGCAGTGCCTGCCCTGGGAATGATGGTTGGAGCAGATTCCCTCTGCTGTCCATGCCCCTTCTTCTGCCCGTGGGACTTCTGCACGGCCTGCAAGGATCCTTGTCACCCTGTCCCTGGCAAGCATCAGGACACACGTGTCCCCGTGGCTCAGGCCCCGCCAGGTGTGTGCCCATGTGTACAAACGCTGCCGGGTGGAGAGACGGGGCTAATTCCTTCCTGTCATATGCAAGGAATCGGCTTATGGCCCGGAGCTGCGATTACTCTTATCTTAGCCTGCATGATGCTAGTCACATCCTGAAATTATCCAGATTTTTTCAAAATCCGGGGGATGGCTCCGACTCACCTGAACGACGTGAGCAAACTCCAGCCCTGCTTTCAGCCCCGGCAGGTTTGAGGGGCTGCAAGTCAGCGCAGAAGCTGGGATGTGGTTTGAACCTCCAAATGCACCTGATGGGAAGTGCCTGGGTGTGATGCCTGATCCACCTGAAATACCTGATGGAGCCACGTGTGGAGCAGCACCAACAGCCCCTTCCCAGCCTCTGTGCAGAGCTGATTGCTCAGGCAGGCTCACCTGCTGGGATCCTGGCACATAACATGCCTCCGAAACGGCCAGCCAGGGAGAGATGCTGTCAAGCAAAACATGGAGTGAAATGTTTGGGATTAAACTGCGAGTCCCACCTGTCTGCCGTGTGACACGTGGCACCGCACGCTCCCACCCGCCACCGTCCCCACTCCCCATCACTGCCTGCCAGGCCCACCCCGCTTGGAAATTAGAGTGGGGAAATCAAAGCCCTTCTCCACCCACTCCTGCTGTGCCTCTCAGCCACTGACATTAACACTGAACTGGCTGACATTAGCTTTGAATGGATTTTAATAACCCCCTTGCGAGCCTGAATTACCCACACAGCGTGAGGGCTGCTGTGAGTTTGGAGACCTGGCGATGAGCAGGGCATCAGGGGCCAGCTCCCCAGGCTGTGGACACGGGGCCAGACCCACTCGAGGAGCTGCAGTGGGTTCTGCCAGGGTGGCAGCTGCTGGCATGGCACCCTGGCAGCTGCCTGGCTCCTGGAGAGCTGCTGCTCTGGCACCTGCTGCCCACAAGTGTCCTGCCACCAGCAGGTCTGCGAGGGGCTGATGAACTTCCCAGCACTGGGGGTGCTGGTCCAGGTGCCCACCTCCATGGGATGTTCTCCATTCTGGGGCAAGGCATGGCTGCTGCAGGGTGGTGAGAACCCCCAGTGCCACCAGTGAGAGCATCCCCAGCCCCTACCCAGTGCATAGGATAAAACAGCAGCCTTGGTTTAGCTGCCTCTGTGCATGGGATGCTAAATGAGATCATACCTGGCCCAGCTGGGAGTCCGGACTAGGGTATGAAAATCTAGCAAGAAGATTAAAAGGTGTCCCCAGGCAGAAGAGGGTATTTATGCCTTTCTTTGTGGCTGAGATGTGCACGGCGTGGGAGTCGTAGGGACGGTGACCTCCCCTGAGCACCTGCACGTGGGCAGCGCCGTGCCCCCGCAGGGACTGGTCCTGGGGACAAGGCACTGACCAGAAAAGCTCCTTCTGAGGTACAGGTGGACACATCCAATCTCCCCTCCTGCACCAGGAAAGGGCTCCCTGCCCTGGATCTTCACTGCCAGCCCTGCAGCTCCTCCGCAAAGGGAAAACCCCTTTTTTTCCTCTTCTTTTACAAGAGAGAAAGCTAAAAGAGATGGTCAGGTGGTTCTCACTTCTTCTGGAATACGCAGGGCCTGGAAACATGCTCTGAAGCTACTGTTCCTCAATTACAGCTCAGAAGATCTGAGCCACTGATGCAGCCTCCTTGGCCATTCACAAAGTCTCATCACCGTTTGGGTGGAGAGTGAGGATTTCTAGCTGCCATTGAAATCCAGAGGTATTTCCAGTATGGAAACAGGAACATCCACAGGGATGTGGACAGGAGATTGCAGCTGGGGTGGGCCAGCACTTCTCCAAGTCAGGCTCTGCAGGGGCTGTGAAATCATCAGGCCCTTGCAAGAACTGAGTACTGAAAACAACCCCTGAAAAAAAGTCCATGATAATGATTGAGTTATATTTAAGAGGCTCCTTCATACTAAGTAAATGCAAATAGTTTACTCAGAAAATATTTCCCATTAAGATCATTTCTGCATAAAATGCCAACAGATTGAGATTATGACTCTAATGATTATTTTTATTGCTGGTTTACATTTAAATGGCATGTATTTTCCCCCTACTGTTCTTTCTTTGGGTTAAATCAATAAAACCTATTAAGAAGGTTCTTCTTCCTCTAAGATTCCTCCCTCTCTTCTTTCTTTCTCATCTCCACTGGTGCCCTTTTTATCCACCCACCACCAGAGATTTTTCAGAGCTGCCTCCACGATATTGGTGCCAAGGATTTGAACATCCCCTTTGACAGAGTGGAGTGAATCTGGCCTTTGCTGAGATGAGGGACTACAGAGGGACTCCAGTGCTGTTCCCTTTCCTCATCTTGGGCCGTATTGCAAGGAGATGAAGTTGGAGCCTCTTCCCTCCTGTTTTAACATAGAAGCTCTACCTGTCTGTACTCCTGTATCTCCTCAGCTATGGATGCTCTTGTGCTCCTTCAAACAGAGGCTGTGGCTCACCGAGGAGGTGCTGGATTTGTGTTTGGAGAGGAATTATCCTGGTATATACACAGCGAAAACCATTAAGACGCTGACCTTTAAATTGGGCTTCTTCCTGCTCGTGTAGGGAGGAGGTGGGTTGAGTGCCCAAATCTTATTCATTTTAATGACAAATCCCTCACAGAGAGGCTTTGAAATGCTCGGCATTAATGCCGTTCGCCTGCCTCTGCTGCAGATTGGCTTTGCTGTGCAGGGGATGTCTCTGCTTCCCTCTCGCAGTGCCAGACCCTATAGATTTGCTCCACAGCTACTGTGCCCAGGTACCACTGTGTATGGATTTGTGAGCTTAGGGCAGTGCTCTTTAATCAGTATCACTGACCTTTCTTTCCTTCATTACTCTCAGCATCACTTGTTTTTCCCCAGCTTAATTTGCATAGGTCTCATGTTATCTATGTTTTTGCTTTGTCCCTGTTATCCCATTACCCTGGATAATCAAAGCTGGCTGTAATGGAAACAGCAGAAACAATTTGCTTACCCTTCTATTACAAGATATTCCCTCTACTAAGTCTGACGATACCTGCAGTTCTGTGGTAATGCTAATTAACTGTGCATACATATAGAAAGTAAAGCAAACGGCGCCAGGATCCTTTGGGATGGTGGGGATTAAAGAAAGATGAGATATATTCTCCTCTTTCTCTGTGCTTCACTGTCCCTGCCCTCAATGGAAATTGCTTTGCACTTATAGAATAAAATGTAATGCATGGTGGGGAGCCACTGACTCTGCAGAGAGATGGAGTTGGAAGGAGCAGAGTTCTCTGCTAATAAACCCACTGTGGAAGTGGTGATCCTCCCTGATGTCTCGCTGCTTGTCTAACCCCAGAGTGGGATGGGGTCTTCTCCCCATGCAGGTCCCCCTGCCTTGGAGCCCAGTGCTGATTCCTCAGGGCCACAGCTATCCTCCAGAGCAGAGCTCCAGCAACATATGGGTGGAAAACCTCCTGCCCAGCCTCAAGGACTGGTTGGAATAGTGTCTGTGAATGAATGCCCGTGGCAGTGCAGGGTACCTGGAAGGGCTGTTGTGTCCATCAGGATGCTCACGTATCCTTCACTCATCTTGGGTGGCTGAGGCAGCAGCAGCTTCAGAGCAGGTGAAAGGCCTGGGGAGAATAAGGAAGATGGTAATGGAAAAAAGAAAGATCGTTGGGAGAGGGGAGACTGTCCCAGCCATCCCTCTTCATTTTGCACTGTGGGGTGCCTCGGGTTCTGCCCATCCGTGAAGGTACGTGGGGCAATCTCCCACCAGCAGTGTGCAGCATCCTCTGGAAGTCTCACGTGAGGCTCTCTCCTGCATGTCAGCTAAACCAAGAGTGACTGACACAGCCAGGCATGCTTGGAGGACTGCCGAGCTCTCCGTGCAGGAGAAATCCCACTCAAGTCCACCCACCACCAGCTCCTCGCTGGGTTTCCCAGCTCCTCTGCCAGCAGCATGGACAGGCCACCTCACTGCACCCCTGTGGAGCATCTCAGACTGGCCCTGACACACTGTGCCCCTGAGTATGGACCCCGTGCTCCAGGAGGGTGGTTAGACAGCCCTGGCACTACCCTGCCCCTGAAATTGTGAGGGAGATGTTATTTGTGCTCTGATAACCACAGAACCTTTGATGCAATACTCATGTTTGGGATTTTACCACATCTCTCATCCTCCAGGTCTGTCAAGGAGCTTTACGCAGCCGTGACTCAGAGAGAGGCATCAGTGGAGAGAGTCTGTAGATGCAGCCAGCAGCTGTCATGTGGAGGGCATTAATAATGTATGTGCAGGTATATATGCATGACCTACGAGCTCAGGACCTTCCCTCCCTGAATGGTACCAACTCCTTTAAAAGATCCCTGCACCATGCCCTGTCTCTGGCCGTGCCAGAGGGCTGGGATTACACAGGCATCACACACGTTTGTCCACACAATGGGCGATAAAAGGGCTCCCAGGGGTGAGGGCTTGGTGCTGCATGTCTCCCCTTTTCTGCTTGGAGCAATAAAATAACTCCTTCCTTGCCATTGACACCTTCAGTGCTTGCTGCTCACCATCACCCTGTGTGGGGCTTCAGGACTGTGGGTGCCACAGTGCCTTGCTCTGCTCACAAACCTGGTGATATTTACGATGCTTTGAAACTGCCCCCGTGGAATTCATCATTTAAAGCAACCCAGGTGTGGGTTGTTGGTACGAAGGGCTTTTTGGCTGGGTGAGGCCAAAGGGATTTTCAGGAGTAGTCAGGGCCCAACCAACTGCACACCAAGGGCCTGAAAAGAGCCATGCTGTGCCTTGCAGGTGCTTTATCCCAGCAGAGAGTTCAGTCCTTAAACACTTGAACCTCATCAGAAGTGAGGAGACTCAGATTTGAGCGCTGGCTGAAGTCAGTCCCAAAATCCAGCCCAGCCACCTGAGACATTTTGGTTCTGATCAGGCAGCACAAGCTCTAATTGTAAGAATGGGTTTAAAATTGAAAATATGAGTTTGACTTGTAGGAAGCGGTGCTTGGGATTGGAGATAGAACCATATATCACTATGATCAGTTGGGAATTTCTTGTTGATTTTACATAGCTGAGTCAAAGGTAAACTTCCTATTAACTTCCCTGAGAGAGTCTATAATGATCTGACCCTTAAAATTAAAGATTTGCAGTTACCAACTCCAGCACAGCTGCGCTGGTGGAGTTCAAGAACCACACTGAAACAGCCAGCAGCTTTCAACAGCAATTGCACTCAGCACCGTTCTGTCTCCTCAACTCCTGACATCATTTGGGGAAAAAAAAGGCAAAGGTTGAATTCACGGGTTTTGTTTCTCTGCAGTTCAAAGGATAGGGGAGCCTGGTTTTTAATTGGCACTGAGTTCTCCCAGCTGGTGCACAGGGCAGTCCTGAAGCTGACACCCAGCCAGGCAGGAGCAGGGGAGGCTGTTTGAAGTCCTGGGTGCCTGCCACCCATCTGCAGCGACTCAGGAGTCTCCTTGCTGGATCTCGGGGCAGAGGAGCGTTGCTTCATTTCTGGTCATTAATGCATTGGTCTCGTCTCTGTTTTCTTGCCACTGATCTTCTCTGTGCACAGTCCAGGGACAGCCACATGTTGAGTGGTTTGTGCTGGAGATAACGCAGCGCAGAGATAACGAAGCTCTCCTCTTACCCTTCATGTTTCCTCACAGTGTGGCTCAGCCTGGTCCCACGTTGGTGCCCAGCCCCAGGGCTGGGGCCTGCAGGAGGCAGGTGCCCTGCAGGAGTGGGCTGCATGCCCCTGTGGAGAGAGGCAGGAGCATCTCAGGCCGTGCACACCCTCATCCTAACCCCAGCACCTTGGCCAAGTGGGATTCAGCAGCGCTGACCTGCAGTGTGTGGAGTGCAGGAGCTGCTGGGATGGAGGGGTGCCAGCCAGGAATGGAGGGGTTGACTTTGTTAGGGAAGCCCTGGGGTGTCAGGAGCCAGTGAGAGTCACAGCCCCTCTGACAAGGGTCACAGGGTGTGTGTGGCACAAGGAGCACAGCTGGGCCGGGGGGCAGAGCGACCTGCTTCGATAGGCACTGCCATCTTCCACCCCAGTGGGACTTGAAAATCCCTTCGTGACTGAGACCTAACCAGAGCACCTTTCCAGGCCTCTTTCTCCCCTGCCCAGGAGCAGGAAGGCTCTGTGGCTCCTACAGGCTCTCTGAGCAGTGCAGCTCCCACTGCTGATTTCCTTAGTGCTTGGAATGGGGTGCCACCTGCTTCTCTCTGCACGTTCAGCATCACTCCCACCTTTCTGGTTGTCTGCTTTTCTTGACCTCACCTCTCCTTGCCGAGCTGGCTCATGGCTTTGCATCCTGCAGACTTCCTCTTACCTCTGTCTTTTCTGCTCATTTGTGATTTGACCTCAGGAAAGCACCATTAGAGGTGCCCTCTGCTCCGTGCTCACTGTGCTCCATGCCCACACCTGCTTTGCTCCAGGTGCCCTTATCATTTCCACCAGCACAGTCTCAGTAAATCCTGTGCAAGACAAAAGCCTCAGCAAAGCATTGTCACTCCACCCGGCCCACGCCAAGCTGGAGCTGTCAGTCCCAAAAGCTCAGTGGGGTGGATATACTTATTGCTAGAAAGCTTTATATTTACCACGGCCTTTCTGACATTACAGTAAATGCATTTCAGAGCCCAAGAAGTATAAAAATAAACTGCAAGAAAATCAAGACAGCTAATTAGCCAAAGGTTACTGCTGGGCTCTGTGACTGTCAGCCCTTTTGAAGTTCTCCTTTACACAGGCAGATGTGTGTGCAGTGCTGCTGCTCCTTTGAATAAATGTCTTGGTTTCCAGAGTGGCTTCGTATCTGGATGTGACTGAACACATGTGAGGCCTGTCACAGCGAGCCTGGGCAGGATAATCAACATCCTTTAACCCTGCACTTCTCCAGTGCCGAAGAGCTCCTCATCCTGTGGAGTGGCTGATCAGAGCTGTGCTGCCTCCCAGCCCCTGGTGAGCAGGGGCGAGCTGGGAGGTGATGCCTGACTGCACAGACAGCCCCCTCTGTCCTGGAGCTGCTCCTTCCCCTCTGTCCCTGCCTTCTGCACTGTGGTCACTGAGGGCTGCACTGGTCATCCAGGGTTTGGATGGTGTCACTGGGGTGCAGCTCTGTGGGGATGAGGAGCCTGGGGAGTGCAGGAGCACATGCCCCAAAATATCGTGATCTCATCCCACATGGCCATCATTCCCCAGTATCCAGTATTTTCCTGAGGATGAGTATCTTATGTGGAGCTGCAGGTACACCAGATGGTACAAGAGGAGGGGGAGCGGGGGTCCTGGCTGAGCTCAGAGCTGAGGGAGGGGTGTGGTTGCCACACCAGAGGAGAGAGGCTGAGCTGGTCATGACAGTGGCCCTGGTGGACTTGGATACTGGGTCCAGAGGAGTGTTCTGTTCATATTTGGGCAGGAGAGCCCTGGAGCAGGGAAGGACCCCTTGGACTCTGAGCTGTGTCCCTTCAGCCCAGACATCCCCTGGCCACAGGCTGTGTGAGCTTTCTCTCCCTGTGCTCTGAACTGCCCCACACAGGGATTGGTGACAGTTTGGGCACAGTGACCTTACAGGAACCACCAGCATCATCTGTGCTGTCCTCTCCCTCCTCCTCTCAGGTTTTCCTCCTTCCCTTGTTCTGCTTGCTTTGGGCCCCATTTCCCCTTGGAAAACCCTTTTTGCAGCTTTCTCTTCCCTCTCTGCCAGTTTCTGCTGTCTCCTCCTGCTGCCTCACTCCTGCTCGCAGCTCGTGCCGAGTGTCATGTGTTTGCTCAGCATCGCCCTCCTGGAACCTTAATTTGCTGCTCATTTCCTTACAGGCTTTACACCACAAGTTGGGGCTTTGTGTGCATGTGTGTGTGTGATTCAATTAAACAAAACACAATGAAATCAGGGAAAACAGAGGGAGACACAGACAGATAGCAATTCCCTGCTCTCTGAGGGCTAAGCTTGTCTGCCTGTGAGCTCGGCCCCAGCATGGCTCTCTGATGTTGCCACATGGATTTGCTTGTAGCAGCTCTCTGGATCTCCTGCCCGGGGTTTCCATCCCTCTGCCGGGACCCTGGGACAGCAGCTGCTTCTGCTCTGCTGTCAGGAGTTGGGGCTGCTCTGTCACATGAAGTGAACCTTGAAGGAGATGACTGTTCATTTTAAATAAGCCCTGAAATGCTGAGGCATCTCCGAATACTCAGCCTCCTCCATCCCTTCTTTCCCTCTCTACAGCTCAGTCCTGGCAGATGCTCCAAGCCAGCAACTTCCCTACCCCCCATCCTGCTCTACCCCCCTGTGGTGGCAGATTCCCCCTGTGCTAGGGCCAAGCTTTCTCCCAAATCTCACCTCTCCTTTGCAGTGCAACCTGAAAAGCAGCAGCTGTGCTGTGCAAGGCTTTTTTGCCCCTGGTGAGCTTTCCTTCCACTGCTCTGTGCCACTCTCTGTCATGCTCTCCCCTCTCTCACCTCCTTCCTACCTTGTTTTCTCCCCCCTTTTCCCCTCTAATCCATTCATACTGTGAACTTATGCTTTCTTAGCATCCTTCGCTCCCAGGCTTCTCCCTGGCAGGTTTCTCGCCTCTCCACGTGCACGCGGCCATGGGTGTCTCTCTGTCATGGAGAGCCTGCTCCTGCTCACCCGGGCCTGGCTGGCTCCCTGGCTCTGCAAATTTATTCCGTGAATCCAGCCTCTTCCCCCGGGTGAGCCGCTGGGCTGCAAATCTGACGCCTAAAGTGGGTCAGTGCAAGTGGAAGGAGGTGGTCCTAGGAAGGGCAGAGGGAGAGCAGGCATGAGAGGCAGCCCCTGCCAGATTACAGGGGGGGTGGGAGAGGAGCAGATGCTCTTAAAAAGTGAAGATTTCAAGGGTTTTTAAAATGCACATAAAATGTGATTAACGAAATCCTGGCAGTCAATACCCTCTCCTTAGGAAGAAATGCTGACAGCAGAAGTGACCCCCCCTTTCCCGATAGCAGCCCCCAGCACACAGAGCCCTCCCGGGGATGTGAAGGGTCTCACTGTGCCATCCTCCCTGGGTTTAACATCCCTCTGAAGTCCTGGGAGGGACCTTGTGCTGCTGAAAGGGAAACACCCCGAGGAGACCAGTCCCTGATCAGTGCATTAGAGCTTGTGCCTGTTGAACAGGGTAATTGCCTCTTGCCCAGACACCCACCAGCCACCCTCAGCGTGGGCTCGGGAAGCACGGCAGAGAGATGCTCTGTGCTTTGAGCCTCTGCCCTCTGTCCTTTCCATGTAAGCCCAGAGCTCCTTCTTTCACAGTGGAGGGCTCCTTCTAGCCCCAGAGGGTGATCCTTACCTCTGCTCGATCCAGCGCTTCATGGAACAGCAGGAAGAGGTGCTCCTCCCCACCCTCTGTGCCATGGCAGTGGTGGTGGCTGTGAGGTGACACTGTCCCTGACTCCTGTCTCTGGTGACAGCGTGCCCAGCAGAGGCAGGGTGGATGTAATGGCATTTCCCACCTCAGTTTTGGCTCCTGGCTCCCACAGGCCGAGACTGTCCCATCCCTTAGACTGTGTGGACCTTCTTACTAAGCTAAGTCAAAGCTTGGGGCCAGCTGTCCTGGTGTGCAAGAGAAGGGCAGGAGCTGCCTTGTGGAGCAGAGAACCAAGGGATCATCCACCTTTCTCCTAAACTTGACCAAGACCTCCACATGGGGACCCGTGGTTCCCAAGCTTTTGTCCTCATAGACCACGTGTGTCCACAGCACAGGAATAATTTCTAGCTGACAGCAGTGCTGCAGCATTTCCTGTGCATGCAGCCAATGCACCTGGAGCCTTTCCCAGATGTCTCTCCTCGTTAATGCCCCCTTAGCAATTTTCTGAGGACCAGCATCCATCTCCAACATTAAAAGCAGTTCCTTCCTCTTTGATTTATGGGTGCTAAGCCATGCCAGCAGGCAAGAGGCATGACATGTCTACATAATATATTCATTATTAAATTGGTTTTGTTCCTTTCCTTTCTCCTCCACCTCCAAGGCTGAGCCTGCACTCCTTTCTTTTTTCTCTGTAACATTTGAACCTGCATTCTGCACTCAAGAAGACAACTTGCAACATGGAGCAGTTGGCATCACGTGCTAGATCGGCCTTACAAGTCTGTGCTTCCTCACCAGTGGCCACAGCCAGGCTCCAGCAGAGAGAAGACCCACTTGGCCCCATCTCCCAGGGAATGGCTGCTCCAGAGCTCTGCTCAGGGCAGCTGCTGCTGTGGCCAGGGCTGTGGAACACTGTCAGTGCCACATCACTTGTGCTGATCATTACACAGGACAGACCAACTGCATGAGCCCGCTGGCAGCTGTGCCTGAAACAGTGCCCAGGCAGGGCTCCAGCAAGGCTCAGTTTCTTCTGCAGTCATTCAGATGCTGGCTCCAGATGGGTGATGGCTGATGCTGTCGAGCCCTCTGATTCAGGGGCCAAAACCCAGATGAAGGAGTGTTGCCTCCACCAGCTCCAGTCCCCCGCCTGCTCGGGTCGTGCTCCTGGCTCTGGGTTGGCAGCCACCTTTGCAGCTCCTTGATGATTTCTGTGGTACCAAGCTGTTCCCAACGTACAGGACAGGTCAGATTTAGCAGCCAGCTTCTGTTGATCTCACTGGACTGTGGCCTGGGAAGAGAGGAGAGGAAGATCTCAGGACCTTGGCATGGGCTGCTTTAATTTTCCTTTCCCGTGTCTGTGCTGTATGAGAGCTCAGCCTGCTCTGCACAATCAGGACATCCATCAGGGATGCTTGGCAGCAGTGCCCTTCATCCCACTGAGATGCACCCTGCTCCCCATGGTGCAGTTTCTGCAGACCTATCTCCCTGCCCCAGTCACTTGTTCTGGTTGAGGAGTGGAGGACAGGCAGTTTTGGGGATCCCATCCCTCCACCTCTCTCAGTGCATTCACTGCCCACCTCCTGACCTTGCTATCAGCCTGTGACAGCTGTGATGGGGAAGTAAGGTAGTTATCTCTGTTATCCCCCTTGCTACTCCAAATCCAAATCCCTGCAGCTCATACACCTGCCCACCCAGCTGCCCTGGACCACTCCTTCACCTCTCAGCAGTGCTTTTGCAGGGACAGCTGCCCACTGTGTGCTGGTGGGCTCTGTGCACACCATGTCCTCTGAAAGTTGTGCTTTTCTCTGTCCCTGAAAGGAACAGAAAGTCAGGCTTGCCTGAGTGGCTGTGCCCCTTGAAACACAGCCTGTCCCATGCCCACCCTTCATCTCCACCCAGCTTTCTCCACCCGTGTTTCTCAAGACCTTCTGTCTCCCTGCCATAAAACAGCAGTTAGAGGAAAAGAGTGCAGCTAAAAAACACTGATGGCCTTTCTCTTTGTAGCCTGGCATAGCTGAGCTTGCCCCAAATCACCTCCCTCTCTCTTGCCCACAGCTGAAAGGGTTGTCCCCACTCTGCACTGCCCACGGGTCCCTGCTGTGGCTCTCTGTCACCACTCCCAGGGACCTCAGCGAGGGGAAGCAGCAGGACATTAGCAACTTAGGGAGCTCAAGAGCAGCGTAAAAAATACTTGTGTTCTTTTGGTAAATATGAATTTGTCCCAGTGGTAATAAGGCTGGTTTTGTTCAGCAGGCTCTTAGCAGTGATTATTGCTGTTTTTCAATTTAAAAACCAGACGATCTATTTATAATGTACAGTACGTGGACTGAGATTTTTTTCCTTCTCTTTAACCCAGCCTTTAAAACATGCTGTCATTTCCACTACTACGATCCAAGGAAGCAGAGGGGTATCTGTCACCTGCAGACCCTATGAGTGGAATATTAAGTAAAACATAGTTAACAGAGCAAGGCTGCAGCGATGCTTTGGGGAACTGGTGAAAGGTGCCAGGAGGGGAAGGTCTGGGGATGCAGAAGTGATGTGCTTTTGGTGGGGTTGGAAGGGCTCTGGACACAGGTGCTGAGTGTTTGGACTATCTCTGGCCACACTGCTGTCCATCGTTATCTCTCTTGTCCAGAGCAGGGGGTGACCAGAGCTGACATCAGCACAGCCTGCAGTGCTCGCAGCACAGAGACCGGGGCAAAGCCAAGCTCCAGCCCTGGCCTGGCACTGGCTCCACGCTGGCAAAGACCCCTGAAAAGCAGCCACTGCCCCTGGGTGCTGGGGTGATACTGAGGAGGATGGTGGTCCCAGGGGTGCATTAAGGGGTCCCAGGGGTGCCATGGGCTCTGGCCTGGGCTGACAAGCTCCTGCAGACATTACATGAACACCTGTACATGCTTTGGGCACTGGCCCAGCATTGGGCTGGCATGGCCCCTCCCAGGCTAACAGCTCGCCAGCCCTGCGTGCTACTCAGCTGCAGGGCTCGCTTGGATTTGCCAGTGCCAGACATTAGGAGACACTGGACACCAGCACAGAAACGCTGTAAGACACAGAAATGCTGTAAGAAATGTTGTGGCAGCGCTGAAGGCGTTTGCTGAATGCTCCCATGCAGGACGTGGGGGCTGCTTTGGCTCCTCTGTGCCTTGCTCTCCGTGCACAGTGCAGCATCACTGAACAGCAGGGAATTTCACACTTGTGTGTGAGTGACTGAGTCGCTCTTGGCCAACTGCAGCTCACCTGTTGACCCAGGAAGCTTCTTGGGGCAGGCTTTGCTGCAGACAGGAGTTCTGAAGGCCAGGTTACCTTGTGTTTGCAGCCAAGCTGGAGGCCACGGCTCTGCTGCCTCTGCCACGCTGAGGCTGCTGTTTGTTCCCTCTCCTACTGCAGCTTGTCTGACAGTGTTCTTCTCTCCATTTCCCCACACAGCCCCTTTTACTGCCACCATTTAGTTATTTTCTTAATTAAATATAGATTATGGCTCTGGGAATAAGGGATTATTACTTATTCATAAGCTACTTAGATTTTAACGTGTGTGCAGAGTAGGGCTTATCACACGTCTGTGTCTGCATCATTTCCATGGTGAGAGCCAAGGTGAGCTCCTGTGGCTGCCAGGGCTTCACCCAAACCTTGCTCCTCTCCTCTCCTCGTGACCTCTGCACCCAGAGGAGCTCTGCTATCTCTTCCTTGCTATCCTTTTTCCAGTTGAGGCTTGCCAGCCTTTTCCCCAGGAAACCATTTCTGCTGCCCTCTCCCAAGCTGTTCCAGCCCCTCCACTCCGCCTCTGCTTTGCCCCCTCCCAGGGTTGTTGGCAGCTCTCTCCCGATGCTTTCCCAGCCTTCCCGCTGTGCCAGCAGCTGTTTCACCTGCCCTCCGCAGGAGAATGGGGACTTATCAGGAAGCAGCTCTGCAGGAGGTGCTTTTTTGCAGAGTTTTCTAGGAAATTCCTCCCAGTACGTGGGTAATTGTTGACTGAACTTCAGCCCTCCTAAGCGGCAGGAGGAGGAGGCAGAGGAAGGGGCTGTTGGCAAGCGGGTGGGAGAAGCAGAGGGAGGAGAGTGTGGTGGAAAGGTGGATGCTGGTGTAGATCCATAATGTTTGTCCAAAGCCTCGTGCTGCTGCAGGGTGCCCAAGCAGAAGGGTTGGNCAATAAAACCATGACCTGGTTTGTTCACACCAAGGTGGGCTTCTGTCTCCATCTTACTCTGTTTTGCTGTCCCCGGATGTTGCCATTACTGCCTGATGCTGCAGGGCTTCTCCCGGTCTGCTGGCGAGCCCTCAGGTGGGAAAGGGCAGCTCATCACAGGCTGACCTGAAAGGAAAGAGGCACCATTAAATGCCAGTGCTCATCTCCCCTCCATCCTCCTGCTCCAGGGCTGTCCCCAGGGCTGCAGCAGGGTCCCAGCATCTCTCAGCAGGTATCCCTGCTCTCCTCCTTGGGGACCCATTAGCATCTCCTTCTTGCTCCTGCTGTCTCCTCCTCTTGCTTCTGCTCCTTGCCTGGCTGAGATGGCAGCGTGGGGCTGTTTCTGTGTGAGTCAGTCTGTCACTTCCACCCGCCACTGTCCCCATGCCTCCCATGTGGTTCTTTCTGACTATTTTCAGGACCAGTGCAAAGCTCTGGCTTGATAGCCCTGAGGTCTAAAGACCTTTTGTCAACAGAGCAGATAGAAGACAAGCTGCTGCCAGATTCCTCAGAGCAAAATGATCTTGATAAATTGGAGAAATGGCCTGAAATCAATACACTGAAATTCAATAAAGTCAAGTGCAAAGTGTTGCACTTAGGAGGGCGATACCGAAATCGCAGATGTGAGATGGGGAAGGACTGGTAAGCCAGCAGGAGAGTGGCTCAAGCAGGGGAGTAGCCCTCAAACTGAGCAGCAGACAATAACCTGGTGCTTGAGAAAGGGAGAGCGAAGGCTCGTGTTGCCCACAGATGTAGTAATAGTTGCAGATAGAAGGCAGAGAGGTAATTTATTTGGCTGTATTTAGTGCTAGCGATGCATCAGCTGGAGACATATATCTCCAGGCTTTGGCATCACAACTCTAGGAAAGATTCAGACAAATTGAGTGAGTTCACAGAGTTTTGAAAACATGCCCCAGGGAAGATGGACTGAGAGAGCTGGTTTGTGCTCCAGGACTGAGACAACTGGAGGTAGGATGTGTAACATCCATCAGTGCAGAAAAAAGCAGTTATAAAAATGATGCTGATCAATTGGTCAAGGGTTGGACAAGCTGTAATAGGCTTAAACTGCAGCCAAGAGGTCTTGGGTTAGATGCTCAGGAAAAGCTTCCCAAGGACAAGGCTGGCTGAGAGCCTGTGCAGGCTGTAAAGGGGTGTGTGGGAGCCCTGTCCCCAGGAGAGCTTCAACAACAGCTGAGGAAGCATCTGCATGGAGGTCACCTCCACAGTGGGGATGAAGTTTCACCCCAAGCAGGATCAGCCGTGTCCTTGGGATTACCGGGTTGAGACAATTTGCTTTCTCTTGTCTCATGTCCTCTGAGCAGCCATACCAGGGGCACCTGGGCATATCTACACACACATTACATTTATCCACTCCTCTCTTTGCCCTCTGCCACAAACTGGAAGAGCCAATGAAAGAAACCAGAGACCAAGGTGGTCAAGCCACGTGTCACTAAAGATGCTTTGCTGCCTGGCCCAACCCCACTGATTTGGTGTTTGGTAATTTGGTGGCTAGCTGCCACCCTCCTCCAGATCAATCCCTCTCAGCTGCATTTTCGGATCATAATTAATGTTTGCTGTGTAATTACATTGATTTTTTTAATGTGCTCTGAGAGACGAGGGGAATTCTTAGCCTGAGCACTGAGGGAGGAGGGGGTGTGACACTGATGCTGTGCTGAAGGGGAGAGCAGCAGGGGCTGCTCCGAGGATATGCGAGGGGGAATCTGCTCCAAAAGCCCGTGTTACACGGGGGTGGTGCCAAGCTGCAGTGGCAAGGGGCAAGGAGACGGAAATGTTTGCACTGCTGCTCCTTTATTCCCTGCCCAAACCGCGCNCATTACATTTATCCACTCCTCTCTTTGCCCTCTGCCACAAACTGGAAGAGCCAATGCAAGAAACCAGAGACCGAGGTGGTCAAGCCACGTGTCACTAAGGATGCTTTGCTGTCTGGCCCAGCCCCACTGATTTGGTGTTTGGTAATTTGGTGGCTAGCTGCCACCCTCCTCCAGATCAATCCCTCTCAGCTGCATTTTCGGATCATAATTAATGTTTGCTGTGTAATTACATTGATTTTTTTAATGTGCTCTGAGAGACGAGGGGAATTCTTAGCCTGAGCACTGAGGGAGGAGGGGGTGTGACACTGATGCTGTGCTGAAGGGGAGAGCAGCAGGGGCTGCTCCGAGGATATGCGAGGGGGAATCTGCTCCAAAAGCCCGTGTTACACGGGGGTGGTGCCAAGCTGCAGTGGCAAGGGGCAAGGAGACGGAAATGTTTGCACTGCTGCTCCTTTATTCCCTGCCCAAACCGCGCAGCCAGCCCCTGCTTTCTACCTGCCAGCCCTGGTTGTCTGCTGCCCTGGCAGCCCTGTTGCCATTACCGAGCTCAGCAGGGAAAAGGGTTTTATTTATTTACCAAGTGACAGTGGGAAGAGGGATTTCAGGGCAGCCTGAGCTTCCCAGAGCTGTTAGTAGTGGATAAAACCTCCTCCAGCTTTGTACAGGGAGGCTCCTGCAAGGAAGAAACCTCAGCCTGTGCACAGCTGGAGCTGCGCCCCTGCTGCTCCTTGCTCACCAGTGCTACCAAGCAGCTTTGTCATGGGCATGTAGAAATGTGAGAGGCACCTGTAAGCCTCCCAGGCTGCTCTGTGCTTCCTGAACAGCCCAACTGTTACAGGCAGCACCTGCACAGCAAGCCCTGGGAGCACACAAGGCTGTCAAAACCATGAGGAGTTGGGTGGCAACACCAGTAGCGAGCTTTAGGATCCTTTTACTCCTGATAAAAACTACCTGGGCGGTGCTGGGCCTCCAGACCTAACGATGAAGGAGAAGGATCCTGGGCTTTCAGCCGTCCGGGGGTGTCTGCTCCCTCCTGGGTTCACTGCCCACAGCTGGCAAGGCCGGGGCCGCGGCCGCTCCTCGTGCCTCGTGCCACAGCACGGGTGGTGGCATTTCCCAGCCGCATCTGGGATGCTGCAAATGTACAAACGTTGGTCAGAGCAGGGATGAGCAGGGCAGGTCCCCACAGTGGCTGTGTGAACGGCAGAAGGGCAGTTTGTGTTCCTGCTGCCAGCAGCCCCCTTGGGCCCAGCAATTCCCGGAGCAGTAGGGCCCTGCTGTGGCACACCCTGCTGCAAAGGGCTGCTCTGAGAGCAGGCTGTTGTCAGGTTTTTTGCTAAGCCTTCTGTTTTAACTTTGGAGTCAGAGAATTTCACACAGTTTTATGTAAACAATAGCCGATGTTTATTTAACGTATTTTCTGTTTTTCATTCCTTTTGTGATAAGAGAAAGTTTAATGAGCATCTTTTTTCTCCAGTGGGATTGAGGAGGAAGTGACATGTTCTCCACTCCCTTGTGGAGTTGAGAATCTTATAAAACATGTCAAATGTAAATAAACTCTCTCTTTTCCCTCCTTTCTGCTGAACCTAGCAGGTGTGAGCGTGTCCTTTATTGTGCTTTCACAGGCACACAGGACAAGCCTTGCCTGTGCCCCCATCAGGGAGCAGGCAGCTCCTGGGCTAGGGCTGGGGGCAGCCACAAAGTGGATGCCCAGCAAGAACTGGGGTGCAAACACTGCCCAAAATGCTGATGGAAAGGCCAGATCCCCTCTGCCACCTCCTCTTACCGTGACAGCAGAGCTGGGTTGGCAGCCCAGCTCTGCATCTGAGTGCCAGCAGCATTTGTTCAGGTGAACCATTGCAAACTCATCACCTGCTCATCCCAAGCGTTCCCCCTTTAAAAGGGATGTCCTTCACATTTTTTCCTCGGAATCTTGTTTTCCATCACATGTTAATTACGTGTCCTCCATGGATCATTCTTGCCTGAGCAGTTCAGAGGAGGCCACACAGCACTGACTCAGCATTGCCCGGATGAGAACGCTGTGAGAGTCACTGCTGAAAATCAGCCTTGTCGTGCACAGGTGTTATGAAGCAGCCACAGATGTTATACAATTTTTTCAATTAAAACCCCATAAATTAAAAAAAATAATGAGGCAGGCGCTGTGCTCAGCAGAGACAAAGGAACAAGCTGTCAGTGGCATTGTGCTGGGCACACTCACCACTCTGGGCAAAGAATGCTCAGCTGGCCACACAGTGCAGTGGCCAAACACCTGTGGGGACTTTGTGTTACATGAGTGGTGCGAGGAACATTTGATTTCTCCACTGGCAAAGGCCACCTGGCCCCGCTGCTCCCCCCTCTTCCTGGCTGGAGTTGTGGAGAGGTAGGACCAGTCCTGGAGCTGCAGCCATTGGTGACCACTCCTAGCCTTGAGTGGATATTGCAGGAATTGGGAATCAGCCCTTTAAGCAGGCTGAGAGCTCATTGGTACAACAGAAGTTTTGTCTTTGGGGTTTGAGAGCCGTGGTGAATGGAGGTGGCTCTCCCTTTTGTGTTGTGTGCGTGCCCTAAATGCAATTATTTGGCTCCTACCATGTCTGATATTATTATTGTTCTTGCTATCTTTGGTACTTTTATGGCCCCATCACCATAGTAACTGAGCATCTCAAAACCCTGTGAGGAGGGAATAATATTATTCCCCTTGTAGAGTTGAGGGAAGAGAACAACAGCAAGGCTCAGAGCTGGAGACACAGGAGGACTCGAGTCCATCCATGGCCAGGGACTTGGGTGTCATACTCCTGCTGCTTCCAGTTTTAAGCAGTCTCACTAACTTTTCCTGGTCAGCCCCAGGCCACATTTCCATCCCACCTTTCCTCCTCCTTCCTTGAGTTAGTTTAGTACCAGCCTCCCACCTGGAGCTGCTCCCTCCTGCTGCCCCCTTGCCCCGTGCACCACCAGCTGATGGGCACTGCCCCAGGCAAGGGAAGTGTTGCTTTGCTCTGCTGAAGACCTTTCCTGTGCACAGACTATTTTAATGCACCTCAGGCCAAGCCCTGCTCAAACGCATCTTTAAATATTGTATGAAAAACAGAGTAATGTCAGAGCCAGACGTGTCAGATTTTCTTCATCCCTGGCCTATTCCAGACTAATTTCCACCCTGGGGGTTTAGCTGTTTTTTCTTGAGAGACAGAAAGAGGGATTTGAAACCAAGTCCTCAGCAGCACAAACTAAAGATTCAACAGGTAAGGGTAGGCCAATGTGGTGGCCAAAAGATTGGCCTGGATTTCCACCTAGCTGCCTCTGGCTGTTCTCCCCTTCCCTGGGCTCCTTCTCCCAGTGTGATGAGACTGTTCCCTCCCTGGCTTCCTCCGCCACCAGTTCATGGCTCGTGGTGCTGCCATTACACTCCCCAACACGTCGTCTCCTTACTGCCTTCTCTGCCTCAGGTTGTTCTGAAATAAAACAGATCTTCAATTATTTCTCTCCTTTTTTTCGCCCCCTTTTGTGCAATATATCATTTTTTAATTAAAAAAATGCCTTCTGGAAGTGAAACGGGCTATTAAATGTTTTGGTCCATAATTAACATCAAACCCTTGACTTAAAATCTTTATGGATTAAGCGATCTTCATTAGCTGTCACATGGATAACACCGCCCAACTCTTGGTGGCCCAGGGGCTTTAAATCACCCGTATCCCCCTGCAAAGGGGAAGAAACCCCAGCGAGTCCTCACCAGGGACGCTGCTTCTCTCCCGGCACTGTGAGCCACCCTGGGGCTAGCAGCTCACCCTGCACCCAGCAATTTGCCAGGGAAGGCAGGATGTGATGCTGGAGAGCAGTCACCTCCCTGCACAGATCTCTGCCTGGCAAACACAGCAGCAGCGGTGCAGATAACGCCTCTCGCTCCCCCGGGACCGTCGCGGTGGTGGCGAACCCCGTCGTGGTGACAGGTGGCTCGGGGGGGCTCCTGCAAGCAGACAGGAGTGGGCACGAGTTACTGGGGACTTGCAGCACGTTCCTCTCCCTCCCTCCCAGCTCCCAGGGGAAGGGTGTCAGCTGGCGGGCTGCCTGGCAGCTTCGTGCTCGTGTTGCGGGTTGGAGACAAGCACTGTCACCGAGGAGGGGACAGCGGGGTGCTGGGTGTTGTCCCTGCAGCAGGAGCTCAGCAGGCACCACATTTCCTCTTGTGCTGGAGGTGTCTCCAAGCGCTGCCCAGGGCAGGCTGCTCCCCAGCTGCAGCCCAGGTGTGGGGTGCTCAGCTCCAGTGGGCCATGGATCATTGCTACTGATGCATGTCCCGGGCACATGCTCGCTGCCTTCTCCAGAGGACTTGGGGGTCGAGGAGTTTTGAATCCCCCAATGATTCTCAGCATTTGCTGTAATAAATTAATAGCGTTTCATAGCCTGGATCACCACCCAGCATTGGCTCTCAGCAGAAGTGACACATCTGTTGGGGCTGCTGGCAAACTTCAGCCATATTTCTGTCCATACTCTAAAGGTGGAAATTGGAGTTGAAGAACTGGTCTTTGATCCTGCCAGATTTTATGGATGACCACCTCGTGTTTGAGCTGATGAATGCAGCTGCCACCTTGCCAATTTATGGTATTATTCTTTCTGGGCATCTCCACTGGCACATTTGTTATGGCCATTGGACACTAAGTGACAACTTCCATATTCTTGGCTTTCTGAATGAAGCTGGAGTGAGGAGATACGGGTGCTCTCATTAGGTCTCTAATGTGTACTTAGCTATTAGCCTGCTCTTGCTAAGCAGCTCTGGGCTGTCTTTCAGGCTTTGCTTGTACATGGAATGAGCTGTCAATTCAAAAACTCTTGGCCATATTTCATAGCCTGGCTGTCACTCGGGCACCTCATCAGAGTGAGGACATCAGAAGCAGGCACTCTCCGAGGTAGGGGAAGATGGTTGACTTTCAACACTTCTATGTTTTTTTTGAGCCTAAAATGAATTTTTCCTCGAAGGACCTGCAACAGGATCCAAATGCGGTCCCCAGTGCTATACTGGCATGGCAGCTTGGCCATGCTCCATAATCCATCTTCTCCGTCCAGCTCCAGCTCTTGAGTGAGGAGGAGAACCTGAGAAAAAGGCCAGGCTGTGGAGGGGACACTCCCAAGCAAGACCTGCTTGGGACAGCATTGCCCCATGAACATGAACAAGCAAGGTGTGCTGCCATCGTGTCCAGAAGTCAGACTGTGCCACAGGCACAGCTGAGGATTCACAACGTGGGAAAAGGAAGGCAGAAGCAGGCTTGGCTCCATGGGCTATGTTAAAATGACTCCAAGTGCCAGCCTGCTCCCGTTATAGTGTGGAAAAGAACTGGCACCGTGTTCACCATGGCAGGGCTTGCCTGTACCAGAGCATCCTGGGGGGAACTGGAGAGGTATTTTAATAATCTAAGTATTAGCTGCATCCCCAGTCCCCTCCTTGAGACTGATGCTGGGCAGTGAGGCTGAAAATTAATTGCTTACAGGGTTTTAATTTTTTTCCTTATTTCTTCCATTTTCTTCTTTTTATTTGATTCTCATCTCAACTGTATTAAACTTTAAATCAATAGAATGTGGGATATACAGCAGGGATTCTGCCAGCTCTCTTCTGCTCTCCTCCACTTCAGTCCCAGCCCTGTGGGTCAGCAGTGACATTTGCTGCACACAGCCAAGAGCCTGTGGAGAAAACAAAGCTGGGAAGAGTCCATTTTCTGCTGCTTTGTTTCCAATCCTGCCCAGGGATGGCATAAACTCAAACAGGCACTGTTTCAATCAAGTTAGCTTCTGCTGAGTCAGCTCCATTTAAAACTTGGCCTTTCCAAAAACCCGCAACTCTCAGAAAACCCGGCCAAGATTCTACGGGTAAATATAAAATGAATTAGGGGGCAGGTTTTTAAAATAAAGGATTGCTCTTGGAACCCAGGGGTAATAATAATTCCTCAGGAGAGCACAGAATCTCTTAATCTGAAGCCCAAAGTACATGCTCAGCAGCACAGTGGAGGTGCTACTGAGTGGAAGTGGATGGAGCTGCTCTTGGTGTTGGTGGATCCCCCATCCTGGCCAGCGTGGGCACAGCTGGGTTGCAAGGGGCCCTGTTTTTGTTTTCTTTTTGCCTCTCTGGTAGCAACAATCCTCTGAGCTGGCTGAAAAAACATCTCCAGGCAAGTCTTTGCGCTCAGAGCTGGTGATTCAACCCCACCCGATTGCCTGGAGGGGAGAGATTGGTTTCATTGTTGTTTTCAGCAAGGACATTATCAAACAGGTTTCTTTTGGATGGTGTCATTTCAGCTTGACTGTGTGGCATGGCTGGGATGCTCCGCTTCGTTTGTGTTACAATTGAGTGACTGAAAGAGATGAGAGGAAAAAGGAAAATCAATTCTGAAGCATTTCTTTACTGCAAGAAAAATAACCCAAAACATTGACTTGTGCCCCCAGTCTGCTACCAAATCAAGTTTTGCTATCTTGAATCTTCTCACAAGCCAGAATGCCTGGGATTTGTCCAGCCAGCTGAAGCGACTGCTGCAGGATGATCTCACTTTTGACAATCCAGGAGCTCCAGACATCGTGTTGAAGGCACCACAGGGGCATGGAGAGGGTGCAGCCCCGCCCCAGGACAGCCCCCTCTCCCCATGGATGTTTGCCAACCTGTCCCCAAACAGCGTTTGTGTTTGTAGTGACAGAGCCCCTCCACCTCCCAGGTAACCACCGCCTTGCTCCACGAGCCTTTTTTGTCCCCAAGCCTAACCTGATTTCTCTTGCTGTAATTTAAGCTGATTATTTCTTGTCCTGTCCACCATGGACATAAAGAACAGATTATTCTCTTCTCCTTAGCAGCAGCCTTTTAAGCACTTGAAAACTGTTATCACATCTCTTCTTCCATCATCTCTTTTAGGCAAAATAACCCAGTTCTTTCAATCTTTCTTTGTAGGTCATGTCTCATAGACCTCTGATCATCCTGTTTGCTGTGTGCTGCCTACAGCAGCGCCACCCTCTTTCTGATATGAGCTGCCAATACCAGAATCTACTCCAGTGTAGACCTCACCAGCCCCCAACACATAAGAAAGATGATTTTTTGAGACTCCTAGGCCACGCTGCAGCTCATACATCCCAGGGCTCTGTCTGCCTCTTGATGCAACACGGATACTTCGTGTTCAGCTTCTGACCCGCTATAATTTGTAGACCTTTTTCTGGGGAACTATTGCTTGTGGGCTTGGTGTTTCCCATGAGGTTTTGAGGTGAATAGCAAAAGGCAGGAATGAAGCATCTCAAATGAACATTGTGTTCTCTTGTGTTTGTCAGTCTCTGCCAGGTCCTGATTTTGGTGTGTTCGTGCGTTCAAAGCACAGTTTTGGTCACACTTTTGATTGGGCTGTGTGATACCTGGGTTAGATGTTACTCTGTCCATGCTGAAGAAGCTTTATTAATGATCCTTTCAGTTGCTGACTCCCATTGCCTCATAATTTCTAGTGTTTTATCTCCTTTGTGCATGTCCTTTTACTGCCTAGGACATCCTTGTGTTTAGCACTGGTTAATCAGCATTTTATGCAAAAAATATGAGATTTTCAATTTTCTGCAGCCAACAGAGCATTGAAAAGCCTGTCTCCATCCCTCAGGAGCTGTTTTTAGAGGGAGCTGAGCCTTTTTCCATGACTTAACTTTTTTCCTTAGAAACTGGAGGTTTCTGTACAGAAGGACTCCATGGTGGAAAGCTGAAGGCTGGTCCCTGGGGCTCAAACCTAAAGGGACTCAGTGCGAGGACTCCAGACGATCCCAGAGGAAGCACTTGCACCACCCAGCCATGGAGTCAGTCTCCAATGAATATTTAAATCGTTTATGCAATGTGCAAAAGCCCATGCCCCGGAGATGGGGCAGCACTGACGCTGCCGCTCAGCGAGGCAAGGGGCGAAGGAGGGGAAGGAGCCCCCGGTGCTGCAGGCGAGCCTCTGAGCCTGGGCCAGAGCCCACCTGCCAGCAGACCTGCCCGATGGCCTGTCCTCCTCCCCGGGGGCTGTCCCAGCACCAGCTTTGCTCTCCTGCAGGCAGCAGCGCTGGAAATCCCAGTCATGCGCGAGGTCCCGAGGGGAGGGAAATGCAGGTCACTGCTGGGACAGGCGTTCCAGGCAGGGGAGCGCATGTCAAGGCTCCTGGGTTGTGATAGTAATTAATGTGGACACTGCTGGTAATGGCAGAGCTGGTGCTTCAAGTAAGTGCACAGAGGCAGGAAATGAGCCCCATCAATTTTTAAGGTGTCAGCTGTTCCACGGGGCAGCTGCAGAGACCGGACCGTGTTTGTTGGGCAGGTCCTGCCCGCAGCTGGCGGCGGGATGCAAACACACTCCTCCCGTGCCCTGGGGTGGATCCGCCTCGCTTCCTGCAGGGAGAGGGCCCTGGGAAGCTGGAAATGGTCCCAGTTCAGCGAGTGTGTTAGCAAGAATGTGGGTGACAGCGGGATAGTCACGCATTCAACCAAAGGATGCGTTTGCAGGGCGGTGGTTTAGGTGAGGGTCTCTGTTGCTGCCTGCAGCCATTCAGTCCGTGCTTCCAGTGGGTCCCAGTTCAGCCAAGCATGTTTGACTGCAGGTGGGGGCATTTCCACACCAAACCCTTCTCTTGCGGTGGAAGAACCCCTTTTTGTCTAGGACCTGAGTGGTATTTCTGACATTTGGGAAACCACCCTGTTCCCACTGAAAACCAGGTGTCTCTTGTCCCCAGTTCCGCAGAATCAGGACAGGGATTGTCGCAGAGTGGGTGTTTTTATGGACTGGCTTGTCTCTCCCTTCGCAGTTCTAATTAAGTTGTATATTTTGGAAGTAAAAATGTCCTTTTTGATTATATCGGCCAGGAAAGCTCTCCAGCATCTCCAAGTAAAGAGCAGGGAAGAGGCAAGCGATCAAAGGCAGGCTGTAATGAGCTATCAGAGGCAAGCTCAAGGTCAGTAGGGGCAAAAGGGCTGGCTCATGATGCTCAGCTGGTTCCCTGCTCCTGCACACTCCTGTCCCCATCACTGTGGCTGAGGATTTGGGTCTGCACTCCCTAAACACACTCTGGTGGGGAGAGACAGTGGCTGCCATGTGGGTAACATGCTTTAAATAAGCACCGTGGAGAGGAGGGATGCTCACCTCACTTTAGGGAGGGGACAGACTCTTGCCAAGACCAACGCCCTTCTCCCCACGGGGGTAAGAGCATCCGGTTGCTCTGGAGGAGCTGGAAGCACTGCAGGAGCTGTCTGCTGGGAGAGGCACTGTCTTGGCAGCAGGCAGAGATCTGGGGCACTGATGAGAGGAAATCTAGGGCATCAAAGAGCAGAGATTGGGATAATCAAGGAGAAGAGATCTAGGGCATGGGGGAGCAGAGATGTAGGTAATCAAGGAGCAGAGATCTAGGGCATCAAAGAACAGAGATGTGGATAATCAAGGAGCAGCGATCTAGGGCATGGAGGAGAAGAGGTCTAGGTAATCAGGGAGTTACAACCTAAGGCATCAGGTGGGGTTGCTGTAGGACATCAAGGAGACAGGATCCGAGGCACTGAGGAGGGTTGTGCAGGGAGGTGGCTGCAGGACTAATGTCCAGCACTTCATAGTCCAGGGCAGAGGGGAACAAACTTCCACGAGAAACACTCTGCAGCATAGTAAACTCCCAGGGTTGTTCAGGACAGCTGAGCCTCGACTGGCAGCCCCAGGCTCCTCCAAGGAGGAACCATGGAGTTGCTTCAGCCAGCGGGAGGGAGCCTGCCTCCCCATCAGCAGGAAGCAGCAAACATGATCTGTCTGAAAAACAGAGCCACGTTAACAGTTATTGATCTATAACTTCTAACCAATTTCTTTTTTACAATATTGGATTGCATGCTAATATTAGCTTTTTATGGCCGGCACTAGGCAAACTCCACTCCATCAGCGAAAAACAGCTCCTGTGGGCCAATCTGCACCTCCCATTGAGCTGAATGATAGAGGACTGGAACAATATTTTTTGACAGATCAGTTCCTGTTCAGGGTAGCGGTGGCCATTATGCAAATCGAGCTATAAGAAGTTTAAAAGTCTGGAACCATTATATTTCTTTATTTCATTAACATCAGTGCAAGCAGGCAAGTTAATACAACAGAGTGATCCCATTCTGGGGCTTGCACAAAATGGTCCCCCCATCATTTAACAGGACTGGTGATTTCCCCTACAGGTGCTCTCAGCAGCTCTGCTGGGGCACTGAGGCATTTTTTGCATCATGCAGCTGGGAGAGGGGAGGGTGACAAATGTCTGTGAGCAGATTAGTGCACAGGAATCCTCTGCCTGAGCTGGCAGATGGCTGGGAGGGCCCTGCTCCTGGCAGCAGGCAGACATCCAGGAGGATGGGGGACAAGTAGGGGGTCCATTACAAGGGCTTGATTTCCCGCTGGTCCTCAGGGATCTGCTCCCCCACCTCAGGGCACCTGCACAAAATCTCTTACATGGTTCCCCCACTCCTGATTCACTGCACGGGCCAGGAGAAGCTGCTTGGGCAGAGCTGCCCTGGAGTCACGGAGTGCACAGAGGCATAAACTCATAGAATTCAGGTTTACAGGGCAAGGCAGCATGAGAGCACGGGGTTAAACCCATTTCCTCCAGCTCTGCTGCTGGACACGTTTTCCCAGCACAAGAGCAGCATGAGGAGCTAAGCACTGATATAATATGGGCATGCTGTTATATAGGGCAGAGATTTGTGCTCCAGCACGTGCCCTGACACCCAGGTGGGGGCCACCCTCCTCCTCCTCTGTGATATCAGCATCACATCAGCACCACCACAAACAGGCCTTCACAGCCACCTCTGCCCTCCCACGGACCCCTCACGTCCACCCCACCAAGGCACAGGGCATTCTCTAAAAGCAGATTTGCAGGACACACATCCCACTCTGTGGCCCCCTTCAGATGAGGGTGTCGGTGCCTCCTTACAAATAGAAAATTAATACAAAGTGATATACAGAATATGTAATATACAGAATATATATAATATAGAATATATAGAATATATAATATTCTGGAAAGGAAATTATGAGGTCCCAGGGCTCAGCCTTTGCGTTAGTGGCTTAAGGAAAGGAGTGGGTGATGCCTGGTCACCCAAAAAAGGCAGCAACCCTGTGAGAAGCTCTTTCCCACACCCTCTTCCCATCCACTCCACCACGACAGACGCAGCCACGTTCACACTCACGCTCACATATTTGCATAAATCTGGAAAATAAAGATCACGGCGTGCCACACTAATGGATCCCAGCACTACAATAGCTCCATTATAAATGGAGCAGTGTCTTGGAGAATTACTGCTAAAGACTCTACCTTTTAGTGTTGAAACTTTTAATTGATTTTAAAATACACAATCAATCACAGTTAATCAAGGAATCATGAAGAAGCTATCGTACACAAATACACAAAGACAGCATATAAACTACAATTAATGACCACTTAAACAATGGTGGGAATGAAAATGGGATTATTTATTAGAGTTTATGGACAGTAATGGATAAAGTAATGAAGCAGTAGCACGGTGGTGTGTTAGAACCCAAAGGTGGTGATATTTAACACCAAGTGGCCATAAGTGAATGGGTCAGTGGCACAATTTAGAGCAATCTTTTCCAAGGAAGGAGATGCTTTTCCCCCTCCTCTGAACACTGCCATGGCCCTGCAGCTGCTGGTGGAGGTGATCCATCCTGAAGGAGGGATGTAAAAAGTAATTCCTGGATTCTCACCACAAACCCTACCTGTGTCCTAGGGCCAGTCAAACCTGTCAGGTTCAGCTTTTCTCCGTGGCAAGGGGACCTGTTGCCCCCTGACAAAAACACCTCTGGCTGCCCTTAGCAAAATGCCCACCTGTAACCTGCCAGGGAGCTGTCTAGTGCAGCTCTGGCTTTAGTGTTAGGGAATGTGGTTAAAAACCCAGCTGGGTGCCCGGTCCCATCCTTGGAGAGCCAGTTCTTTGTGTCTCAGGGGGACCAGCAGCCTGATGGGCCAGGGAAGGGCGAGCAAAGCAAGGGCTGGGGTTATTTAAGCCTGAGCCAAGGACAGTGAGCTTGGGCAGGGCAAAGGAGGTAAACTCCATGGAGGCATCTTGAGGCCCCTGAGCTGTTCACAGCTCCAGGTGGTCTGTCCAGAGTTTAGTACAAAAGAGTATTTTGTCTAAGCTGGCTTTATTCACACCCACGTAGCAAGAGCCTCGGCGGCCCAGAGCCAGGCACTGCGGAGGCACACACTGCCACAGTCCCACCTGGGCTGCCTGCAGACCCAGTCTGCTCTTTGCTGAGCTGGATCAAGACCTTGCTGTGCCTCCAAGCAATGCCTGCTGTCCCCAGGGGCAGTCAGGGCTGTGGCATTCAGACAGGGAGCAGTGGCAGAGCCCTGTAACACAGCCCTGGCTTTTCTGCTGTTTGCAGCTTTGCACACAGAGCTATTTAGTTCTCTAAATTAATAAGCAGCACCCAGATCCCCACTCCTCCCTGCCTGGCACATGGTGCAAGGGAGAGACAGCGATGAAACAACTCCTGGTAAGGAGAAGGGGAGAGTCCAGAGGGAAGTTTGTCCTGTTGCACCCTTCCCTTGAGGGCCAGTGCCACCTAACCCCAAAAGAAACCACGAGGACAATCCACTTGCTGGTGTTCCTGTAGAAAGGTGGGGACTGTGTGAGTCCCTGTTTCCCTCCTGGGGAGGAGCGTGGGGCTGTGCTTGTGCTCAGGCCTTTCTGCAGTGAGATGGAGGCCTCCTGCTTCACCAAGGGCTGCTTTTAGCACTGGACTTAAACTGCAATTAGTCATCTCAAATCTCTGCAAAGGAGCTGATGCCAGGTCAGTCCCCATAACCACATCTTCCCCGGGGCTTCGGTGGGAGCTGAGGATGCTGCAGCCCCTCTCTTCCAGCCCTGCCTGCCAGCAGCCTCCCTTCCCACAGTGCTTGTGCTCACTCGCATGGATCAATGTCTTCCTCTCCTGCACCGTCTCTTTTATTGCCTTGCAAGTTGGCCCCAGGATGTTTTATCACACCACAGCACATAATACAAATGAAAAACAAAGGGGAAAAGTTTGAATCATTTTTTTAATATATTCATCCCTGTGCTGGGGAACAATGATCCATCTGATTAAATCCGCGTGCTAGAGTTTATTAAACCAGGTTGGCCTCTCGCTTTCCCTCTCCTTTAGGCAGGGACAGGCTCATTAAAATGAACATGCTCTGCTCTCTCCCCAGTGCAATCCCGCTTCACACAGTCCCTGTGCTGCTGCTATCTCGGAGACATCGCCAGGAGCTGATGAATAGTGCTCTGCAGCCTGGTTTTCCCTGGCAGCAGCACAGCAGCCGAGCCGTGGTGAGGCTTTTTGGCAAAGGGCAGGAGATGCCCTCAGCCTCAGGCTGCTGGGAACACGCAGCCAAAGAAAGGCCCCTCAAAATTGGAGGGAGGTGGGAGGGCAGGGGCTGACCACCTCCCTCTAGCCCTGCCCCAGAACCTGATGGGTCATTTACCTCCTCCTGGGCTCTGTTTCCCATCTCTGAAATGGGTCTCATGGGCACTGCTCCCCCATTAGGATAATGAATGGCTATAAAGCACTTCGGGTCCTGCACTAAGAATAAACCCATCAGCAATGGCAAGGTGACAAGTGGGCATCTCAAACACTCTCTCCCTGGGACCAGCTCCCTGTGTAGGCTCCTAAGGCTGCCAGCAGTTTCTGTCCCTGCAGCTCCAACTCTCCTTGGGCTCCCTCAGGAGGGTCCCCAGCCCACCCAGTCACCCTCACCAGGAGGCATTTCCAGCAGGCTGGTATTTGCTGCAGCTCCTCTTCTTCCTTGGGAGCCCTTCAGAAGCAACCTAAGTCTGTTCCATCCCGGCAATAACAGTGGCTTAGGCCCTGTAATCCCTCCTTTACTTGACTTTGGGTTATTTTGAGCAGGAGATTAAAGGAGATTATCTGCATCACCTGAGATGCTGCACTTTCCATCTCTACCCCCTTTCCACCACCCCCAGGGGCTCACCCAGGCCCAGGCAAATAAACCCCTCCCTCCTTCCCATATCCCCTGCCCCATTCTTGTCTCAGGACAGCTGTCTGTCTGCAGGGTGCTGCCATGTGGTGCTCCATCATCAGCCTTGTTTCCTAGATCCGGCTTCTCACCTGGCTCCCCATGTGTCCTGCTTCCTGAGCCAAGTCCGGAGATGCTCCACAGGAGGGAGACACAAAGGAGGCCACCCCAGCCCTCTGTAGCACTAATTGGGATTAGTTCTGTAGGCTTCTTGGGGAGGAGGTGGTAGCAGAGAGGATAAAGAAAGTCCTCCTTTGGCCACTAGGAGCTTGGCAGAGTGTGCTGGGTTCAACAGCAGACACTTGCTGCCACAGCCAGAGGATGGAGGATTGTCTATTTGGGACATCCACCCCAAAAAAACCAATCCAAATAACAGGAAAAGCATTGAAAAATGTCTGTTTCTTGCTCAAGGAGGAATCCCCATCACCTGGCAGCACCCAGCCATGGGCAGGGAGCTCCTTTCCATGTTCTGGAGACCACGTGCTGCTCTCCAGCTCACTTCAGCCTGGATTTAGCAAAGCCCTTGGTGCTGGTTTGAATCCCTCTCGAACCCTTGCTGAAATCAGCAGCTTTATTAAATGAAGGTCTAAACAAGCACACCTACGAGCGGTGACCAGAAATGTTAATTTACCTTCCTTTATGACTGAGAGATGCTCAAACATCCCGGGGAGGGGAGCAGGTACTGAGAAGCAATTGTTCCCTTGGGAAGCAAACTCCCACACATGGCATCGCACCAGCATGTGTGACCTGTGCACACATTCACGGCAAGCTCACACCTTCCCGGGCTGTTTTTCCTCATTTCAGGCTACACCAGCCTAGAATCCATCTGCCACCCTGGAAATTAATAGCAATCATTAAACAAAAAGAGTTGGCAAAAAGAAGCCTGAGGTGAAAAGCAGCTATTTCTGCCAGAAAAAAAATTAAAACTATTTAGACATACAGAAAGTCATTTATTACTGTGAAGTCCTCCCTCCACCTGGGGTTTAAATCTCATTACAGTTTGTCCAAAACAGATGTTACCCTTTTAGCAGTAGATTATTAACAATAAACTCCAATCCTCCAAAGAGGGTAAGTGTTTTGGGTTCACTTGCTTTTTCGGCTTGGGTAACCTCCACAGGAAATGTTTATGTAAAGGACGGGCAATCCAAACACTGGCATAGCTCCCTGCTTCTGTTGTCTTGGGCTCCAAAGTTTCTTTCCACCTTCCAAATATTCTGGACAAGCAGGGAAACACGGAGACTCCGAGATGGGCCACAGACCTTGCTGAGGAGCAGACAGGATGCTGAGGAGGGGCTCTGTGTGCTGCAAGCCCACGCCAACCTTCCAGCAGCTCCCACTGCTGCTTTTCCACCATCAGTTGGGCACTGACCGTGTGCCCAGACAAAAACAGTTTCTCTTGGAGTCTGGCATGTGCACAACCCATTTTTTCCCCAAGTTTCTCTGCATCTGGCCACACACTTTTGGGTAGAAGGCTGTTTGGTTGAGCTTGAGGCTTGCTGGCACCCTAAAGGAGACCCAGTGGTCCCTCATTCCTGTAGCTGAGGATCCTCTGGGGGCAAAGATGGGCTTTGCTTGTTCCCACCAGTGCATAGGCATGCTCCAGTGGGAAATCAGCTAGCCTTGAGAGAAACACTGCCTGGCACCATGTTTAACCAGCCAAGCCCACTGTGGAGTATCCTTGTTCTGTTCTAGATTTAGCATAATAAAAGATACCTGCTCAGGAATCTAGGAGCCTTTTAATCATGCTGTAAACACAATCAAATGAGATATTAATACCAGCTCCAAACACATACGGCCATCTGGCTGCCCAGCCATCTCCCTGACCATCTCAGGTAGCAGGAAGCACATTCCCAGTGTTCTCCAGAGACACTGCTGAATAGATGTTCTGACAGTGCCTCTCAGCATGCCTGCAAAGACAGTGAGAACCAGCTATTTTGGGGCTGTTGGTGGTGAAGCCAGTACCAGCATCTCAGGGCTGCCTCAGAAAACACTTTTTGCTATCAGTACAATTTTTCCTGTGCCCCGAGGGATGCATCAAGGGCTCTCCTGGGCCATGTATGTCTTTGAGTACTTATTGCTGGAAGAGAACCTTTCCCTCAGCACAGCACATCTCAGGCCTTCAGGCTTTACAGCTTATACCCAATCCCTTCCTGGAGCCCTGAGGGGCCCAAGGGGAGCCCCAAGAGAGCAGTGTCCTCACCACCCTACAGGTGCACGGTGTTCTTGGCATGAAGCTGTTGCACATCCGTTCACGTTGCGTCAAAGGCGTGAGGGAATGACTGCAGGGGCTGTGCTGGTGGGAGGAAAACGCTCTAATTCATGGCTGAAATTAAGCCATTAAAGAGCAGCTGAGGTGAGTAAACACACACAGACATCTTGTGGACTCTGCCCTCTGCCAGAGGGTACAGTCACTGCTGTCTCACAGCCCTGTGCCTCCTCATGTGCTCATCTGCACCAGCCCTTCATCCTCTCCCCTTCATCCCAGGCCCAGCTGGAGCACAGACCTGCAACATCCAGGCCACCACCACCAGGAGGGGACCACTGACCCACCTCGCAAATATCCAAATAAATGGATTTTTGTTTGTAGCCTGGGTGTCTGACCCATGACAAGTGTCCTATTAAAAAAAAAAAAAAAGGTGAATGCGTATTTCCACTGCTGAAACAACAGACCCACTGCCCTGTAAAGTGTTTTTCTGGAGGAACACAGCATCTGCTTGGGTTAAGAAGGCAGGGTTGGAAATGTTGATGAGGACCTGAGCTGACCGAGGGAAGGGTCTCCTCCAAGAGCGGACAAACCTGAGCTGCTCCAGCAGAGCCACCTGCAGGAGCAGGGCCGTGGTGGGTGAGCTGTACATGGAAGGTGGTCACGCTTGGTTTCCTCTGCAATGCTGTTATCCTGAATAAACATTAGATTGGTCTTGGAGGGCTGCCCAGATGATCATTAACCTTCTCCTGGCCCATGACAAGAAGCCAGCCTGCAGCACTGAGCTAAAATTAGGCTTGTAGGGCACTGGGGCTTGCCAGATATAGCAATATCTGGGCAGGAACCCCCTTCAGAAAGTGGATAGCCAGAGGGTCCAGCCTTAAGCTGGGCTCCTCAGCTCCAGAGGACAAGAGCTACATCATTAAAATCACAAGATGACTTGGATTGGAAGAGACATCTGAAAGTCTCCAACCAGAAAAGCAGGACCAGCTCCCAAGGTGAGCAAGTCAGTGAGAGGTTAGCAGAGGTGTTTGCTTACAGCACAGACATAACAATTCCTGCGTGCAGGACACGGGCTGATGGAAAGGTGGATTCTGTTCTGCCTACCCAGGGATCACAGATCATTACCATGAAATCCTTTGTGAGCTGTGTATTTTCTTGTCCATCTCTCCACACTCAGCATTACAGCCCGCCTGGAAACTGTGATGTTGCACTGGCCAAAGATCCCTTCACAGGGGAAGGGCAGGAGAGAGGGGGAATTGTTCTTCTGCGAATACAACTGTAAAAAAATCAGAGCAAACAAGGCACTTGCACCTCTGAAAATAATCCCTAACAAACTCACCATTTCACAGACCCATCACCAGATTTTCCCCTGTGTAAAAGTGGGTTTTCCCATCTGCGAGGCAGAGGGTTGTGCAGGCCTCCTGCAGAAATAAATTAACAAATGAAAGCAGTAAAACCCTTTTCCAAACAGCAGCAAAGACCTGAGCGAGGATGACAATGCAGCAGAGACAGGGCTCAGCTCAGACTGTCAGTGCTAACACCAGCAGCTCCACTTCCCAGCGTGGGGCTGGCTCCCTCCGTTGCATCAGTGCTGGAAAAACATCCTCTGCTCTTCAGCACTATTTACAGGGGAAAACGGGAGCCTTGCTCCCACACCAGACCTCTGCTTTTCCCCACCCTGCCATCAGCTTACCCATCCCATAATGAAGCTGTGATTCAGACTGATTATTTCTAAGGAAAAATCCCATCAAGCAAGTATTAGAGAGGCTTTCTCCCATGGAAACACACCTTCCTTTTTGCTAGGGTCATACTTGATCATTCCCTAAAACCTTTTTCCTCTAACTCTGCCCCTGTCATCACGCTCCTCAGCTCCCTGAGGGCTCAGCTGCACTGTCAGGGGCTGGAGCTGACATTCCCTTGCTGCTCGTGCTGGTGTTTTGGAAGGCTGGTTTAGTGCACAGGTACCCCAGCTGGGCTTAAGAGGTTGCTCACCAAGAAGATCGTTTATGCTTTTACTTAAACTCAGCAGAGGGCTCTGCTCAGTGGCCCACAGCAGCGTGAGATAGGGTTGTCATCTCAACAGACCCTGGAAACTAAGCAGCATGAGATGGATGTAAATGACTTCAGACTGCAGCTGAGTAACAGCAGAATAGTCTTATTTTCTGAAATCCCAAGAGTTTGTCTTGAAAATATTGCCATTTTAAACCAGAATTTATCTTGCCATAGAAAAAAAATGTTCTTAAAAATGTCTGTGTGAACAGGTCTGTTCCTGCTATTCCCAGGTTGCAGCTCTGGCCTCATCCTGGCTTTTGGAGGCACGGTGGCTTTGAACGAGGGCTCCCCTCAGACACTGCAGCACCCAAGTTTACTGATAAATTTAATGGGATTGAATGCCAACTTCCAGTAGAGATCCTAACTTTTTCAATCGAGGTTAAAATAGGAATAAGCCAAGGAGAGATTGGCCCCAGCACCATACAGAAACCATGAGTGTTGACACTGGTAATATTAATGTCCATGTATATAGACCAAGTGTGTCATTTCTCTTTGTTTCTCCCAGTGTCTCCCAGAAAAGTTCTCTCTTCACCATCCCTCTGGCCTGGGTACTTGTCACACAGCCTGTGACCTCCCAGAGTCTCAGTAAAAGCTATCTTGGATGCAGTGCTGGGCACTTCTCTCTCAGCCTCACCTTCCCCTCTCTGCTTCATTCCTTCTTAATCTCTCCTCAAACCTCAGTGGAACATGTATCTCTTCTCCCTTGCCTGCTTTTCTTAAATAATAAATCATAGCAGGAGAGAGAGTAGAATGGACTGGAGAACTCTATTATCTAACACTGTGAGGCATTTGGGAATAAGGTTGGGATGCAGAAAACGCTGCCTAAACCCTGTCAGTGAAGGATATTAGGACCAGGATATCTGGATGTAAAATGAACATGAATTTTACAGGCCTGAGCCTGTAAATTTATTATTCAGGGAAGTTGTGATTCTGACCAACATCATCCAGCAGGAATCATGGAGCAAAGACCAGGAATATGAACAAGGAGAAAACCTGCCTGGAAGCCTCCTTTCTCCACCTGACATGTACAGGATGGACATCAGCTACTTAGGGGTGATTTCATCACTATTAAGAGCCTTATCTGCCATGTTAGAGCTGCCTCCCCAGATTATCTTACACGTAATGAAGAGCCAAGGTTCACTTTAAAATCTGGTGCCTGTTAGCCAAATTTTCCCTCCCCACCTCTTTGGGAGACTAAACACTCAGGTTTGTAATGTACCACTCCCATTTTCCTCTGGCTTTTTTTGTAGCGGGGATCATTTTTTGATAAGACAGCCCAAGTGGCTGTGAAAGGGGATCTAAGAGAAGCTGGAGATGGAGCAGCTGGGGAGAAGGAAGTTAAGGAGATGCAGAAATGCCAAGCAGAGGGGCACTGCTGTGTGTGTATACACGCACACACACGGTAATCTTGCGTTCCCTCAGTGAATGTAATCCACAGTTTGAAATAACTCATTCAGTGGAATAACAAAATTAGGAACTGAGTGCCAGCTCCCTTCCCAGCCCCCACGGCTGCTTTGTTTGCTTCCTTGCAGCTGCTGCTCTGGTTTAATTTTCCAAGATGCCATTAGTTGGGAAATGGAAGCAAAAACTTCCCAGCCAGCTTGCACTGGTTTTTGAAGCTGCAGCTTTACCTTTTCCTTTCCACCTCCCTTGCTATGGGTTTTCAGCCAGGATGAGAATGCTGCTGCTCATCCAGTGCCGGCTGCAGCCTTGTGGGCATCCCAAAATTCCAGCCATCCCTCTTTGCTGCTGGGTTGTTGACAGAGACCAGAGCTGGAGAAGCAGAGATGGGTAGGAGGGGAGCGTATCACAGTCAGGGCTGAGGATTAGCAGGGAGAAGCATGGCTCTGGGCTCCAGCAGAGATACTGGATATCAGAGGCAATGTGCACGAGGAGCAAGGAGTGAGGGTGTTGTCATTGCCCCTTTGCTGGCCTCTGTTAGCCACAAAAACCCAGCATCATCTCAGCTGGTCAAACCACTCTGCCTCCTGAGAGCAGGAGGAAAGGGAATTAGAGCAGTGCCTGCCAGGTAACTGTGCAGGAAGGGTGTTTCCTGGGGGGCTGCCATGGCCTTGTCATGCATGTGGCCTGTTGTCATTGTCACCATCGTGCCACACTCAAGATATCTCTGGCCGAGATTAAATCCATCGTTCCAAAGCATTGCTGTTGTTATTCCACACTGTCTTCATCCCTACCTTTTGCTTCTTTCTCCAGCAGCAGAAGAGACCCCCAAATCACTGCTTTCCTGGTTGTTTTTCACGTGAGAGTTTTAGTGGTTTATTCCTGGGTTTTCTCAGCTCTGTGGGAGTTCAGAGGACTGGGAAAAGCAATGTGCAATTGTGTTTCCAGGAGAATAAACTCAGGACAACTGGGCAAAGGTAAACCAGGCAGGCAGGAGAGTTGAACCACTAGATCCTTGTGGCACTGGTGCTGCTCGGGCACCCACACCCACCACGGGCTGGGATGGGGCTCTCAGAAGCCAACAAGATGAACAATTAGGCCTTCTGTGCAAAGCAACGAGACCCACTTCTCCACTCACCAGTCATGTCCCGGCAATCTAGTAAAAAGGGAGATTAGCCCCTCTTTCCTCTCTCACATCTCCTTAATGCTGCCATTTTATTCACACTTTGTAAAGCAAATAAACCAGCAAATTGCTTGCTTTAATGAGCTGAAATTAAACTCGGGCCGCTGATAAAATGCCATTTCTCCTTTCTGTTGTTGGGAAGGACTTGGCTGATAGGCAATGTATGGGAAAGAAGAGAAAACATACAGTGGGAGCCTTACTGAACATGTGTGAGCCATTTACTGCTGCTCTTCTTCACCCCCAACACCTCCACTCAGATGGGGGAGGCACATGGGTGCTATAGGGGAAGGCTATAGGGGATCCAGCCTGGTAAGATCTGTGGGGAGTCTGTCTGCTCTTTGCTCACAGATGGTCCCACTCCACTAATGCTCTCTGACACAGGGAGCCCACAGCCTCCCCAGGAAGGAGTGACAAGGACCTTCCTCTGCGAGGAAAAGGCTGCTTTGGCTCTGCAGAGCCTTCCCAAGCACAGGTGTGCCCAGAGAGGGTGGCTGGGTCACAGTGGGAGATAGAGGAGACAGAATAAGTGCCTGCTGAGGAGAATATGCCGAGGTGCTCCCTCCCTGCTGCCTGTGTTCAGCTGGGCAGGGCTTCCCTTGCCTGCGGGGCATCCCTGGAATCCACAAGTCCATGGAGGAGGACAGGGAGGTGCTGGAGCCAAGTGCCACCCCGAAGGGACAGCTGGGGCAAGCTTATGGCTCTGCAGGCCAGGAATGCCCTCACCCCACACCCTTAGGGGCAATGTGCATCCCCACAGGATGCAGGAGGAGCTGGACACCAGGCTGTTCCTTGTGGCAGAGGAGAGCGGGCACACCTAGAGAGAAAGTCTCCACCTGCAACACAGTGCATGTGCTGGGATTTTCACCCCAGCGAGAGGAGCTCAGGGCACTTTGCTTCAGTCTCCCACCTCCCTGCAGGTGCTATCACTATCTCACGGTGCTGGAGAGGAGGCTGGAGTGCAGAGAGGTTAATTGAGTTGTCGAGCACCAGGCGGACGCAGCAGCAGACGTGTTTCAGTCTGGCCCTGCAGCCCGTGTCTTGCTGTGGGGGTGGCAAGGGGGGGCACTCACCTGCATCTCCCAGGGAGCACAGTCCCTCTTCCCTTCCTCGCTGGCTCCAAGGACTCAGCCAGGATAAAGTGGACAGCCTGAGCATCCCAGGGCAGTGACAGCACATGGAGGACAAGGTGGCCAGAAAGTGCAGAGAGCTGATGTGAGAGAAGGTCTTGTTATTCATGTAGTGGCAGCCCAGCTGTCACCAGGGAACAGACTCATTGTTCACAATCCAACCAAATAAACTGTTTTACTGCTTATTATTACTGGCCTGTTTACCAAGGTATGAACTGAATGGTGAACAGGGATCTCTGCAGTGAAGTATGGTCTCCATCCCTGCTTGGTATTGTGGCTGGAAAAGAACCTGGGGCAAGGTTTCTCTGGGACAAGGGTCAGAGTGTGGCCTCTGCCTCTAAACAATCAGCCCCACACGATTTTCTGGTGTGTAGCACCAAGAACAGTCCAGTCTGGGCACTGTGAAGTGGTTTAGAAAACTGTTTCTGGGTTTATACTATTTTCCAGATTTAATGAAAGACAATTTAGATATAAGATGTGGCCCTGTCTCCTTCACAACTTCCCAGGAAACATCCAGTCCTTACCAGCTTTGTTTTCAAGGAGTATTGGTGGTATCTTCCCTGCCCTCAGACAAGGGAGATGACCAGAGCTCCTCTTCCCAACAGAAGTTCCAAGAAGGATTTTTCTAGATAGTCTGATTCCTTCCATTTGTGGGCAACTCCATCTCTGCCACAACATCTCACTGCATCCATCCTACCAGCCCAGAGTTCTGCTTGGCAGTAGAGTTATCCACAGAGGATATTTTCAATATCTTGTAGAAAAGCGTGACCCAGGAGGTGCTGCTGCTCATGCAGTTCCCACCTCTTCACTCTTCTCTTCCTGTTTCCCTAAGAAATAAGAAAAGGAAATAAGAGCTGTCCATGCATATTTATGCTTAGTCAAAAATTTAGGGGGAAAAGAGTGGAAAATGTGAGCCAGGAATGAGTTTCTCTGTGGGAAGTGAGGCTGCTGGCAGCCCCACAGGTTTGTGCCTAGTGAAGACTTCTCCTAGTCTTCAAACAGCTGTTTCTGGCTGGGGAGGGAAGGTTTTGTCCCATCCTCTGCAAACACTCTTGTTATGCCTCCGAATGTTTGCTGGTCTTCCACAGCTCTGCATCATTTCACCTGGGAGGGAGAGGCCTTAGAGAAAGGCAACAGGCCCCAACCAGGGACAAGGACACTGGGTGGTTCACAATCACACCAGTGGGCTTGCAAAGAGTGCCCTGAATCTACTGCTCAGGTTCCCAGAAACAGGACAAGCGTTTGATGCTGGGCTGGATCCCAGATGCCACATAGCAGTGCAGGCAGAGAGACACGGTGTCCTCGGCCAGCACCCCTTGGGTGGGCACTGCTGCTGCGCACACCAGCACACGAGACAGTCAGGATTCCCCTCAGCAAAACGCTGCAGCATCAAATCTACATCAGAGCGAGTCGTCTAGACTTCATCTGCTCTCAGCAGAGAGGAACAGACACTTCTGGGGCATCACTCCTCTCCTCCTAAGGTAGACACCTAAATAGGTCAGACAAACAGTGCACTGGATGTGTGTTGGTCTCTCAATCACCAAAAAAGTGATGCTGGACAAGGGCTCAGAGGGTGACCTCAATGGTCAGTGACCACCTCCCCTTGTGCTGCCAAATACTGCTGGTGGCAGCCCAATAAACCAGAGGCTCCTTGGAAGGTGATTGCCAAAATGAGAAGGCAAATGCCTAACTAAGAGGGGAGTTGGATGGATGTCCAACACCTCTGACTGCTGACTGTCTTTCGTTTGTGCTTAGTTTGTGCTTGTGTTTTGTTTTGAGCAGGTGAGCCGAGGGGCGGAGCAGGGACAGGCACACACACGGAGGCACATGGAGATGGGGACCAGCACCACGATGGGCAGCAAAAAGAAAACGAGGAGAAGTACTATAAAAAGTGAGAGGAAGGCTTGTCTCTAAGCCTGAGCAACTCCTCTGCACAGGCGCTTAACTTCATGACTCCCCCTTTGAGATGCCAGAGACCTGGTGATGTGGGACCAGCCTCAGCCACCAAGGCCTTGGTAGCAGCCCCTGGCTGCTGGCTGCCGAGTACCGTGGGCACCGAGGCCCGCTTTCTCCACGGACGCTTCCCTCCCGTCTCCGAGCCATGAGGAGAAGGGAGAGGCAAGCAAAGCTGCCGAAGGAGCACTAGCCCACACCTTCCTGGCCCCTGTCCTGTTCCCCGCTTCCAGCAGACCAGGAACCCCTTCTCCGTGCTGCCCTTCCAGATGGCAGGTCGCCGGTGGGCCGCGACGTCAGCCCTCTGCTTGTGCGTGGCGGCCATGTCTCTCCTGCACGGGGTGCGGGCAGACTGCTGGCTCATCGAGGGGGACAAGGGCTTCGTCTGGTTGGCCATCTGCAGCCAAAACCAGCCCCCCTACGAGTCCATCCCCCAGCAGATCAACAGCACCATCGTGGACTTGCGGCTGAACGACAACAAGATCAAGAGCGTGCAGTACGCCTCGCTCAGCCGCTTCGGCAACCTGACATACCTCAACCTGACGAAGAACGAGATCTCCTACATCGAGGACGGTGCCTTTTCAGGACAGTTCAACCTCCAGGTGCTGCAGTTGGGTTACAACCGACTGAGGAACCTCACCGAGGGCATCCTCCGGGGCCTGGGGAAGCTGGAGTACCTCTATCTCCAGGCCAACCTCATCGAGACCGTCACCCCCAATGCCTTCTGGGAGTGCCCCAACATAGTGAACATTGACCTGTCCATGAACAGGATCCAGAGACTGGACAGCAACACTTTTCGGGGCCTAAACAAGCTCTCTGTCTGTGAACTCTACAGTAACCCCTTCTACTGCTCCTGCGAGCTCCTGGGCTTCCTGCAGTGGTTGGAGGCTTTCACCAACATGACACGCACCTATGACCGGATGCAGTGCGACTCCCCACCCGACTACGTGGGCTACTACTTGTTAGGCCAAGGCCGGACTGGCTACCGCAATGCTCTGAGCATGCTCTCTTCCCTTTGCACTGGTGGCTCCTACACTGTGATCCCTCGTTTTATCCCTCCCAGGTACCAGGTGACCACGGTGCCCTCCGAAAGCCCCTGCTCCGAGGAGGAGTGCTCCTCCGGCGACGGCACGACGCCGCAGTTCTCCCTGTTCACGCCCATCGGTGAGACGGAGGTGCGCCCCAACATCCAGGTGAAGCACCTCAACCACAACTCGGCCGTCCTCACCGTGCAGATCCCCTACCCCTTCAGCAAGATGTACATCCTCTCCCAGTTCGAAAACGGCTTCTCCTCCATGATCACCAAGCTCAGGAAGAAGGAGGAGAACATCACCGTGAGCAACCTAGTAGCACAAAGAGATTACACCTACTGCGTAGTCTCTGTTCACCAGTACTCCAAGTACAACCACACCTGTGTCACCATCACCCCCACCAGACCCAACCGCAAGGAGCCGGTGCCCACCCCTTCCACTGCCACCCATTACATCATGACAATCCTGGGCTGTCTCTTCGGCATGGTGATTGTCCTGGGCGTGGTGTATTACTGCCTGCGGAAGAGGCGCCAGCAGGAGGAGAAGCACAAAAAGGCTGCCGGCAGCATGAAGAAGACCATCATTGAGCTGAAGTATGGGCCAGAAATGGAGACCACCAGCATCACCCAGCTGTCCCAGGGGCAGATCCTGGGTGGGGAGACAGTGACCCGCATCCCCTACCTACCCTCTGCTGGAGAGGTCGAGCAGTACAAGCTGATTGACAGCAGCGAGACCCCCAAGGCCACCAAGGGCAACTACATGGAGGTGAGGACGGGTGAGCAGCCTGAGAGGCGAGACTGTGAGCTGTCCCTGCCGCCAGACACCCAGGGCTCTGTGGCTGAGATCTCCACCATTGCCAAGGAGGTGGACAAGGTGAACCAGATCATCAACAACTGCATCGATGCCTTGAAATCCGAGTCCACCTCCTTCCAAGGAGTGAAATCGGGGGCAGTCTCCACAGTGGAGCCTCAGCTGGTGCTCTTGTCAGAGCAGATCCCCAGCAAGCATGGATTCCTTTCCCCCGTCTACAAGGAAAGCTACAACCACCCTCTCCAGCGACACCACAGCATGGAGGCGGCCCCCAAACGCTCCAGCACCTCTTCCAGTGGCTCCATACGGAGCCCCAGGTCCTACCGCTCCGAGGGATCGGGCCACAAATCCGAAGCCAAATACATCGAGAAGACATCCCCCACCACAGACACCATCCTCACTGTGACGCCGGCCGCGGCCATCCTGCGGGCAGAGGCGGAGAAGATCCGCCAGTACAGCGAGCACCGGCACTCGTACCCCAGCTCGCACCCCGGCGAGCAGCACGAAGGCATGGGCGGGCGGAAGCCCTCCATCCTGGAGCCTCTGACCCGTCCTCGCCCCAGGGACCTGGCCTACTCCCAGCTCTCGCCTCAGTACCACAACCTGAGCTACACCTCCAGCCCCGAGTACACCTGCAAACCGTCGCACAGCATCTGGGAGCGCTTCAAACTCAACCGCAAGCGGCACAAAGATGAGGAGGAGTACATGGCAGCCGGCCATGCCCTACGCAAAAAGGTCCAGTTTGCCAAAGACGAGGATCTTCACGACATCTTAGACTACTGGAAGGGCGTCTCTGCCCAGCAAAAGTCCTGAGTCCTCACACAGCTCGTGACTTAACACACTAACTGGACCAAAAGAAATCCGCAGCAGCTATTTTTATTCAGACTGTCTTTGAAACAAAATAAAATTTAAAAAAAAAAAAAACAAAAAGAGGAAAAC
>VYXC01006187.1:523494-756895 GCA_013397175.1 Platysteira castanea | reverse complement strand
AAACTTTGCAAAACAAACAAACTGTGGAGTGGAAAAAAAAAAAGTTTTGTTTCATTTTGGTTTTTTAAAAAAATATAAGAAAAAAGAAAAAATTGAATATAAAATGAAAATGAAAGAGCGGGCAGAGAGCTGAGGTCTGGCGTTTCCCAATATTGCATTGCATGAGTCCCTATTCCGTGATTTTGTGGATTCTTTGTGAACAGTTTGTGTTCTTCCTTCCTTCCTTCCCTTCCAAAATCAACAGCGACAAAAACAGCAACAAAAACCAAAAAGAGACCAGAAGGAGCTCCATCTTTTGGGCTGTTTTTGCAAACGGAGTCTTCCAGTTTAGACTTTTACCCGGTTGAAGGCCCGTTCACATTTTCACTCACTAAAAGGTTTTACCACACATTGCATTGTAAACCGAAGTCGTTAATTGTACAGAGAAAATTTCTATATTTGCAATGTTTGCTGTATAATGAGAAAGAGAGAGGAGAAAAAAAAATGATACTACATCTACTAAAAAATATATATATATATCTCTATATTCACCTGTTTGTACCAGGTTTTAATCATGGATTTTAGAGAAAGAGATGGAGTTTTGTTTGAAGGACTTTTTTGTTGGTTGGTTGATGGGATATCTTTTGGAGGGGGGAGTGTTTGGATTTCTGAGTGTTTGGCTTTGATTTCTTCTACCAATTGTCTGTGTCCAAGTTCTCATCACTTCCAAGTGCATTGAAAAAAAAAAAAGACACGTACCCAGGAAAACAGAATCCCTCACCTTATTCCAGGTGGGAGACCATCACCACCAGGAACTGGGAAGCGGATGAGAAGTGAAGGGCTTTGGGTTGAGCAGGTGCCAGCACGCAGTGGGATTTCTCCTGCAGATTACAGGGTATTGGTCTCTGCCCTGAACAGATGTATCTGGGCCGTGGTGGCCCTTGGGACCAGCCACCGAGGGGTGGATTATCCCCCCACTTGCAAGCTGGAGAGCCAGTGATGAGTTAGAGCACGAAGCCTCTTGCTGCTCTGTGGAGAAGGAGAGAATGGAGGGTGATTTTGCTTTTGAGGTAACAGACCCTCAGCATTTACAGCTTGCCCATACTGAGACACCCTGGGGATCCCCGACCAGCCCTTGGCACTCTGAGACTGGAAGGGAAGGGGACAGCTCTGTGTCCGTGGGTCCACCCAAGCAGCCACATGCCCTACAACCATTGCTGTCCAACATGGGTCCAAGACTCCACAGCTTTTTGTCCCATCTCTAAAACACTCACAGGTGATGCCTTACGAGGTGAGAAGGGAGGTGTTGAGGCCATGAAGGCAGTCCCAGGCCACACCGGTGGCCAAAGGACACAATTTTGTCCTGATCAGCTCCAGCTGAGTCACAAGCCCTTGTGTCTCACCCACCCCATGACCAACAAAAAGCGAGGCCGTCACGAGGGTCTGAGAGCTGCCCTGCTCCCAGGTGAGTGTGTGGGAGGCCAGGGAGCCAGCACAGTCAGGTGCTAAGCTCCCCAAACACAGCCCTGTGAGGCCCTGCTGCTTGCCAGAACTTCTACCCTTGCATCCTGCTCACAAGTCGCTTTGGATGGACATCCGGAGTCCTGATGGATGAGCACTAGGGCCCAGGAGCAAACCATATCCCATCCTGTTATTTCAATATTTCAAAGCGATTTTGACAGGTATTCTTGCAAAAGGTTATGTGTGTTCTGAGAGGAGCTGAGCCAGGAAGACACAGAGCAGGCTGGGAAGTGCACGAGTTCATTCCCCGTGGTTATTTGTGTAGACAACAAACCATTAGCAGGATTTCATAATAAAAGGCAGGTGATTTCTCCAGGAATACCTTCACTCTGCCTGAGCAAAGGCACATTCCTCCACCTCCTCCAGGTGCCCCAGATCCAGCATGCAGCTTCCTGGGGCTGTGTCTTGCTCACCAGGTGGTGAACAGGACCTGAGGGGGGAGTTGAGGGTCACCCCTCTCTTGTTTGGTGCCATCATGGCAGGTCACTCCCCAAATCTCAGCTGTAGCACCTGGACCAAAGCAAACCCTTCAGCTGAAACAGCCTGTCCTTGCAAAGCCTGAGTGCCTCCTCATAGAACCATAGCATGGTTTGGGTTGGAAGGGACCTTAATAATCATCTAGGATTATAAAATAAAAAGCCATCATCATTTAGTTACAACTGCCTGGCCAGGGGCAGGGATGCCTCTCACTAAATCCGGTTGCTTGAGGTCCCATCCAGGAGAAATACGAGTTGGTCAGCAAGGATGGATGATGGAAACAGTGATGGGGCCTCCTGGCACTGTTTCATGGGCTCACAGGATTCCTTATCAAGAGGCTGGGGTGGTCCAAAGTGGTGGCAGCTCATGAGTCACTTTGGGCTCAGATGCTCCAGTGTTGACAGTCACCAGGAGATACTCAAAGAACTTCCTCAGTTGCTCCCTGCATTGAGGCCATTCCCACAGTTTGGAAATGGCACCGTGACCATCTCCACCAAGCTGGGAGCAGTGGCCCAGCCAGCAGAGTGTGAGGTCACGCTGTGGAGGCAGCAGCCAGCTCAGCTCTTTAGCTGGGGCCTCTCATTCTGCTCCTCTGCCTCCGTTTCCTCATCTGCAAATGCTTCCTCGTGGCACTGAGGGCACAGGCTGGCTGGGGAGGCTCAGTTAATTAATTGCCTGTCTGTGAAGCCCATTTAGCTCCTAGAATAAAAGCTGCTATCGAAATGCGAAGCTGTTAGTGGTGTAAAACAGCAGGGGCAGATGAAATCAAAGCATGATTCTGTTTTCACACCAGGATTTCACTGGTCATAAACCAACAGAGACCGACGCAGGAATGTGATACAGCAGTGCTGGCCTTTCTAAATTAAACACTTCCCACATGCAAACTGTCTGCAACTGGAAAAAGGAGGATTAGAAAAAGTCTAGGCCCCTCTACCTCTGAGGTATCTCTAAGGCATCACCCAGGACCCCGTTGCTGGTGGGCCCTCACCACAGATCTCCAGATGGCTCCTGGAGTCCTGACCACCTTCCAGCCCCTTGCTCTCCCTCCAAAACAAGGTGCAGTCCTGGCAGCCGTGGTCCACATCCCTCGGCAGGAGATGCCATAAAATGAGCTGTGAAAAAAGCCAGACAAGAAAAGGGCAGAGGTCCCACTGTCCCCAGGGCCACCACCCCGTGGATAAGCTCCAGGGGTGCCTCTGCACAGGGCCTGGAGAGTTCTATCCACAGCATCTTCCATCCCTCCAGGGCAGCTGCTTTACAGAGCCCTCTGAGGACACAGCAGGGATTCCATCACCTGTGACCTGCTGCGTGTTTTTGCTCTTTGTTTTGTCTCCTGTTCAACCACCAAAGCTCTCAAGCTGCTTCTGCAAAGAGAAGCGAAGCCTTGTCCAGCCAGGCTGCTCCTGCTGCCCCAACTCATTCAGAGGAAGAGGGCTCCCCAGCAAGCAGGAAGGAGAGGGCACAGGAAAGGCGTGTTGGAGTGAAGAGGAGGGGAGGCTAGGGGAAGAAAAATCACAGTTCCCTGCAGTACAGTACCAGCCCTGGGGCCATGTGGAAATGCATTCTGCTGATGCCCTTCCTGTATCCACAAAACTGCTGTTGTCTCAACCACCTGTCTTCAAGGGCAAAACCGAGGCAGCACTAAAAATCCCTCCTCTGATCCCTCCCCCAGCACCCCAGCCAGGACAGCTTCCAGCTGGAGAGTAAAGCCAAGCCCACGTTAGCCATGGCTCAATCCTCACTCTGGCCCAGAGTCAGCAAAGGACCCTGCCACGTGTTACAAAGCCTGTATGGCACCTAGAGCCTGGATATTATTTAAAAACCTCTAAATTAGGACAGAAACATCCTTTCATACAGACATGCACCATTTAAGCCCAGGATTCCGGAGGGCACCTGCCCGCCCTGGTGTGCACACCGGGTGTGCCCATCGGTTCCAAAGCGTGGCCTGTGGGAAGGGCCGTGTTCACAGACAAAAACGTGAAGCAGCACAGGGTGGCAGCGGTGGCGGGCACTGCCTGCCCAGCTACCTCCTCGGCACTTGAGAGGGGAGCTGGGGGCTGCCTTCTTCTTCAGAGGAGTGTTGGAGGTGTGAACTGCCCCCCTCCCCACCCAGCATTTGAGATTCCTGATGGCTTCAGCTGCGTTTTCCGTGAAACCAGGTGTGCAGATCTCATGGGAGGGGTCAGTGAGGATGCCCGGGGGGCCTAGCAAGGGAAGGTGCTCCCATGCACCGCCCTGACACAGACAACAGCCAGACTGCACCGGCTCTGCTCAAACCAAGCCAGTGACCTGCAGTGCTTCCTGGGTGCCGGTGCCTTTCCTGGGGCTGCCAGGGAGCCGTCCCTCTGCCAGCCCCATTGGTGCCCGTGGATCGGCCCGGGCATCAACACCTGGGCGATGCCAGAGCAGGGCACAGCCCTGGGCTCTAGCAGCCCAGCCAGCTCCTGCTCCTGCATATTCCCCAAACCCCCTCCAAACGCTGCCCTCTGCCCATTCCTGAGGCCAGTCCTTCCCTGAAGCGGGGCTGGGTCTCGGCGAGCCCGGAGCTCCGCGGCCCGAGGTGCCCGCGCCCATCGCGGCGCTGGGTGCGGCTCTGCAGACACCGGGCGCAGACACCCCTGGCCAGGCGCCCGCTGCAGCCGGGCTGCCTGTCGGGCTCCGGAGCAATAAATCACCTGGTCTGCCGGGGAAGGGGGTCAGCAGGGGTGGAGGACAGTGCGGCGGAGGTGGCCTCACCGCACCAATCCTTGGGGCGGGCAGGGGTCCGGGAGGCAGGGGAGGGATGCGCTGCGGCGCGGCTGGCCCAGCCCCAGCAGCGCGGATCGATGAGGGTGATTGAAGCCAGCACGCACTGCGTTGGGCTATTTTTAGCGCAGCCAGCAGAGCAGGAATTTGGGAGCCCAAGTCAGAATTTATTTGCATCTGTGAGTGCTCGTCAAGGGGAGGACCGACAGCAACGCCCCGCCCGGGTGCAGCAGCGCCCTGCTGCGCGTTTTGGGAGCTGCTCACCTTGGCTTCAGCTCCTCTTGGGTGCACATCGTGTCCCTCTCCTCTGCAGTGCCCTTCGGGGACAGTGTCACTCCCCACAAAGCTTGGAGCTGTGAGCACGTGGATGCACATGGACACGGGATGGGGACAGAGCAGAGGAGAGAGGAGGGGATGGACTTCACGGGGTGAAGGGTTTCTTTGGGAAAAGCACTGATCCTACCTTAAATGCGTAGGGTGTGTGAACAGGTCTTGTAGCATGGCTGCAACACTGCCATGGCCAGGCAGATGCCGACTTTGGAGGTGCCCCAGCCTCTTCTCCAGCTCCTCTCTCCCCATTTCCTCACCACAGGCTTTCCACCATGGGCCCTGGCTCAGTTTTTCTGGGTGGGTGTTCTGAGATGAAATTGTTCTCCAGAGAGAGGAGTACAGCACATTTCATTTCCTTCACCTCCAGCCCCCTGATGCCAGCGGTGCCCGAGGCACTGGAGGTGGTGAAGGTGCTGGTGGGCATGGCCAGTGCTGCTGGAGAAACCGACCCAACTCCTTGGCTTGGAGCAGTGACTTTGGCTTCACCTGAACTTACTTAGGCTCCAGTTTGTCATATCTCCTCTGTGTCACAGCCTCTGTTTTACCCCTCTCAGCCAGCTCACCAGCACCACCAGAAGGGTGGTAGAGATTATGCAAATTCTGCCTTGAGAGTTTTGCTCATCCCCACCTTCCCCCCTGCCCAAAAGTTAATGGAGGGAAACCATCTGATCCAGAGGGAAGCCAGTTTTCTGGACTCACTTTCCTCTATGCAAGAGATGAGAAGGCACAGAAGTACCAGGGATGTGGATTTTCCACACGTGGGGAGCAGTGATGTCAGTTTTTCCTTTGGTTTTGCTGCCCTTTCCTTTGGTTCAAATTGAATGTGAACATGCCTGTGAGCATGCAACCTCTCTGTCCCTGCAGAGTAACCAGAGGAGCCTGCCAAGTCTCCAGGTTTGTGTGTGTGCCTTTTCAATAATTCAGTGGGAATGTTAATCACACGCTTGTGCTGCTGTTCCTGTGCGAGCCGATCGCTTCTCACATCCCACCAACATCTGTTTTTTCACACTCAGCTCAGCTGTCTGGCAGCAGCCATTTGCTGCTCACCTTTACTTGCCTTGCCATTAAAGAGCTCATTAATGTGCTCCATCCTTGCTTTCTTTGGGACGAAAAGATTTCCACTGCTGTCTTTCATCAGCTTTCACATGGCTTACAGCCTGTCCTCCCTTCACCATGCAGTGCCCTTTTCTAATGAGCTCCTCTCTCCGCGTCCATCTCATCCATTAAGATCTGAGTGCTGTCCCCTGCATTGTCTTGCTTATCTCCTGGGCTCTCCTCCGGGTCTATCAGACTCCTCAGTGTTTTCAGCAGTGAAAGGAAGCAATCAGCCCCACACACAACACCCACATTTTCTCCCACCTCACTTGCTTTCCTAGCAGCCCTCCAGCCTGGCTCATCCCACCGCAGCATCCCACCTTGACAGACTCCTCCATCCTTGCAGGAACCCCTGGCCGGCTTGACCTGATCTGCAGAAAGGCGATGGAATGCCTCACTTTGTGTGTGGTGCCTGCAGCTTGTCTCTGCTGGGGGCCTCTTAAACCTGTGCCTCTCTCTCAGCACTGCTTTTACGCAGCAGAGCTCTCCTTGGGCATCTCCTGCCTCGCAATCAGGAGCTCCCAGCCCATCCAGACGCGGGAGGCCTCTCTGGGTACTGTGAAAGCTCCTCTGTGGTCTCACAAGTAAACACTGGCACTCTTCATGTGATGCAGCTAAATTAATTAATCTTGTTCCACCACATTTGGAGCCAAGACACAAAGGTTCCCATTCCCTGAAGCTGGAGCTTCAAGTCTGCTTGTCCCGAAAGTGCCCTCCTGCCCCACCTGGGATTTGTGTTGCAGTAAGATTGGAGGAGTGGCAGCAGAGCAGCTCTTGGGAGTAGCTCCAAGGGGCTGGCAGAGCCAACAACCCCCTGGAAAAGTGGCCATGGGCACAAACCATCTGCCACCGTCCATCTGAAACACCCCTGACGTGTCCAGCTCAGCTTAGGCTGACGAAGAGCTCGTGTGCACAAAAATTGTGTTCTGGATTTCTTCCCCAGCCACCTCAGGTGTGGCAATTTATTACCTCTCCATACAAACCTTATCTCAATTATATCCTCAGATCATTCTGGCCGTAACAACACTCGCCCCCACCACAGAGGCTGCACACACACACACACACATCTCTGCCTGGGAAATAGCAGGCAGAAGCACAGCAGCCCCAAGCACGACAAACCCTTCACGTGCTGATAGATGACAAGCCCTGAGCTGCTCCACAGCTGCCTCCAGCCTTGCAGGGTGATCACAGCTCCTAAAAGACAGATGCAGACACCAGGGCTCTGGGCATGGTGTGCCAGGAGGCTGGCAGCAGAGGCTGGGGACGGCAGGTGCCTGGTATGGCCACTCCAAACGTATTTCCCTGGCAGAGCTCACAGCCAGGGAGGACAGTGAGCTGAGGGATGGGCTGGCTTCTGATCTCCCACCATCTCACACCTGGGTCCTGAAGACATGTCCCAGCACAGCTGTCAGGAGTGGAGAAGCAGAGATGGAGGTGCTGGAGCAGAGCTGGGAGCTCCGGAAACCACCCGAGATGGTGAAACCCTTTTGGATACAGTCGTGAGGCTCCTCTGGCTGAGGTGACTGAGAAGTCCCTGCCCCAGGGTGGCTCTGGAGAACAGCACACCCAGAAGAGCCCACCTGTGGCTGCGAAGGACTGGTCCATCCAGCGCTGCTCTGAAGCTGTCAGGGGATGGATTCACCCACTGGTGTGAAGTCTGAGCCAGTCCCACTCTTCTGCAGAGCCACAGACATACATGGGTGGAGATCCTCGGGTCTGATGAGAGAGTTTGGTTGGCAGCACATCACAAAGCCCTCACAAAGAAGAAGAGTAAACCAAAACATCACAAGATGCCAGCAAGTGGGAGGAGACAGCTTTTCCAGGGAGCTAATTTAGCTGGAAGGAAAGGGAAAGGATGCAAGATGTTCCCCATTAAGAAAGAAAAATAGCATGCAAGAGCAAGGAGCTGGAGGCTGAAGTGCCCGACAGAAAGTGATGTGGATGCATTTGGGTTTAAGAAGCCAAAGCAGAGCTGGGGCATGAGGCTGGACCAGGAAAAAAGGCTGTGTCAGCCCAAGCTTGAGAGGCAAAGGTTAGGATGAGACTTGCAGAGACCTGGAAGCCACTGAGGTGGGTGAAGCATAAGTGGCACTGCGTTTAATCTGAGCAGAATGCATGGAACCAGATAATGTAATTGAAAGGGTTATTTAAACAGAGTATTCAGAGGGAAAAATAAAGCATTGCTGGGAAAATAATAATACTTAGCACTTGTAATGTGCTTAGCATCTTCAAAAACTGGTCAGCCATTAACTGATTACTCCTCTGCTCAGTCCAAAGGCTAATAAAAAGGGACGGTTCATTTAGTTATTTCACAGCTGAGCTTCTCAATAAGGCATGAGGAAGTGATCACTGCTCTCCAGCATGTTGGTAAATAAACAGTTGGAAGTAGGAAAATACAAAATGCTCTCAGCACTTGGTCACAGCTTCGTGCTTGGCTCCTTCCTTCCTCACCTTGAGTTTGTCCAGACCTGACCTGGGACAGGGAGTTTGTCTGGAGGACTGGCTGGGGAGCATGGATGGGGGCCAGGCTTCCAACAGTTCCAGCACTGGGTGTCTCCTGCCCAGGAGTCGTCCCTGTGCTCATGCCCACATGAGCAGGGATGTGGAATCTGCAGGGCACTTGTCCCTGGGTGGATGGGGTGGGTGACTGGAGCTCAGAGACACCCCACCCCAAGCCTGGTGGCCTTGGCAAGCGCAGAGGCTGAGGGAACCAGGCAGCCTTTTGGACAGCAATAAAGAGGAAAGAATTTTATATTTGTTTTACTCAAAAAGCAAACAGTTCCTTTTGTGTTTGATGAGCAAGCAATTTCATAAACTCTGCAGAGAAAACAGGACACACTTGCACCTCCGTGATTTCCAGCCTCTTTTCCTGGCAGCAGCACAGGAGGAGTGGAGAGGTGCCCCACACACACTCCCCCAGCTGTCTGGGGGTGGCCAAGGGTCTGGGGGCTGCTCCTGCTCAGGCCTGAAGGGAAGCAGCCAAGAAATGGAAGCTCTTGTCAGGGTGGAGCCATTCAGCCTGAAACATGTTCAGTCCCAGCATGGGTGAGCAACAAACCCACTGCATGCTGGGGGCTCCCACAGGCTTCACAGTGTGCCCCAGGTGCAGTCACACTCAAAACAAGCAGCCACTGCTTTTGCCACCCATTCTTTGTGGTTTCTGGCCTTATCGACTTAGACACCCACTAAAACCCTGGCCTCATCGCTCCAGAGAAAGGGAGCTGTGCAGATGCTCAGCTGCCCCCATGCAAGTGCCCTGTTTCTGGTGCTCCAGTGATGCTCCAGACCCTGCTTTGCTGGGGATCTGCCTGCTCCATGTGTCCCAGACCCATCCCAGGGGGATGTCTCCACGGGGTCCCACTGGACTCTGCAAGGTCTCCAGCTTGCCCTGAGCTGCTGGGACAGCGACCACGAGAAGGCAATGGTTCACCCATGAGCTGCCCAATCCCAATCCCAATCCCAATCCCAATCCCAATCCCAATCCCAATCCATGCAGCAGAGACCAACTCCTAGAAGATGTTAGGGAGCTGTTTTCCCACCTCACTGTTGGCTGATCCAAGAGGGGTTCCGTGGCTTTACAGAAGAGATGCAGAAGAATTCATCTCTGAAAGCATTTCTTGGGATAAAGCACACTCCCCAGGGCATAAGGCTGAACTTAGCTTTTCTGGGACACGTCCAGCAGCAGAAGGGCCATCATCAAAAGCCTTTGGTGGGGACAGGGGTTGAGGGATCTTACATTCCCCTGGCTTGTTGCCCCAGGCACTGCCTCCTGCTCTCTCAGCTGTGCTCGTGGGCTTTGTGCTTTCTTTCTGTTTCTTCTTAAATGAAACATTCCCCAACTCTGCTGTGAGCATGGCCCTATGGAGCCTGTGCTGAGAGGATGAGCCAGGTGAGAGCAGGAGGAGGTGAGCAGAGACTCCTCACCCCAGTGTTACCCCTAAGTGTCCCTACCCCGAGGCAGGTTTTGCTTGAGGGAGGCATCCAGGTCAGGACCTTGATGATTTACAGGGCAGGACGTGTCCTCCTTCCTCATCATCTGGCAGACCCAGGGAAAGCACTGAGCACAGAGACAGCAGCAGCCCTGACGGGCTGCCTAAACACCTTTCTGACGGGAGGAAATTGGGGATGTGGTGTGCTAAAGACGCCTTGTTAACTTCTGTGAAACGCTCATGTACAGCCGGGCAGCAGCTCCACGCTCTGTGCAGGCTCTGCCGAGCCTCCTCTGCCTGCTCCTGGCATAACGAGCCCCGGTGGGTGTGTGTAAACAAAGCAAGCATCTCTCTCACCGGACCTCATGCATCATTTATAGCCAGCTTTTCCGTGGCACAAGAAACATTTACATATGCCAGCATTAATTCCGAACGCCACTTCAAAGCCATCTCTGTCTAATGAACCCCGTGCGCTGCGCGAGGCAAATTCCACCCCAAAAATAATTAGCAGCACACGCCACCAAAGCGTTACAAGGGGAACGCAGCACACCACCTGCTGAAGCAAAATGAATGCCTGATTTATTTATTTTTTGCCACTTTTTAGCGATATTCAGGCACTGACTCAAAGCTGTGCTCTGTTCTCAGCTTTGCAGGGCCCCGGGAAGCGTAACGTTCCCACTCAGCATTCCAGGCTGAGAAGAGATTGATTTGGGGGGGTTATACAGAACCACGGGAAGGTTTGGGTTGTAAGAAACCTCAAATATCATCTAGTTCCAGCCCCCTCCCCCAGACATGGCCAGGGCTTATGTTTTTCTTGCATCACAACCGGGCAGAGCTGTGCAAGACCCTGCTGATTCCTCCGTGCCAGAGGTGCCAACTGGGATTTAGGGGGCAGGCAGCTGGGTGACCCTTCCTCTGGAGCTGCACAAGTCCCAGACTTTTGGGATGCTGTCACCAGCTGTGACCAGTCCCAGAGTGGTGGCTGGGAGCAGGACAGGACTCACTGATCTCATGCTGGTCTGACATTCCCACAGAGCCTTTAACCCGTGAGTGGGATCAGCCTCACTGAGAAAAAATTAAATTGGAAATGAGACCAGGAGTCGAAGGTTTTGGTGCCCCTACCAGCCATGGTGCTCCCACCCCGTGCTGGCTACAGGCAGCCCTGCTGTGAGCAGCTCAGGGGACACAGCTGTCTGTGCTGAAATGATTTCTGTAATCTCTGTTAGAGCTGCCCAGCCCAGCTCCCAGCTGGAGGAGCAGCATGTGTAGCTCAGAGCCTGATGTGGTGGCACTGCCGTGGGAGACCCAGGTCACAAACCACCACGGCAGAGAGATGGGGGACAAACCTGGAGGTGGCTGTGGGCACAGGGGGACCAGCCGTGCCAGGATGATGCTGGGATCCTGTATTCTCCCAGTTCTGTCCTCCTGGAGTGGAAGGAAGGTGCTCTGCAGGGCACTGCTCTCAGCCCGTGCGTCTCTCTAGCATCAAACCATGGAATTCAAATTGTCAGTCTCTGCCTCGTTAGGATGCAAGGGGTTAAACTGTTCTTCCTATGCAAATTAAGCTTAATTAATCCTTTTCATCAGTTGCAAATATACCTTCTGAACCCTATTAAAAACATGAATATGCAAATTCAGACCTTTTTTAATACTCATTTTCAAGGACTTGGAGTCAGGCTTGATTATTCGATTCCCGTTAACAGCCTGTAAAACCTGGTGCAAAATTTAATTTCCATTTTAAGTTACAAAAAAAAAAAAAAGAATCTGTTGGTAATTAAGCTAATTACAGTGTTACACTAAAGAGGAGACAAACAAGGAGGACAAGATCATTCATTACATTTAAGACTGGTTACAGGACCTGGGGACTGTCCTGAGATAACTGTGAAGCCAGGAAACAGCAGAGATGGAAACAGGGTGTGTGTGAGGAGGCTGTGGTTTTTGGGGGGGGCTGGTGCTTTCCTCCCCTTGGGAGCAAACCTGCTTCAGTCCCATGAGCCACTCTCCTCCTCCTCCCAAGGAGAGAGGCAAGGAAGAGGAGGTGCAGCCAGGCTGGAGGGGTCCTGTCGGTGTTGTGAGGCCTCTGCACGCGCCAGGAACGTGCTTGGGGTTGGAGTTTCAGGGTAGATGTGTAGAACCACCTTATCTGCCAGAGCTGAGCACTCTGTGCAGCGGGATTCCATCCTCCCTGAGCACCTTCTCTGTGTGTGGGGCGCAGAGGGGAGCTTTGCTGACAACTCCCTTTGCGCCGGCTGAGCCATCAGGGAGGACACATGACCAGACTCTGCAGAGGCACCTACAAACTGCTGCTCCACAGCCATACTGGGGGGCAAACGAGGTACAGGATGTGACCCCCGATTGCTCATGCCCGTGTCCAGCACAAGTTGGGAGATGCCAGCCAAACCAGCTCAGCCTACACCACCCAAACCTCCCCTGTGGTCACCCATCAGAGCTGGGCAGTCGGTGCTGGTGGCTCTCAGTTTGCCCATCAACCATCCCCTGCCTCCAGGCTGTGCCTGTATGTAATTAAAAAAAAAAAGTAATTCTATAGGCTGATAATTATGGTTGACCACCACAGTGATCTCTTAAAATCAGTCCTTAGGATGTCCAGTATCTATTCTGAACTTGCTGCTTTCTAGAGAGTTTGTGAAGTTAAAGTGTGCCCTACCAGAGCTGTAATCCTCACCTCGGGACGGCAGCACGGCCTGGTGGGCTCAGGTGAGGAGTGGCACACATCACACAGGGCATGCTCTGCCCGCAGGAGGTCAGGGCTCAGAGCCCAGGACAGCGGTGCAGGACACTCCAGCACTGAACTGGGATGCTGGCATTACCCACAGACTTACCCAAGGACCTCCAGCGCCGGCAGGATGGACCCACCCAAGGGATTTGTGCTGTATGGGGAGCTCCTCTCGCTCCTCCTCACCTCAGCACAGCTGCCAGCACGAGCACAGGAGCGAATCCCCGTGGATTTGGTTCATTCCTCACCATCGCCTCCTCTCCAGGGCTGCTCCCTGCCCTGCCGGGGCTCAGGGCGAGAGGAGCTGTCACTTCAGAGCACGCCACTCACGGGCGGCTCTGCCTCCCAACAGGAGCCCATCACATTCATGCCCAGGGGCTGGAGCGTGACTCCCAAAACGAGCTGAGGAAAGGCTCGGGCACACGGAGGAGCCGGGAGAGCCGTGCTGGTGAGAAGGGGTGAAGGAGGGACAGTGTGGTTCGCCATCACCCCTCCGTGTACGAGGCTGCGCACGGTCAGGGGGGAGTGGGAGGCACCTCCAAAATGAAGGACCTGAGTGACATCCACAGTCCGTGTTTCTTTTTGGAAGGCCACTCCTTGGCAGTGGTTATGGGGCAGCCTGGCAGGTGAAACAGTCACTACCAGCAAAGTGAAGTTCCTGCCATTGTACAGCCCAAATGTCACCCAGCAGCTGCTCCTGAAGTGGAAAGGTTCATCTGCCAAACTTCAGAGCCTTTCATCTGCCTGCAGAACACTTCCCACCACGCTGATACCAGAAGTTTCTGATCACATCAATGGAGTGTGACAGCAAAGATGATAAGGGAAATGGTCTCACCCTCTAGCCAAGCCCTTCGACCTGCCTGGTGCATCTTGTCAACTGTATCATTTTTTGGAGGGAGTCAGGGATACAGAAGTACCTTCTCAGTCCCTGCAGGCAATCAACTTGTTCCCCGAACCATGAGATATGATTGCCCTTATTACTTTAGCTTGCATAGCAGCAAGCCTTGTTAATGGTCATAAAATTACCCAGTCCTTATTTAAATCCTACAGCCGTCTGTGTTTCAATGACCTCCTGATGGTCTCTGGCTTTGCTCCAGGCTGAAGAAGCATTAGAAGGACCAGGAAGGAAAAAGAGGCAGTGGGAGGATTAAAGAAAAAAACCCAAAACCACAACAAGCAACAGTCAACAAAGAGAATTCAAAGTGAAATGGGGAATATTAAAGAGAGCTCAATCAGTCAGCTGGAGAGTTCAAAAAAACAGAACCTGTCATGAAGAGAAGGAAGCAGCATCAGGTAAAATTAGCAACACTAATAAACTCATCAGCACTGGAGCCTGGGCCAGGAAACAGCACAGGGAAGATGAAGGGGTTGGTAGAGGCTTGATCCCATGTTGGGGAAGCAGAAGAAAACTGACACAACCTGAAGGAATCTGCTTTGGTGGAGGAATGCAGTTTGGGTGGAGACAGAAAGCACGAGCTTCTTCCGAGACCTCCAGCAGCAAGAAGCTGCCTTTGTGCTCCTTAACTTACATGGCAGCATTTTCTTTAAAGTGTATTTTTCTTCTGTTTTGTTCCTTGTATTTTCTCTGAGGGAAAACACGCACAGGAGGAAGGCTGGAGACACAGACACCGTGGGTGAGAGGAACAGGAGGAGCCACTGGCGTGGCCTGTCCAGGGCTGGGCTTCGGCCAGGGATCTTTCTGGAGCAAAACTCTCCTCTTTCTTTTGGATAAAAGACCGTTCCCCTGTCCTTTCAAATAACATCTGCAAACCCCCAGAGTACCAAAAGATTTTACAGAAATAATCCCCCAAAAGAGAAACAAGAACTGGAAAACCCCCAAGCAGCCGAGAACTCCTTTAATGTAACCAAGCTCCAACACAGATTTCCATCAATTTTGCAGCAAACCTGAGTCATGAAATTAAAAGTAGCATCAGCATATTTCCTATTAGCTATGGTTCCTTTTTCAGAACAGATCATACGTTCCTACCCTATTTTTCTAGACACTTGTGTCAATGCGATATCATCAGATGCCGTTCAGTCTTTCCTCTTAGCCTGAAAAAAGCTTTCCTGTTGGGAAGGATGGGATTTTAATATTTAAAAAAGACTTCATGAAAAAGCTTTGCTGATTTTTTATTTATTTATTTATTTATTTATTTAATATCCCTCCCATGATCAGAGTGGGTGCGTTTTGTAGCTTTTAAATATCATGCAAGTTTTAGCAACGCTGCTATTAAACCCGAATCGGCTGTCACAGCAGGCAGCAGGAATGTGATTCACACCAGCACAGAGAGCCTGTTCCGTCCTCCCCAGCTCCTGTCCTCAGCTACAGTCACCTGGCATCAGACACCATCTTTGTTTTCCCAACGTCTCCGAACAGCTGAAAGCTCCAACAGAACCAATCCTGCCCTGGCTGTGCCCTCTCCCACCCCGAGCAGCCCAGCCTGACGGGGTCTGGCATCACCTTGGTGATGCCTGAGGAAGGCTCTTGCCTTCACCTTCTGGGGTTTATTTTGACACGTCTGCCTGTCAGCACAACTCACACCACTCTCAGCTGCCTCTGAGCCCACTGCTGGGTTGGGAAATGAAAAGGGCAGGTGCTGCTCAGTGTTTGTTTGGAGAGAGGGGAGGGGAGCAATGGAGAACTGACAGCAAGGCCGGCCCTGCAGCTGTTTGGAAACGCTGGCTGCTCCTTCCATCCAGCGCCCTGCTTCTTCCATCCATCCCCTGCTCTGCTCCTGCCCTTCACTCTCTAGGTACCCGCCTCCATCATGGCTCCACGCTCTTCCCCCTTCTCCTTCCCTTGCTCCTATAGCGTTACACGGAGAAGATCCAAAACTAATATCTACAAACTCCAAACTTCTCAGAGCTCATCCCAAAAGTGTGTCCCTGGTTCCTTCTCAAGCATCACACCCTTCCAGGACAGCACAAGCAACATGTGACAACACCAAGAGCCAGGAGACACAAAGCAGGAGCAGAAGGCTCCAGGTTCAGAGTTGTGCCTTTAGGAGAGGCACAAATCTGGTGAAACCTGCCTTAGCCCAGAGCTCTGCTGCTTTCAGACTGTAGGGCAGCCCCCGACAGCTCCGTGCCCGTTCGGTGTTTGTATATGCACACAGACAGACAGGGCTGATTTGTAGAGGAGCGGGGGCTCTCGAGCAGTTTGAGTGAAGGGAAGCTTCAGGCAACCCTGCAAACGAGACAGTGCTCTGACACACACACACTCTCCTGCAGCCATGCACCAATAAATCATATTTTGCAGCCTACAGCACATAAACCCAGCGAGCGTGCACGGAAACCCAGTGAGCACACGCACGCCTGTGAGTGCTCCCGCCTCTCCCCTCCACCCAACTGCAAATTTATTACCCAGGCCCCAAGATTTTCTAAAAGGATTTTCCACAAACAGGGCTGGAGCTTTGCAAGTGATGAGCCAAACCCAGACGGGACTTGTGCCCTCACCACCTGGCATGGTGGCAACTGGGATCTGTGTCTGCACTGCCCCAGGGGGGCTGCACCCATGGAGGGGGGATGCAGGGAGTGGTGAACACGGTGGCAGTGCCTTTGATGGGCTGCCAAGCCCATATAGCTCATAAAGGAAGGAGCAATCACTGCGAAATTCAGTGTCACAGTTGGTCCTTGCAGCTCCCTCACGGCTCAGAGAAGCAGGATAATGACAGTGGCAGAGATGGGAGCTGCTGTGGTGTCAGGTACAGCCATAGGCTTGGGGCTTCATCCCGAATTCAGTGCTGGAGCTAGAAACTGGGGAGTCTCAGCTCCTCTTCTCCATCTTCCACAGGTGGCCCAAGTGGCTTTGCCACCGTCACACCTCCACATGAACAACTCCCAGGCTTCCATGTGTGAGCCTTAGAGAAGTCAAGCTTCCCAAAAGTCCAAATTGTGAGCCCTGTGAGCTCACTGTGCAGCAGCATAACACCGTGAGCAGGGCAGGGGTGCTGCTGGCCAAAGCAGGACAGTCACCCAGCAGCTTCCCAAGCCCTGGAGAGGTGCTGCACCTCGCCAGCACATCCAGCCAGGCACCCATCCTCACCACACGCCTCTCCCAGCCACGCTGCCGTATTAAACTTAGTTGAACAAATCAGTCTTGCTGGGAGAACAGGGAGCAGAGCAGTAATTCATGTCTCCTCCCCACCGGAGGCATCTCGGAAGCCTACTGTGTGTTCTCTCCCAACTTATTATCCTTTCCCTCTCGGGAGGCAACTTTCCAGCGGGCAGGACGTGTTTTCCCTTGTCGCTCTCCAGCATCGCTTCTCGCCTCACCTGTGTTTTGCTAAGATAGAGGGTTTATTGTAAACTTATTAATTACTTCATTTCTCCTGCAAGGAGCCAGGAGAAAAATTTTCCGCGGCAGGCAGGATCTGCTATTGTGTTGGCGGCGGAGCTGAATGCGGCTGACGTCATGATTCATTTTCCCCATGACTGGGGAAGGCGACTCTCCGTGCCACGCCGTGCATATGAATCAGGCAGCCTTCCCCTGGCACAGCATGCCCGGCAATTCATCTTCCACCAGGACTTCTTCAAGCAGAAGAGAAAATGACAAACTTTTGCTACTGCGCTTCCCTGCAGAGAGGAGGGTTGGGGAGATGGGGCTGCAGCCTGCCCAGACCTCATGCTTGTCCCTCCACCTCTGATCAGGGGGTCGATAGCAGATGGTTTCCATGCCTGTAGACACATCGACAGGTCCCCAGCAAGCCTGGCCAGCCCTGCAGTCACTGCAAGTATCTCAGCTAACTTTCTAACCTGATCACTGCTACCTTCTCTCCGAGCCTAGGGAGGAAGTTCCTGCTGAAATCAGGAGGAAATCAATATACACAGAAGTTTATAGCAAGCTGATTTGGTTTAAGGCAGAGGGGGTTGGAACTAGATGATCTCTAGGGTCCCTTCCAACCCAACCACTGGTGATTCTATAATTCTATGAATGAGACTTGCCTGGAGTAACAGAGAGAATTATGTCCTCCCTTTGCAAAGCACAACCAGCATCAGACCCTTGATGTGCTCGTCCTCTCCGTGTGGGAGAGCACAGCAAGGCACAGTGTGCATCCCGAGTAAGAGTCACACATCCAGTTTGGGAAGTGACAATTTATTGTTATGACAGAAGAGCTACATCCATTATAACACAAAATGTCAGACTTACGGGGATGCTCCACCCTCCGTGGAGGGCAGGAGGGGGGACACCTCCCAAAACAGATACCCACAGGGTGGTGGCAGGCAGCAGGCTAAAGCCACCAGCATTGAACACAGCCCGAACTGCTCCCTTCCACTTTCTACAGTCCTGAGATAACCAAGAGCCCTAAAGCCTCGGTGAGGAACCCAAAGCACAGCAGTGACTGAGCCACAGAGGGGTCAGCACAGGTAGAGGGGCTTCAAATGGCCATTTATGCCTATGCTTGTCTGCTGAGTGATGGCAGACTCAGGTCACTGGTGTCTTAAAAATAATTTCAGCCTTGCTGAGGGATGAGATGTTTGCAAGAGCAAGAGACTTCTGGCTCTCTGTCCTCAGGGACCAAGCCCTTGGCTCCCATTAGAAGAGGACAACCATGGGGCAGGAAGCACCAGCCTCATGCATGTTTGTCTTTTTGCTGGGGCCCAGATTTGGGGGGATACCTTTGGGAAAAGCTGCGAATGGTGGTGCTGGGGCTTCTCAAACCAGCAGTTCCCACCGTATTTCCAGACAGATCCTGAGAACCTGGGTAGTGATGAACACATGGCTCAGTTCGAAGGCAGGGATTGGATCCTGGCACAGGAGAGCCCTGGGATGGAGCTAGACTTGCCCTCCCACAGGAGGAAAATTATGCTTTTCAGAGGAATTGGTGGGATTTGTGACTCAGCATGAAAGAAGGGGGAAGAAGGAGTTCCCTGCAAACAGAAGCAACCCAAAACCACAAATCAAGGGTGGTGGACACGAGAATTTTTCCTCGCTAGCACAAGTGTCCCTCCCAGGAGGGCCAAGCCTGGCTGGCAGCTGGCAGTGGGACACTAAGCAATGGTCTGGCGGCTGAAGAGGTCGAGGGTGAGGGCGCTGAGGAAGGCTGGGATGCTGTCCTGGCGCAGCAGGTGGAGTTCGATGAGCTCCCGGATGGTTCGTGAGAACTCCGTTTCCAGAAGCTGCATTTTTCCACCGGAGGAGCTGGAGGCCTAATGGGAAAGAAGAACAAGCCCATTAATACCAGAGGGTTTCAATTCACCTCCTGTGACACAGGAGCAACGTCACCCTGGAGCCTCCTTTGGCACCAAGGATGTTTGGCACACGGCGTTCCTGAACCCTGCATTCCAGTGTCCCCATGCAGGACCCCCGTGTGAGCCTATCCCGGTGACAAATGTGGTGATGGGGAGGTGAGGGGTTCGACCATCCTGGAAGAACCCTGTGCTGCCAGCACAGAACAGGGATGCCCACATCAGGGTCGCTGTCACCAACCCCACCCAAGGTGGCAGGAGCTCTGCACAGGGATTTTCTCTCCATGAAAACACTTATCCCTGAAGTCACACCACTTCTAGGAGGAAGCAGACCTGTTCCTAATTAATGTAACTCCTTCTCAATGAGTACTGATCCACCCTGCATCCCCAAAGTGTTTCAATCAGCCTGGCAGCACACAGCCGAAACCTCCAGAGGAATTATTCCAGAGATGCTCTCAAGAAAATAAGGAAACTCAACATGTGGGAAGACATTACAAATCTCCTGTAACATATAAAACAAGCAAAAAAAAGCTAAATGCAAGAGAAATAAGGAATGCTTGAAGCCTCTCCTGCCCCTGGAGGCACGAAAGCGGCTTGTTTATTAATAAACAGCAAAAACATCACAGTGCAAATGTTAATTTTTTTTCCCCTGCCATTTTCCTCTTCAAAATACTCCCATTCCTAATTGCTTTGCAGCTCTACTTCCTGTCAGAGCTGAGGTGGGACAGCACGGGTGGTGCCAGGCACAGCCAGCAGCTCCCTCCTCAACCAAAAGATGCCAAGATCCCAAGTGGAGGATTGCCATGTGAGGGGAGAACATGGCTTTACCTGCCGAGAGCCCTAGGGAACCTGCTTCCTTCTGATTTCATGTTCTCAGCAGCCTGGACACATTTGATTATGAACTTTCCATGTTTGGGTCACTCGGGATTGTGAGGAGCACAAGGAACAGAGGATGCCCCTGTCATCCCTGAGCCAGGCAGGGAATCCAAACAAGGTCTCCACGTGGGAAAGTGAATTAGCTTCTATTTAAATCTTCATTTTGGCTGGGTTGTTTTTCAGCAAATCCCGTGCTTTGATCTGCTGCTTACTGGAGCTACCTGATGCCTCCCGTGCACCTGAGGTACCACTGAGGGTCCACAGATCAAAGGGGAAGTGATGGCAGATGAAGGAGCCACTTGGAGGCATTGGGAAGGACACAAATCCCCATCCCACGTAGAGCCAGAGGTGCCATGTGAGGCTGCAGCAGAGCAGCAAGCACGGGCTGGGTGCTGTGGCAGCAGCACAAGGTCTTATTTTGCAAATCTCCCCTGGATTCGGCTGGTGGGAAGTGCCAATTTTGGAGGAAGGTCCGAGTATTATGAATGCATCACTTGTGTCTCCAACTCTCTCAGCGCCGAGCTGGATTCATTTGAAATGGGAATTCAAGCTCTGTATGAAATACACAGCCTCCCTCGCAGATTTAAAACACTCTTTGGGCACAGAATTAATTTTCTAAGAATTTGCAAGCAAATCCATTAATTGGTTTACTAGTTTAATTAATTAAGTAAATTCCTTAAGAAATTTAGCATCCAGTGCCAGACCATTTGCTTGTGTTTTATGACCTCAGAGACAGAGCAACATAAATGTTTTAAATTCCCTCTACTTTGAGCTTGCTGGTGTGCGGGTGAAGGCCACATTTGAATATCTTCTCTTTTTTTATGAGATTAATAGTAGTTTCTCTCTACTATTCTTCATAACCAAAGTTTCCTGCCCTGCAGCAGAGGCAGAAGAATAATGTTCAGAGAAAGTTATGTGGACAAATACGTGCTTTTGAGGAGACTGCTACTTCCCACTGAGTTTTCTCAGCCACCAAGGGAGGCACCATCTTCCTTCTCACCCCCGTGGCCCCTGCCTCCCCAGGAACTCCAAAAAACCAAAGAAAACCCCCCAAATGCTTACAAACCCCAGACATCTCACCCAGGTTTCTCGTGATTGCTTCTGTAAGAGGCACAAGGCGAGAAGGCAGCCACTTGGAAAAAAAGCAATTCTTCCTCTGCCAGGAGATGTTTACATGTGAACTTAGAGGATGGATGCACTTGCAGTGCAGCTCATTCAATCTCACACTGCTTTTAAAAAAATGGAGAAACTTTTTTTTTTCCCTAGGAGTGTTTTAAAATTGCTATCATTGTTACTTTTCTTATTATTTGTTTTTATTGCTTTTTTTCTTCACCCATCTGTTCATAATGTAGTATAGACTGGGATATATAGATAGATTTGCTGCTTTGGGTTCAACAGCGGGAGTACCTCTGCAGCCTGTGCTTTACAAATAAAGTGATTATATGAAATAATAGCAATATGTTCCCATTAATTCACAGGATTTCTTTTCAAAAGGCAGCCTGCAGCCTGCCTGGTGCACTCGCTGGCGGAGAGGGAAGTGCCCGGAGCAGGAGCAGGAGCGAGCAGGGGATCAGGAGAAGGCAGGGGGATGCACAGGGGTGTGCAGGGACACCCAGGGGGAGCCCATGGGGGGGATGCTCTGCTGAGTGAATGCTGCAGGGTCTGGTGTGTCACACCATTCTGGATCAATGCAGAGCATGCCCGTGACTCCAGCTCTAAAAACTGGATTTACGGAAATAAGAAAAATGAAATTTCCAGTGGTTCAAAGCTGCAAGGGCACTCAAGTTCTCCTCTTCACTGTTCATAGCTAGGATTCCCTCCGCCAATTTTTAATGAATTTTTTTCTATTAAAAGAAGTCTCAGCCCTCAGAGGCAAACTCCTGGACACAACTCCTGCTGACAAGAACTTGCAGGTGCCAGCACAAATCAACTATTCACAGCACACTCCTTGTAACACAATCACCATTCACTCTGCTGATGCATTCCCTAAAATTCTAAGTTTAGATGAAGCCAAAAGCCACCCCAGCCCATCTAGGAATAAAATGCAAAGCTGAGAGGAGCATAAACAAGTGTCACTGATCCAGTGGGAATGGGGTGAGAGACACCAGAGCACACTCAAACCCAGCCCTAACTGCTCTGTGCCCAACACTACTGACACCATTGCTTTAGTCTGTAGTTTCTCTTAAAGAGGGGGGTGAAAGAAAAGCATCGACCTTTAGAGTTAAACCAAATACATGGGATCAAAGGAACAGCTGGACCTGTGAATATCCCCATCCACCCCAGAGTCATTGCACAGAGGTGTCAGTGCTAGAGGACACTTTGGGGACCACCCTCACATTTCACTCCCCCTTTCCCCTCTGTGCCGAGCCAGACAAATACAGTGGTGCACTAGAGATGTAAATATTCCCTCCTCAGCCTCAGTTTCCCTGAGCACAGAGCAGCCTGGGATGCTGAAGCTAAGCACTATGAGAATACCGTCTCTCAGGTACTCTGTACATGGCCCTATATTGGTTTCTTCTAATTCATGTGAAGAATCTGTGTGGCTCACTAAACTACCAAGATTCAGGTCTCTGTTATGTTTTATTCAGATCTCAAATACTTGCAAAAGGAAAGATTTCAGCTCTCACTAAGCTCCGTTGCCAGTTCAGTCTGATTTAAGGACTATGGGGACCTTTTCTAGAAAAGCAAAGGAAATCACTCTTTGCCCAGTGCTACTGCACACCCAGCTCTGCTGGGGTGGGTGGGATGTGACTCCAGTTGTGGATTTGAAGGGTGACACTTTGTTTGTCTCCTCACAGGCTGTGCTACCCCCACAGCAACCAGATCAGGGGGCAGACCTCTCTATATTGTAAACCACACCAACACTGGTCTATTTAGCACAGAACAACAGGAACTTGGAGGAGCTGCTCTGAGAAGGGAGCTGTTAGCACAACTGTTTCTTCAAGGGAATCAAGATCAGCAGCCGCCTGCCAGAAGGAAACGTAATAAATCTTCCTCTTAACCCTGGAAACCAGTAAATTATTCAAGGCTTTATGGTTTAGATATACATGTAAAAGTCTCTCAAATAACCACCAACGTGGTAGAAAAGCGGATTCCTCTCTCTGACAAATAAGGAGCAGACAATGCAGATGATGTGGAGGAGCAATAGGCATTCCCAAATGTCCCTCTTTGGGGGATGGACCTGCAGCTGGATGAACCGGGCTTGTAAAACTGCAACATATGGACTGTAACAGGCTCTCTCAACTACTGCCACTTCAGTGTAACATCTACAGGACTTCTGTCTGCACTGGTCCTGCTGACATTGCTCTTTGCACCTGTGCTGCTGTTGCACACAAGCCCTCCCTTGAAAGCCAAGACCCAGCATTTCCTCCTCTGCTTCTTCCAGCAGCTGAGGGGCGGCTGTGTGAAAAGTGTGACAGCATCTCCTTTAGTCACTCACAAGCTACCATGGTTTGGTTCAGAAATGCACTCTCGCCCAGATACACCCAGGTTTTAGTTTCTTGTACACCCGTTTCCTCTTCTCTCTGACATATTTTGGTAGCTAAAAACAACGGCTCCAAAAGTGCCATCCACTATCCCCTGGCATGCAGTGTGACTTTAATCACACAAAGGATGCTTCTTGAAAAATATGGATTGAGCATAAGATCCAAGGTCATGTAGACCTTCAGACACTGGAGTAAGACTGAGAGAGGGTGGCTGTGTGCCCCAAGGAGAGAGCTGACATGGGGGTGTGGTATCATGAGAAACTATGGAGTAGAAATGCAGAAACAGGGAGAAGAGGGCTTCAGCATTTCATACAACTTGAGATTTCAACATGAAGCAAGGATTTTCTACCTCTAGTTTCCACACTGAGAAAGCACAACTGCCTTTGGGGATGCAATCCATGCAGGACATGTGTTCCTGCAACTTCAAACACACATCTCCAGTGCCGCAGGTGGAGTTCCTGAATGGGTTTTGGCAAGCTGACAACAGGGATGGTGGAGCTTTGTGCCAGGCACAGCAGGCGAGACAGCTGTGTCTCAGCTTGGGAACAAAGGAGGTTCAAACACCTCCACAGTGTGTGGAAGGATGAAGTCCTGGGCTTTGGCAAGGCTGCCAGAGCCACCCCTTGGCGTGGTGACAAACCTTTGCTTTGCAGATGCCGCTTGGCCACGCTCTCTGGTAGACAGTGCTTTCCAAGGCTAAGATGTATTAGGGGTCAAAAGGAGCAGGTGAATCATTGCCCGGTGACATTTACCCAGTGAATGTATCTCGAAGGCCCCATCTCATCTGCTCTGCTCCTTCCATAAATCACTGTCCGTGCTCTGAGCGCACACAGCCGCCAGCCCCGCGTGTGCTGAGGGACGGGGCACCACGGCTTCACACCCAGCGCTCCCACAGAGCTTCTCCTGCTCCGTGCAGGCTGCCCCAGCACTATGGGCCATGCTGTGGCCTCCGTGCAGTTCTCACTGCCTTTTTCCTTCCCCTTGTGGTGCTCCCCACCCTACCCCGAGGAGCGCTGTGCCATCCACTCCAGTGTGGGTTATGCACATCTCCCCACCAGATCGGTCCCTTCGGCAATTTGCCTTCATCACGTGAATCCCTCAGACCTCCTCTTCACGTGGGGCAGTCGCTCCCTCTTCCCAAAGCCTTCACGTGTCAGCAGAAGCCCTCAGGGTTGGCTGTTCCACCCGATCACCTCCCAAAAGCTCTGCAGCCCTAGTGCTGTGTGTGCCTCGGAGCCTTGGGCACGCTGCTGGCCCTGAAACCCCCTCAACTCCCTGACACCTTCCCCACAGCACCCACGGCCTCCCTCGGCACCCACTAACACACACAAACCCTGCCACAGTCCAACAAACCCATTTGAAAATTTCTTTTAAGACGCTGCAGGCTCTGACCTTTAAATGAGAAAATCCTTTTGTTTCTGCCTCTTGCTTCAGATGCTGAGATTTTTCTAAATGTCAAAGGCCGCCTTGTCCACGTGCAGTTGTTGAGGGGGGAAGCAGTGACCCCGAGTGGGCTGGCACCCTATCTCTGGGTCTGCAGAGCTCAAAAATCACCACTTCAGATCACCTCAGACAGACAGACAGACAGACAGACAGACAGACAGACAGACAGACAGACAGATGCAGGGCAGCCCACCATGCGCAGGGCCAGCCAAAAAACTGGAGTGCCCAGAAAAAAACCAAGGAAAAGATGTGTGTGTGTGTGTGTTTGTGTGTGTGCACATGCAGAAACTGCCTGCTGAAGTTATAACAACCCAAACACGAGGTTTTGAGATTTAATTGCTCCAACTTGGCTCTCTCGGGTGATGATATCATTATCAAAACACCCCAGTTGAGTTATGCCTCACCAGTCAATCTCTCCTAAGCATCATGCACTGCTCAAATACCAGGTCCCCAGGTAGCCACTAAATCACTTTAATTACAGGCCGTTCATTTAAAATTAGGGAAATATTAAGGGAAAAAAAAAAAACAAACAAAAACCAACACAAAATTGAACCACAAGACGCGCTTACGGCTGGAAATATTTATGAGGTTATCTAGCAAACTGTTTACTGGTTTCCTTCTTTTTTTCATGGTTACTGGCAGGTTCCAGCTGGCCTGACAGGACGCCTGCCCACTGCGGCTCCCGCAGGATGTGCAGCACTTCATCAATCAGGTCACCTCCCTGTCACAAATGACCATTCCTTGTCTGCAGCAAAATTCCCCCCCCTTTAATATCCTCATTGTAACCCGAAGAAGAAGAGCACTTCTTTATAATAATTGTTTCTTGCCAAGACCTCTGACCTCAGTGTCACCAGCTTGGTGTATAAAGTGAATTTATGAGGCAGACAGGGATGGATGCCTATAAAGGGCCTTCCAGGAAATGTAATGAAAAAGCTGCTTTTAGCTGCTGAGCAAAGAAAAGCAAATGCCTGGCAATGCCAAGAAGAAAATTGAATACTGGGATGGGGTGAGTGAGAAACAGCCCTGTGTGCACTGAGATTTATAGCAAACATTTCCTTTCTCTTTCTTATTATTCAACACTGAGATGAACCACAACCCCGGAATGTCTTCGGAACAAGAGGTGAGCTCGTATACTTCCATCTTAATCAGAAACACGACCCAGGCACCGTGTACACGAGTGATGGGGGTCCTGGATGCTGCACCAGCTCCGCAGCAAAGGCAGGCAGAGCGGGGTGTGCTGCGCCAGCCTCTCCCCACAGCTCCCTGTTTTGATCTAGGTGAGCTCTCCTGCACCTCACGTCAAAAATGAAACATAAAAATGAGCAGGGACCCGTGCTGAAGGGCTGCACCCCTCTCCACGGGGGGAACTTGCTGGTGTTAATCCTGGGGGATAGTGCTCTGTGCAGCAGAGGGCGAGTCAGCACCTGCTTTCAAAAGGTTTCTCCTACAGGTTAATGCCCTTTAGACTGTCAAATGCAATGCCATAAAAATAAGATCAAAGGCTTTAAAATAAGGGAAGCATATTTTTTGATTCATACTATTACTATTTTATATCTGAATATTCCTATAGAGCTTTTCATCCTGGAAGACAGGTCTTTGAACTGCTGTGATTTCACCTATCACTGAGGAACAACCCCTGGGGTAAAATGTGACAGCTATTATCGGGGTGCATTAATGTTACTGAACAGTTCAGGACAGACAGAGACAAATATATCCAATTTAAATCATAGGTTTGAAGAACTACTGCTCAGTGTGGATTAATACCCATGCATTTTCTGAAAGTGCTTTGAGAGTTTTCAGAGAACAAGTGCTGAAACTAAAATTCCCTGTCTCATCTGTAGGATTCATTCAGGCTCCCATCATTATGCTGCAAATTGAACATTGTCAAAGAGGGAAGACGGCAACGTAAATGACTCACCCATAGCATCTACTTTTGTATCCACAGAGTCTGATGGGATGTCCAAACCAGCCACCAGGGAGATTCACCCTGTGGAGATTTGCTGAGGTGATACCTAAAAATGGTTCCACTGAACACATGGCGGGTGAGAGTAAATCACAGCAGACTGCTCACATCACAGAGAATGGAAAATCACATGGGATGTCACTCTAAACTAATACTGGCAGCTGGCTGTAGTCGGAGCTTGAGGTCATAAATTATAAGTTTTTAACAGACTCAGATCTGCTAAATAGTCTTCGCCAGCCAAATATGCTTATAAACATCAAGCGCGAAGGAGTAGAGATGAGAACAAGGCACAGAGCTCACAGAATTTTTCCAACCCCATTCCATGTAAAAACCCAAACTACAACATTAAGCCTTCAAAGCCAATACCGCCATAAAATCTCAGGATCTTCACAAATCAGAGTCTCTCCTTGATACACAGGGAAGCTGTGCCAATCCCCCAGCCACGGCAACTCTGACCTACGACAAACCCCGCTGGAAAGAGCAGCCAAACGCACGTTATCCCAGCTGCTGTCACACCACGGGCGGCAGGGCTGGACCGCTCCAGCACCCGGCTGCAGCTTCCCAACCATCTGCGAGGTGACCGTGTTGGACTGGTCAAGCTGCAGAATGAGTAGCTAACAAGCATTAACAACATCTAGCCCATGTGTTCTGTCTAGTAAAATGCCAACCCATCTGTCTGTAACATCAGTGACTCCGTAGAAGCCATATGCAGGAGAGACATAAATTAGGGAGAGAAAAATCTCCCGTTACTTTCTCTGCAGTGACTCTGCAGTTGTCGCTGGGAGTGAGAGGGACTGGGTGGTTGTTAAGTTCTGTTTTCCCAGCCAAATCTCGGGCCCATGTAGCTCTCCAGCCCTGCCAACCACAGGCAGTTTCTGGTCTGCACCTGACCCCGGTGAACATGGTTTGGCACAAAGAGAAAAGTAGCTGCAACTCAAACCAGGTTCCAAATCGCTCCCCCAGGAGAGCCAGAACAAGACAGACAACTTGAGGGAGATACCAGGGACTGGCAAGTGAACCCAGCACACACGAGTCCCTCAGTTAGACAGGGAGCTCATTAACCAGCCAAGCTGCTTATCACATTCCTCTCCATCTCCCTTGCTGGAAGCTCTCCGAGCTGGAAGGAACAGAGGAGCAGTAAACCAAGAACACGGGGTTTCTGGAACATGAGAAGGAAGCACCTATGGGAGAAACACAAAAAAAAAAAAAATCATCTGTGTGGGCTGTAATTAAAGACGGCCTGTTCCCAAGGCAGGGAGATACCCCACTTGTGAACTGCAGCCGGGAGCATGAGGTCTGTAAGAGAACACAAGCAGCAAAGTTTGCCAAACCCTGCATCAGTGAGAGACGTCTGGAACCACAGAGAATTTTTACAGCAACTTTTGAAGCTGCGGCGTTGCCTGGGAGATAGGCACCCCCTCCCCAGAGCAAACCACTGCTGCCCAAGAGGGAGAGCTTGCTGGAGCCTTCGTCCCTCACTGAGTCACACCAGACACACTGTTCCACTGCTTGGCTGCTCCTGCTTCATGGGCCTGCTCAGAAGCCTCTGCTTTCCTGTCTCTGGATTAGAGCAAATCAGCAGAAAAACCCAAAACTTCCCTCTGAAATGCCTGCACGTGACACAGAGTGAAAATAGGTCATACAGATTTCAGGACTCACCAGCTGCCAACTGGAAATGAACGCCTGAGTTTGGGAGCTGGGCATCTCTCCTTGCATGAGATGGAGGGAGAGTGCCTGGGGCTGGGAATGGTTAAATGAGCAGAGAATGCCTGCCTGGGAGGCACATCTGGAGTGACTGCTACTCCACCACACTGCAGATGCCATCACATGATTAACACATTTATCCTCATCATCTTTTTGGTATCTTTGTGGAAGTCTTGCCATAAACACGGTGGATGGAGGGCTGAAGAACTGAACAAGTGACCAGTAATAGCTCGAGGGACTGTAAGTGATAAACTTAATGACAAGCAGACAGTCAGACCTTAGCTCTGTGGCTGAGGGATGGGACAGTATATGGAGCCTGCCCGTCCCCGGCTCATTGAGTTTGCAAGGCTTGTGGGGGAAGGAGTAACAGATGGACCTGATGGCAGATTACAGCTGAAATTCTCACCGTGTTTATTCATTACCTCTCCCGGCTCTTGTTTGTCATAGTCTGGCACCCCGGGCTACAATGCAGGTTCAAGCCTTGCATCAAGGAGATTGGTGACACGTATTAGGCACCTCTGCGCAGAGCCAGCGCTCTGCATCGCGGCCAGCACTGTGCAGATCAAAGCCACCGCTCCAAGAGCAAGAAGGATTGGTCAGTAATTACCCCTTCCTGTGGGACCCTGTGACTTGCTCACAGTTATGATCTACCAAAGTGGAATTTAAGTGTTGGCTCTGGGAATAACAACAGCGGTAGCATTGCAACATCAATAACCGAATGTTAGCGTGAGTGGAGGAAGGTGCTTTTACTGCTCTCGCTTTTTTGCTGGCTCACATTTTCTTCGTTTTTCTTCATTTGAAATCGCTGTCATCAGCACGACTGTCAGCAGGACCAAAGGAAGCCTGAGCTGTCAGTACCAGAAGGAAGTTGATTCTGAACATGCAAAATGGTTTTCTTGTGTCCTCAGGAATGAGTTTTAACCCTTAACAGCTCACAAGCTCACTGTGGGGAAGCACATTTCTCACCCTGCATCTACAGCCACAAGAAGAAGTTCATACTGAGAAGAGATGTCACTATTTTTTAAATATCAGCATTTCTTTTTCAACTTCAAGACTTCTGAGTTCATGGAGCTGATGGTTATCAGTAATTTTATTTGTGGAGTTACTCAACCCGACTTGTAGTCTACATGCAGGAAACACTGAAGAACAAGACAGTAAGGAAGCCAGTCACGTGGCCTGTGCAGGTTGGGTATATTCAGCTTTCTTGAAATGGGCTTTCAATGGTAAAACCCAGTGTGAAACTAAGAGACATAGGACTCCTTCCTCCTTGAGCAGGTCTGATCTCACCATAAGAAGAAAGCCCACGGCTCAAGAGACAGAGGTTGCAGCTAAGGAGTGAACAAATAGGAAGATTTCAGTATTCACTGAAACAGCAGGAGAATTTCTCCTGTATCCCTTGAGGGGACACTCAGCCCTTTGGGCTACGACGCATTTGCTGAAAGCTCCTGCTGTTGCTGCCTGTGCTGTCATTTGGCACTAACCTCCTGAAGAACATGGCAAGACAGCACTGCTGGTTCTCATGTCTGGATGAACATGCTCGTCTCCCCGAAGGGAAAAGGAGAGGTTTTGTGTTTAGCGAGTGCACCATGTTCGAGCAACCTCCGAGGAATCTGCCTGGGGCCCCGGGGCTCCCCATCTGACACACATCTGACTGGTTGTCTCTTCCTGCTGGTGTTCTCCCACTGATGTGCTGCCATCCGCCAGTCAGCTCCTTTTGCTGCAAGTGCAGGGGGGGGAAGAGATTTATGCAGACACCATGTATGCAATTATGAAAACAGAAGACAAGACACCCGGATATCACACAAACTGATGCATTTTTGCTGGCAGGCTTTTTGCATGATCCGGTAACAGCTGTCACGCTCCAGCTTCTCTCATCTACCACTTCAGCAACCTTCCACATCCTTTAAGAGGGCTTCCTTCCCTTCCTGGTGCAGCCTGCTCCAGATGCCACAGCAAGGCGGGCAGTAGCGTGGGATGCAAAGGGGAGACAGCACGGCTGCTTTTCATAGCAGCACTAAAATGAAATGTTCACTTCTTTGGGCAAAATGCTGCTCGTTAGCAATGACCTCGAGGCATGCAAGCTGCTCAACCCGCAATCTCTCTCACTCTGGAGCTCTTTAAAATTTGCCCTTTTCCTGTGCCAAGGCTTTCGGCAAGCTTCCCCAAAGCCCAGTAGTGATCTGCAGAGATACACACACACTGCCCAGTGCTTTCTGGAGAAAGGTGGTTCAGGGGCTTTCTGGAGAAAGGGGAGCTGGTATGGAGCTTGGACTTCATGTCTTGTTCCCTACTCAGCATAGCATTAAGGGAAGGAAAGGACAAGCCTACAAGTTTCCCTGCCAAGTCAGCTCCTGCTGTGAACTCTAAAGCCTGGGAGCCTGTTAGTGCCCACATCCTCCTGGTTTTCAGCACTCCATGCTATGTTTGCTTTTGTAAATAGATTTAACCTTTCTAAAATTAACAACGGAAGAGAACTTCTTTTGGCAGAACACCAGTTTTAGGAAGATGGAGGAACACAACATTTTCCAAACACTTGAAAACTGCAGACTGAAGATATGTGTTAGTCTCTGCAGTGCATGCTGGTTTAGCTCATTATTCTGAATGCTAATACATTAATAGATCCTCTCCTGATTAACGGCTGCACTAGGCTCTCTTTCTAGGAACACATATGGCTCCTTCTTGCCACAATATTGGAATAGAGAGCCAAAATATTTAAGCACTGACACTAATAAAAGATTTTATCACCCCCCATCCTGATGTAAATAACTAAGGCTCGAGCCAGCTCTTATCTCTATGTGCCTATCTTTCAAAAAGTTCTTAATCAAATATGAATGAACTGGCTGAGGCCCATTTGAGCTGTCTGTGGTTACAATGCTGCAGCAGCAAAGCCACTGTGACATCCTCTCATCCCACAGGATGCTCAGGGTCTGGCTGAAAGGAGCACATACTCGTTGGGGTTTTAGACCCAGGTGTGTGTGCAGGGGCTGGTTCTGCCTGCAAGGAAAGGGAACACATCTTTTCTTTCCCCACACCTGAAAGGTTAAAATGCTGTCCTGAATTAAGATGATTCTCAGGGGACTCCAAATGCTTCTCCCCCCGATGTCTACACTCAGCAGCATTTATCCCACCTGCTGAAGGACATGGGAATTACCCAGCACACAGCCCAGAGGGGATGGTAAAAATTCTGGTAGTGTATATCCGGCTTGTTTGGAGTTGTAGGTCAATTGCCAGCACAGAACTGCCTAAAAGATCTGTTCCTCCCTCACTTTTTCCCAAGCTGTGCCATTACCTTTCCTCTCTGCCATATGTCCTGCACTAATCCTACCTGTCTAGTGCTATCAGCTGCTAAAATAAACAGCAGTTCCCACTTTGTGCTACTTGCCATGCTGCTGATCAGACCTGTCACAGGCTAAGAGTGACACAACCTGACTGCTAGCAAAATCCTGAAATTAAAAAAACCTCTTTCTACATTTCAATGAGTGAGACCTGCAAGGGGAAGGACTTCAGGTTTGTACTCCAGAAAACGTTTATCACTACAGAGCTGAAACATGGTGTGAAAATAGAAGCCCTCAAAACCTGCTTTCACACATTCCCCAGCGTGCCCAGAGGTGTTCCTGCTGTGACCCACCAACAATGCTCTTGAGAATCGTTTTCACAAGCAAAAAACACAAACAAAAACAGCAAAAGACTCAAGAAGTATTTCTTCGAATGCCTAAAATCTAGGCTGTGCTCTAAATACACTGTAGAAACAGCACTAATATATATTCAGATGTTACAGAAGGCCACAGGAAAAGCAAACACTGAGCTGTATTACAGAGCAGGTCCTGACTTAGGTGTTGGGATTATTTGAGATCACTGACCTCGTCCTGCTCAACCAGACCATTTTACAACTCAATTACATTTATTTCTGTATATATAGATGTACATGAGATACTTAACATTCTTTCCTGTGCAAGAACCAGACAGAAGGCAGAAGATGCAGATGAGAAAACAAGCAGATGAGCTTCCTTGGAGGTTTCATCAACAAAGATGTTTAAACGAAATAATTTAAAACCAGAAAGAACCTCACAAACAAAGTGCTTCTAAGCATCTCATTTCACTTGCTTGTTTTCAACTACATTTGAAAAAAAACCTCAGAGGGAACCAAACCACTTTAGCTGCTGCTTCCTCATGTCCTCTGGAGAACATCACCAACCTTTCTTTCTACCAGTTACACACCAGAATTTCTAGAACAAGTAACTATAAAGCAGTGAGGAGAATTGAAAAACATTATGTAGTCATTGCCTGTCACACCTCTGAAGGGCAGGGAAGCACCAGCATGGCCTGAGACTGACAGACAAGAAGAAACAGGCTTCCTACACCATCAGAGCAACAAAGAGCCCAGAGGACTCAGAGCTCAAGCCTTGCTTGCCTCCTGTGCTGCAGAAACCAGAGCTTTCCCAAAGCACGGGGCCGAAGGCAACGTGCAAGATGTGGGACTCAATTCTGCAATAATCCATCCCAAACTCGGTGGCACGGTGCGGGGAGGGAATGCCCACAATAAAGCCAGCAGTGATGCCCAGGCACCTGCAGCATCCCCTGGGCACAGTCCCAGCCAGGGCTCAGCCTGCCTCGGCAAGGGCCCTTCAGTGTGCACAGGGCTGCTCCAGCCCAACAACCAACCCATTCATCCCCATGACTGCTCCATTCAGGACGAGCTGACACATCCTTCCCACAACAGAACCCTGCAAATGACTTTATTTAACCAGGAAAACAGATTTGTGTTGTTTCTAAAGACAAACGAATCTAGTTTTGGCTGCAGAGGGCCGAGCTGGGCCCCTCTCCGTGCCAGTAAAAACATTGGGATTGTGGAGGAGACTTAAGAGACTGTGTTTACTCTCAGTCTCCCATGGATCATAACTGAACAGAAAAAAAGGGCTCACACAGCACAACAGATCAGGCTGTAACTGTAAAGGAGTTCAACACTTTGGAGGCTGTTTCTCTCAATGAATTTTTTTGAATTTAGTGAAAGATTTCCCACAGTTTACTGGTCTGCAATGAGAGCGAGGCATTTTGGGGAGAGAGGATCGTGAAGCAGAAGATTGCATAGAATGACAGAATAGTTTGGGTTGGAAAGGACCTTGAAGATCATTTAGCTCCAGCTCAAGTGGGATGCTGCCCACTAGATCAGGCTGGTGAAGGAAGATGCTAATCTTTATTATTTGTCACTTTTCAGCACATACATGGTCCCAAATGTGGCTGAGCTCTGCCCAAAGATGCAAATGTGTCTCTGTGTGCTTCAGACAAAAGGGGGATGAGGAAAGAGGGCCCCAGAGAAGCAACGAAAAGTGCCCAGGGTCACAAAGCAGGTCAGCAGCAGAGGCAGGAGCCATGGACAGCTCCTGCAATCCCCCAAAACACCCAGGCTGTGGGGAAATCTCTGCTCCCTGGTGCACAGGCAGAGGCAGATGTAATGACATGGATTTGTCCTTAAGTTGCTGCACAGGGAGGCACAATTCTTTACTTTATAGCGCCCAATTATTTAACTTTAATGCCCCACTGACATTATTTTTTGTATGGAAGGTTATATATGTGTCTGTGTACAAATCTGCAGTGTATAAATAGCACGGATCAGAGGTGACCTTTAAGTTTGTGCATGTGGAGATTCATACAGCACGAGGGCTAGCTGGGAGGATGAAGTCATTAAGATGTGTTCTCATCTAAAGTTACTTATGAATTATTTGTAAGCTATTTTCTCACTTATTTTGCTATAATACCCCCACATACTCACTCACCAACCAGTAAAAATAGCTTACCAGTGAATACACGTTTCGGAAGTCTGCCTATTTTTCCTTTGTGCTGCAGCTGCTGTTGCCATGCTGTCGTTGCTATGTTTTCCTTTTCCTTTCTTTTTCTTAAGAAGGGAAAAGGAAAAAAAAAAATCTATTCCCTAAACATGCCAGAGTCAGTTCATGGAACAAAATACCTGCGGTAGAGCCTAGAGGAATATAACATAATCTGGCTGAAAGAGCATAGTTTATGTGTAGAAGAAAGCCTTTTTGACACTAATATATAGATTCTTCTCTGAAAGAGTTAATGAAACCACAGATATAATTTAGATCAGGTAAAGATCACTAAAAAAGAGTATTAATATGGTTACAAAACAGTCAGGAAAAGGTAAAACTCCATGCTGAATAGGTCGATAAGGAGGTAGAGGGGGAAAAAAGATTTAAAAGAGCAGGTGTGGCCAAGTCTCATCTGGAAGACAAGACAATGAAGTTGCTCAATAAACTTGTTAAAACAGTTCTTAAAGCTTGAAATCTAAAATTTGTTGCTGTGGGACAGCCCTGAGAAATACAAATGCTCTTCCCAAAGGCTGCAAGCATAAGGTGGAAAATTTGGCTCTGGGTTGTGGGTCCCAGGTTGCTGCCTTCTGCCTCTGGTCCCTGGATGAAGAGCAGGCAGAGTTTGCCAGACTGGGGTTGGGGCTCAGCAAACAAGTCCAGAAAGGACAATTTGGGTTGCCCATTCCTCCTTTGTCTCTCAGCTCCAGAGGAACTTGGATGATTCTCCCATCCTCAGTCCCCTGCCAGCCTCCGTGGAGGACCTTGGAGAAGAGATGGCAACATGATGACAAGAATCGATAGTTTCAGCCCAAACACTGATGATTTGGAGCACAAAATCCCCCTGTGAGATGGCAAAATGACTTGTGTGGCTTAGGAGTGTGGAGAACTGTGAGGGACCAGGAGGACCTGTGAAATTTGGGTCACTGGGCAATGCTACAGCAGAAGAAACTCGGTACAGACAAGTGCAATGTAGCGCGTGTTGTTCTGCCAATTTAAAGGACTCTTAACATGCTGATGTGTTGGAAATGATGTAACCTCTCAGAAAAATAAAAAGCCAAGTGCCACCGTGGCCAGCTTCTAGACAATTTCTCAGTGTACGTTGTCACTCAAAACATCAATTAAAGTGTAAGAATAAAATGTGTTTGAAAATAAGGCTGGGAGTACCATGTCATGGTTTTATACAAGCTGAGAGCTTGTCCTCTTCTCCTGAGCAGGGAGTCAGCCTTGGTGAGCTCGGTACAACATGAGGGCAAAAGATAAATCAAGTTTTCCTTGTTTGAGGCACGTGCTGTTTAACCTGCCTTTCCTCTCATCACTGACTGCACCCTGGGGTCACTGGGAGAAATGTTAAAGGCTGCAACAATTCACTGCAGAATTAAGAAAGGCAACAGTAAACAGAGGATGGGCAGCGTGGTGAATTCTGAGTCAGATGCTACGCCAGAAAAGAGACTTCCAGTATTTCAGGTACTCTTCAGCCTCCTTGATTGAGGTGGGTGAGAGTTACAAAGCGCAGCTGGATTCAAGATGCCCTTTCTCTTTATGGAGTCTGGCCGCATTAGCTGCCATTTTTCCTCATGGAAAACCATGTTTCTATAGGTCAAAAAACCTCCAGCCCTGACCTGTGTGGGGCAGGGGTGCTACTCCTGACTGTGAGCTTAAAGCACAGCTCTTTCCAGACCAGTTCTGCCATTCACTGTGTGTTAATTACTCCTGCCTTTACCCACATCCCGTCAGCCCCAGACTTTGGGGTCTGACAAAAACCCCTTTCCATGAGGGCTGCCACTTCCAGCCAAGACAAGGAAATCACACAGAGCTACATGGTCCCCTGATTAAGAGCTGTGAGTCAGGAGCTTCCAAGTTTATTCCTCACTTTGAGTCCCAGCATGAACTACACAAGTAGCATCATTTCTCTGCATCTCAATATCCTCACCCTCCACTAGAACTAATAACAACTCCTCCACTGAGCAGCCCTGCTGTGAGAATCAATCGGTATTTGTAAAGGCCTTTGAGAAATGTAAGGCACAGTCTGTATGTGAAAATTATTGATATGATTCATTACCAGGCATTCATACTCTATTTATGCAACTCCCAGTCTATTACTAAATATATTGTCCATTTGAATATTGAAATCACTGCTGCTGGTAATTTCTGCTAATGTTACACTGGTCTTTCAGAGGTAGCTTTTTTGACTTGAATGGGAGAATTGTGGAGGCAGGGAAGGGGAACAAATGCCAGAAGAGGAATTTAAGAAAGGACAACAGCTCTGTGCAGGCTTCATGGAAAACAATAAAAAAATCCATTTAACAAATAACTTTGTGCTAACACTTCCCTGATTCCTCTTCCTGTTCTCTTTTTTCCTCAACTGAATTTGTGTGGAAATCTGATCTCCATTAGCCGGTGTCTGCAAGATGAAAATGAGCAAATCTGAGGGCATTGTGTCTCTCCAGACGACCACTTGCTCCTCACACACGAGCTCGGGTGATGCCCAAGACCCTCTTTGTGGCCAGCTGCCTTTTCAGAAAGTGAGGATGATCCATCCAAACCATCACCCTCCAACGGTCAATCACCAGCTCCAACTTTCCCCTGCCTTTTTCTTTGCCATGCTACTGAAAGCAGCAAAATCTGGGACTGCTCAGAGAGTTTCTGAGAAGAGAGAGCATATGTCTATACATTATATATTTATTCACACACTGAGACATGTTCTCACTCCCGAGACACACACGGTATGTTCCGACTTTCTCACTCCAGCATGTTTTGCAAATCTCTTCTCCACCCCCTCTATTCCCTTGTTTCACTTTATCAGTATCTTGTTTAAGGGAAATGCTGCTTACTGTAAACTGGAAACGTTAACATCAGGTCATTAACATCATTTATTAAGATGCAGATGTGGGACAGGGAGTGATGGGGCACAGCGATTTTCCTGGCTCAGCTTCTTTTCCTCCCAGTTGGAAAATTTATTTCCTTGCTGTGATCCTTCTACTCACTCTTGGTGCTGACAAAATGTTGCCAATATTCGTGGTGTGGGAACTCAAGGACGATCAATATTACGTTTGAATCAAATACAATGATTTCTTTTTGTTTGTTTTGTTTTCAAAGCTCAACATTTTGCAATTAAACATGTCAAGACATGGGGAAAATTGAGGTGAGAGTTCTTCTGTGAAAGGCAGGGGGGAGCAGCACAGAAGTAGAAACCAGAGCAAACCAGCAGTGAAGCCAATAGAAATCTGCTGCGTCGTTTCTTCTTCCTCTTAATACATTTCTTACGAGAAGTGAGATCTTTGATTACATTTTTGATTAGGAGAGACAGGCATTGCCCTGCCCAGTGCACAGTTAGAAGGAAAGGAGCCTTTCATGTTCACAGATATCAGACATCAAAACAGCCATTCCCAACTCTTAAAAGGATCAGACAAAACTGCAGCTCAAACTGTGCCAGGGTACTTTGGTGCAGGCAGGTTCCCGGTGGAAGGCATTCTCAGAGCTGACAGAAATCCTGTGGATGCTGACACTCCTGTTGAGTGCGGGGAGAAATATGGGAAATTTCTCTCAGAGAAGCCCAGGACCATTGTAAGGGCATTTCAGAACAAGCAGACTGAGAGCCATGACAGCCAGGCTGTCAAGGAGAGCTGCCAAAAAGGAGCTCCAGGTTGTAAAGAATGGGCAGGTGCTCCATCGGAGGGCCCAGGCAGGACAGCTCAGAGGGGAAAGCAGCCAGCAAAGCACAGCCAAGAGCAGGATTGTGCAGATGAATTACATCTCTCCCTCCTGAAGACTCATGGACTTACTGAAACTCGCATTTATGATGATGCCCAGTTGCAGGACAAGAGCACTGACAACCAGCTCCACCCTGCAACACAACTGGTCTCTGTCTTCAGAGCTGCAGAGCCCCAGTGGCCTCCCTGGTTTAGAGGTCACCTTGACACCCTGACAACCTACAACAGCTGAATTGTGTGAGCAAGAGATCAGACCTCTGATCTTGCAGGACTCCAGTTGAATACTAACAATGGCAACACGGTGTCCCGGCTTATCCCTCACCACCACTGCAAATGGCCCTTCACCTGGCTGTGGGATCTGCAAAAACTCAGAGGCTGAAATGAGACAAGCTAGCAAATCAACTCATGGATTCATTCAGAGTTCAGTTCAGCCTGGTTTCAAGCACCTTCTCCTGCCACAACTTGCCAGTATGCACTATAAAAAAAAACAACCCAAATCCTTGACAATTTTTCAAGGTCCAAAGCAGCGTTTGTCTAGGTTGGTGGCAAACATGATGCCCATCTTCCCAGAATTTGGCTCAGCTGTGCAAACAGATGTCCTGAAAGCATCGGCTGCACCTGAAACTAACTTGGACACTAATTCAGACACTCGAACCTTCTCCATGTGTCCCCAGTGCTGAGTACTGACCCTCAGCCACTAAATGGACTTGCTGGTGCAGAACTAGTCCTATCTTATCAGGCGGCAGTCTGGCCTCCAGCCTGTTTCTAGTCTTTCCCTACAGAGCAGTATTCTCCAAAGCCTTGCAGCATCACCTCACCTCCACCATCATCTCTATTCCCTCTAAGTCAGGATATTGTATAGAGAGAGCACTGGGACTGCACAGCCGCCGACACCAGGACACCATCCAGTCCAGCCCGTGTGTCTGTGGCCTCCATCTGGCAGCAATGATCCAAAGGGCATTAAGCTGACTCCACGCTCAGACTGATGACAAACACGTTGCAATGGGCAATCGTTCCTTCTACCAAGGCTGCCGCAGATTTTTATCCTGTTTTTCCCTTCTAATACAGCAATAATGTCAGACCGAGGGAGTCTGGAGATTCCCACAACTCACCCTCAATGGTGCAGTGACACCCAGCCCTACATCTACATTAAGGATGAGCAGAGCCATCACTCAAACGCCGAGTGCCAGGGTAAGGTAAGCGCGTGGGTGACAAACAGCTGCCTCCAGCTCAGGACAGACACTGCAGAGGTGCTGCTGGAAAATTCAACCCCATCTTCCACTGAAGTGCCGTATCTATCCGGGAGACAAATAGCCCTTATTTCCTTCTGCACACACGTCTGCTACTGATAGGCACCAGCAGCGGCTGTCACCATCCCTTCTGCTGCTCTGACCAGCCAGGAGGTCACAGCCTTTTGCTCCAAGGCAGGCTTAGCTCGTGGGATCCCAGCCTCTCTTCCAGAGGGTGTAATTCACAAGCACACTTCCCAGCTGGATCAGCTCGCAGCAGCTTGTCCACTTAGCACAGAGGCAGGTGAGAACATGCTGTACTCCAGAGCCACCTCGTATCGGCTTGTCATTAAACAGCAGATACGCTGCCATTGATTTCAGTTAGATTTCTGTTCCCACCAAACTCTCTAGAAACACTTATCTCAAAGCCTGAAGTGCTCCTGAACGCACGCCCTCCTTGTTTTCTACTGTTATTGATGCACTCAGGATCTCCCAATGTAGAAGGCAGACTGGAGGACCGCTGCAGTCCGATTTCCTCCCCAGCATCACCAGTGGGATCAAAGCAGCACTGGGAGCACAGCCGTTCTGTTGCTCTTGTGGCTCTTTCCTCTGTGAGACATGTAGACCTTTGAAGGTGTTTGAGGCTTTGATTTCACTGGCTGCACTGATTTGATGACACGACCAATTGTTGTTTTTTAATCTCTACTGAACAACAGTGAGCTGCTGAAGCTCGAGCACAGCCCCATGCAGTGACTAGCTGCATGGTGAAAGAAAAGTGAGATTCCCCCAACACAGGCATGAATAACAATAAGGTAGATTAATTTTTCTAGGAATGCTCTCCTGCAAAGCAGCCTTTAGAAAAATCCAAGGGATATTTGGTCCTCTGGATGACAAGAAGAAACCATGAAAGAGTTCATTCTGCAACCTGAAGAAACATTCCTGTATGTGATCTCAGAGTCAGAGAATGAACTCGAGGTATAGAAACAACCAACACGTGCCATGGACTTGTGCAAAAGTCTCCTCCCAAGAACAGCTGCCTCCTGTTGATCTCACCCTAGATCCTGCTCACCCACGTGCCATCACAGCACACTAAAGCCAAGACCCCAAGCACCGTGCATGGCACACCTGTCAAAGCTATCTGCTCTGTATTCTCATGCTACAAAGAGGGGGAGAGTGAGGAAAAACAAGGAAAAAATGCACATATCTAGATACTTATGATATCTAAAGGGAACTGTGTTGGTGAACAAAGGAGAGAAGCAGGAATGGATGCAGAATCAGGGAGTTACCAGGCACCGGCTGGGCATGTTCAGCTCAAGCAAGCATTATCCCAACCAATTTATATGTAACTACCTTAGCTGAAATGCCACTTAATTTAAAACATCCAGGAAACAAAATAATGTCTTCAAGGTCAGGTGAGGCCAGCTTGTTAAGGGCAGGACAGAAATTTCATTTCCTGCTGACTTGCCACCCATACTAATGGTCCCACCACAAGAGCATTGCCAAGGTGAAAGGGGCAGTCCACAATTCGGAACAGCCCACAATGTGCGACCAAACCACGGGCAGCTTCCTTCCCATGGCATCAAAATGCCCACCTCCCAGTCCCAAATACCCACCTGGCTGCAGGGGCTTCTGTTGAATTGGAAATGAGAACAGAAACCTTAGAGAAGCACTTCAGAAGATGAGCTTCTGGTTCCCCTGCTCTCCAGCTGTGTATCTGGTGGTGGGCACCAGAGGAAGGGACTTCCCTCAACAGCACAGTGACACTCTGAATACAGGGATTTACAAACCACACTGGATGCAAACGGCTTAGAAGCCCCTCTGCCCTGGGTTCCTGTGGTGCTGCTGGCACACACCCAAACACTGAGGAAGCTGGGGACAAGAAAACTCAATCCACTGGTGTCGAGGGACACCTGGGATCTCAGAGCAGCGTGAGCCATCAATCGATGGCTGTGTGGCCACCTTCTAGTGCTCTCCTTCCCTATCCACAAGTGACCATTTCCACAAAGGCTGAGGGATCAGGGAGAAGAAGGTGCCGAATGAAAAACTCCACAGCGTCATCAGGAGACAGGTTCTGCACAGCCACAGGACTGCACCTGGTGAGCAAGCAAAGCCCTGAGGCAATGCCCACCCTGACTAAAATAAAGACATACTCCTCCACATGCTGTGCTGCCTTGTACTCATGCTGTTCCTCAGTTTTTCAGTTCGTAAAATAGAGGAATATTTGCTGTACCTCACAACAGTCCTGGAAGGCTTAATTCATGTTTGTGAAGTGCTTTCAGATCTTAAATTGGGAGGCATGAGAAAGCACAAGTTGTTATTATAATTTCATTATTAAGTGCTGTTAAAAAAAAAATCAGCTTATGTTTCGTAGAATTCAGGTCCTTCTTCAGACTAGCTTTATGTCCCTTGAGATATGTATTTGACAATAACCCAAACAGCCTTGATCTTTTATTCCCAGCAGGGTTTTCTTTATACCTTAATGAGGTCTCTTCCTAATCTTTTTTCTGAAGAATAAACACCTCATCTCAGTATAACCAAACTCTCTGAGCTGCTCTGAGCCTGGTTTCCCTCTGCTGGACTGGATCTGCTTCTGTAACACCCGTCCAGAGAGGGGAACAGACTGGTCAGGAGGAACATGGGTGGGATGTCACACATCCCTCACACGGTACACTTGCAGATTTGCATCGGATATCTCTAATTCTTCTGCCACTTAGGACATTGCTCCTGAGAGCCATGCCAGGTTTAGTCTCAAATACAGCACTATTTTTATCCCTCTTGTCCATAGTGCCTGGTATTCAACCTTATTTCTGTTGTGTAGCAGAAGAGGCTTCCAGGATAACTTCCTGACTATATTTCTGTCTTGAGACTCCAATATTTCATTTCCCTTACCCTTACCATTACCAAATCACTCGGAGATCTACAGCCTTGTTGATATTGACTTTCTTCTCTCCTCAATCCTTCTCTCAGGTTTCCTTTTTTCCCTCTCCTATCATCTGCAAATTGCATCGTTTTTATCTTTCGCTATGCTGGAAATCTTATCATGAAAGAGAGACTTTTCTTTTTTCTTTTTTTAATTAGTACTTGGTAATATTACCAAGCTGTGAGTTTATGGCTTTGTAGATCTTATATTTTTGACACTAATTACTCACAAAGGCTTTAAAAGCAGCATTTCAACATAGCAACTGGCATGACTGTAATTAAGTAAGAAGCAGCAAATTTTTTTTACATTTCAGAGGAAGTCTCTAGCACTCCTGCCCTGTATCACAGCTCAGCCCCTGGTATTGCTCCAGTGAACGAGACCAGATGTCGAAAACACATTACTCCCAACACACACACAGCTCTCCCCACCCTCACCCTTGGCTGATGTATTAATAGTGCTGTCAGCACACAAGATCCACAGGGATTCACCACTTGCCTGTTGCCAATCTGAAGGGCTTGGCTAATTTTAGATTTGTGGTTTCTGCTACTTGTGGGAGAGTGTTTTCCCCCTGTTCAAACCTCAAAGACTCATGTTGTTCCGACCACATGACTGCGTTTGATTTATTTCCTCCCCATCCTATCCTCGCTGGGGCCCAGAAGGAACACGGGGGGATGCAATGGTTTCCTTACTGATGCTGGATGTGCTGCCTGGAAGGTGCCAGGGCAGCAAGTGCTCTCATGATATGTTTGTAAACTAGCTGTTACGGAGATGATCAATTAAAGGCGTCTCAGTGGGGAGAGTTTCATTCCACTGGCCTAATTCATTTTCAAATTACTCCAGGATGCTGCCTTTTACTATTACATTATTTGTTCTGAAACTCCAAATTAAGATTTTATAGCGCCATTAATTTTTATGCAGAAATTACCATTAAAATCAATGTTTTCTGCTTAAAAGTTGACAGTTGGAGATGACTGATTGCCCAGCCTGTTTCCTCCTGCTTTACTGCCTCGGAAGCGGACGGGTCCATCCTCGTGTGCTGCTAACTCTGAGCGAGGTTTTCACTGCCCCCTACCAACACCTGAGCACATCCACCTGAGGGAGCTGTGACATCCTCATCACCATGCGTGTCTCCAACATCACAGGTTGTTTCCAGCACCTCCTGGAGGATGCAGATCCTCCTCCTGTTATGGGTAGTGATGGAGCCAGATCTCCAGTGCGGGTTGGAGCTCTGCTCTCCCTTCTGCTCTGGCAGGGAGAGCTCAGGGCAAAGGGCATCCCTTGCCATGCCAGCTCCTCTTGCTGCATCAGCACAGCCACCCAAGCAAGGTCTGCACCCGGGGTACCACCCTGGCCAGGCTGCTGAGGTCACTGCCTCCCTGCCCCGTGCTGTCCCTTAGCTGCCTGTCCCCACCTGTGGCCTCTTGTCCTGTGAACAGCCTGGACACTGAATGGTTGGGTGGTTTGTACAAGCCACCTTCCGACCTAGGGCAGAGGTTCCCATGCCCAGCAGCCACACCAGCCCCGAGTGGTGCTGGCAGTGACCAGGACTATCCAGGTGCACGCAGTTCTACATTTTACACGACATCAGGAACACTTCCCGCTGATGCTGGCAGAGTGAACAGCAGGGCCACTCCCAGGAATTTTGTTTTCTAGTTCTGAGGGAGCCTTCAGGGAGCGGGGCAGCAGGTAAAGGGCAGAGTAATACACATAATAATAAAAAAATCATAGAATGGTTTGGGTTGGAAGGGACCTTAAAGATCACCCACTCCCACCCCCTGCCATGGGCAGGGACACCTTCCACTATCCCAGGCTGCTCCAAGCCCTGTCCAACCTGGCCTTGGACACTGCCAGGAATAAGACAAACACAGCTTCCCCGGGCAACCTGTGCCAGGGCCTCACCACCCTCACAGGGAAGAATTTCTTCCTTATATCTAATCTAACCCTGCCCTCTGTCAGTTTGAAGCCATTTCCCCCTTGTCCTATCATCCCATGCCCTTTTAAGTCCCTCTCCTGCTCTCCTGTAATCCCCCTTTAGGTACTGGAAGTCTGCTATAAGGTCTCCTTAGAGTCTTCTCTTCTCCAGACATTTTATTTATTTCAAGACATCTTTGGAAATAAACAAAAAAATATTTGCCAATGCTGTGGCAGACAGAGGGAAACAAAAGAACAAAACAGAGGGAAAAAAGTTTGATCCTCTAAATATGAGGCATATTAAGCAAAACTGAATGTGATATGTAGTGAGTATGTGTGACAAGAGCAAACCGATCCTGCTGTTGGAATATTCATGCAAATAGGAGCAATTTCACTATGATTAAAAAGGCAATTAACTGAAAAAAACGCCAGCAATTTCAGAAGCAGCCTGTGTGTCAGTGAGGCCTCCACGCAGTGCTGAGCTGACATTTTGCTCACTTTCATATTCCATCAACGAGATGCTCACTACTACAGCTCGAGAGTACTAATTACCCCAACTGGAGGCAGATGCTCTTAGAAAGACTCCGACAAAGTCTCCTCGAGGCGCTTCATACGCCCAGCACGGAGAGGGGGCTGTGCCAGCATCCTGCCTGTCCCACCCCCGCTCGCTCCGCGCTCGGATGAAAGGCAGCAGCACAAAGAGCACCCACAGAAAGAACCAGCAGCACAAAGAGCACCCACAGAAAGAACCGGCCCAACCTCAACATCTTCAGCCTGCAGCACGAAAGCGTTCAGGGAATGGAGCACAGGCAGAATCAGAGCTGCTTTCCCGCTGTCTGCGGGTGGGACTGAAAGCGCTCTCCCTTCCGTGGTCAGATTCAGAATAGGGAGACCCTGATGAAAAATCTTCAATTACCCATGTGATAATCTGCATAGGATGAGTGCAATGGCCAATAATCCCTCACAAAACAGAGGGATTTAGAGCTAGCATCTGCTGCTGACACCTGAATGCACAAATAACTTGGCCCCACTCCAGAAGAAAGCTGAGACCATCGCACTGGGCAGAAGTGCAGAACCGCCCGTTTTCAGAGCTCTTCAGGTCCCAGACCACCAAAGATCTCCATGGGACCACCAAGTACCCCAAGCATCTGGTGGACTAGGTGTACAGTGGGCTGGCTGTCACCTTCCAGAACCAGGCACTCCATCCCCACCAGCACAGACTGCACACACCGAGAGGCATCACCAAATTCTCCCGCAGCACCTGCACAGGCAGAACCACTGCAATATGCATGAGGTGGCTTCAGACTTGATCCCTGTGCAAGCTGAGTGTCCTCCGCTTGTCTTTGATGATTAACTGAGCACCAGGCTCACCCTCTGCTCAGGACTTTCTGTGGCGGAGGTATTTTGGGGCTAGTCAGAAACTCAAATATATTTCCTGTCCAGCAGATACTGTCTACTCTTGAGAGCAATTTTTATTGGATTTGTAATCCCCTTTTCAGTTTTTTCTCTCCCCTTTTAATATTGTCTTTTAAGCCCTTTTCCAGGAGTTCACTTTCTGAAGGCCAGCAAGGAACAGTGGACAGAGCCTTTGGGTTTAAAAAGGAATATGCACAGAATGTTAATGCAAGAGAAACATGCAGCACTCTGACCCCTTTCAATTAACGTGTCATCTCCATCACCTTTAGCTGTCCTCAAAACTTGGATGTGCCCTGAAACAAACAAAGGAAAGACCCAAGAAACCAGTGCTATGAGCTGAACCTGAGACATTTAACCATTTACCTCCACAAATGACACGTGCTGTGACTGCCTTTACTCACACACAGCCTCTCAAGACCAAAGTCAGTGCCAAGTGCTGATCAAGGGCAAGCAAGAAATGAAACTAGAACTGTTAAAGAGAAGATGAAAGGTGCTTATGCAGAGGTGGGTGTCACCACAGAAAACTGCAGCCACTGGTACCTGAAGAAGCAGTGGCACTTAAGAGATGAAAAGTGGCACTGAATGAGGACAGGCTGCACCTGCCTGGATACACATGAAGGGCAAATCTCAACCATCCAAGGAAATGTGGTATATGCCCACACCTCTCCTCCTCAGATCATGAATGCAAGCTACAGAGAAGATGGGTAGGGAAAGAAAATGTTCCTTTTAATCCACCAAAGAGTAGGCTGAGAGGTCACACAAACACAGGGAGGCAAGATCAAACCCCTCACTTTTCTCTGAAGGAGATGAGGCCCCTGCAAGAGAGGAGGATTTCAGATGCCTTCGACAGGTTCTCCAGCCACATGGGACTTCATGAAAACCAGGAGAGGCAGGAGGGAACAGCAGCACATGCTGAGGCAAAAGCCTAAGGAGCAGACTTGGTGTGGAGCTCTCAGGAAGCATCCCTGTGGTCCCCTACTACACCATGTCCTCTCTGCATTCAGCTGAACAAGACAAGACTTGAGGTTCACTAGAGGCAAAGAAGAGTCATTTTCAGGCCACTCTAGCAGGTGGAAATACAGGATTACAACTCCTTTGTACCTCCACAGTTTGGATGAACCAGACTTCCCTCCTCTAATCAAGGGTTTTGTGGATCTCTGGGGCTCCTGGTGAAACACGTCTCCAGCCCTGCAGCTCATCTCAGTGCTGCTAAGCCCTCTGCAAATTGAGAGGTACCTGAGGTTCACCAGGGTGCCTCAGCCCTGGCTTAATTAAGAGCAATGACAAAGGGAACAGTGGCTGTTCCCCGGCTTGCTGGTCTCTGGAGAAAAGTAACCGAATGAAGTGATGTGTGGAAATCATTTTGTCAAAAAGGAAACGGAAGAAACTCTTTTCTCTTAATTAGCACCACTGGAGACTGGGCTGGTGAGGTCTTCGTGGCTGCACTGCTGATGGTGGCTCTGTGGCCCAGAGCCTGCCCTGGGTGCAGCAAAATAACCCAGCACAGACAACATGAACTCCATCCTGCCACACACACGTTCTCTTTGCACCTCTCCTTGATGACCATTCCAGTATGATCTCCTTTACAGGTGAACAAAAGCTCCTTAGGTTTATTTTTCATGCTGTCCTTCTAATTCCTCATCTTGGCACCGGTTTCCCTGCATGGAACAGCGAGCAGGATGCTAAAGCCTCCCTGCATCATTTTGCTTTATGTCTGCAAACATCTGTACACGCAATTAGAGGGCCAACTCCTTTTATGTCCCTAAATGAGTAGTCTTAATCACCGCCATAAGAAATTAAACCCTGGCTGGGCAGCACAACTCAGCAATGCAATCCTGAGCCGGGCTGGCACTACCTGCCTGCAGCATCAGCCCTCGGGAGAAATCTCCCACCCAGGAGCAAGCTCTTCAGGCTTTTCTTCTCTGTGGAGCCATTTTCACAAGTCTAATTACAGGGAAGCAGTGAGATGCTTCCCTGCTGTGCCCAACACTTTTCAGTGGCTTTCCAGGGCGCTGAGAGACCGAGCTCCAGGCGCTGGTGCTGCCCCTCAGAGATGCTGGTTGGGAGCAAATGGCTGCAAGCTGGGGTTTGGCTGCCACTCCGCAGCTTCCTCTGGCACGGCTGAGGGAGTTACAAAGGGAATTGTGTGATCATATTATAAAAAATGGTATAAGCAATGGATGCCTCCGGAGACACATCTCTTTTCTCCCCTCTCTTCACCTTTGGCTTCTCCACCACCAGCCTTTGATGTCTTGCCCTCTTTTTTCTCCACCTTTCTCTGTCATTTCTCCATCACCACAATCAAAGTGCAGATCCTCACACCAAGCCCACCTTCGCCCCAGTGAAACCATCCATGTTCCACAGCTCCCACCAAAAGAAACAGGCCCCCAGAAGGTTTCTGGCACCTCCCTCGGCTGAGGAATAATAGAATACCCTGAATTGAACGGACCCACAGGGGGCACTGAGTCCAGTTCCTGGCCCTGCACAGCAGAACCCCAAGAATTCCACCTGAGAGCAATGCCCAAACTCTTCTCCAACTCTGGCAGCCTTGGGGCAGTGACCACTGCCCTGTGGAGGAGAGCTGGTCCCATGTCCACCCCAGCTCTGGTGTGGCACCATCACCGGCTTTCCACCACCTCCTCCTCCCACCTGTGCCTGCTTCTGCCTTTCTTCCACCCTTCCCCAAGTGATCTCTTGTTTCCATATCCACTTTCCAAGCAAGATTCCTCCCTGACCAACCTTCAAAGTCCGTAAGGCCAGAAAAAGTTATGGCAATACAGTGCATCGAGACTGATGGTAGGAAGCATTTTGTCCCTGGAAAGGAGCAGAGTTGGTTTGATTTGTGTATGTGCAAAATATATTAACTCCATTTTCCACTTCATCGGCCCCGGTGCCTGCATGAAGCCTCTGCCTGTTCTCAGCACTCGGGTCTCGAGGAGTATTTTGTTCACCTTGCCATTAGATTTTATGGCATGCATTCCAGTGACCATTTTGGATTCCAAAGGAGTGCTCGAAATACGCACAGTCCTGATTTTTCTCCTTTAGATTTATGATCTGTTCTTCCGCTATGTAGCTTTAAGACATTTTATTTCAAGCAGGAATATTTTAAAAGACTAATCTGTATGTGCATGTCAGGGAAAAGAATTAATTATTGCTCTAATTAAAAGGACACTGTTGAAAATAATTTATCTCTTTTCCTGCTGATTTTGCCCTTTTTCTGTAAGCTTTACATTTTTGCATGTATGTGTTTCTCAAGTAGTTTAAAATTAACAGGGCTTATTTTATTTATGCAACAGTATCAACCAGGAGTTGTGCATCAGCAAAATGCACATTAAGCTGATGGCAAAGGCAAACATCAATGATTTTGTGTAGGTCCTAGCTAAGTAGTTGTTGTTATTATTATTATTGCTGTTGTTGTTGTTGTTATTATTACATAAAATCCTGGATCCTTTAAAGAAGCCTAAAAGGCATTCCCTCTTCCTGAGGCTGCACTTCAGGTTTAAGACTCTGAAACGCGTCAATTAAATTTTGTGACTGCAATGTGCTTTACAAGGCACGTCCCTGGAGAGCCTCCTCCTCCCCGAGCAGCACAGCCCGGCCCTCAGGGCTGCCTGGATGGACCCAGCCGTGGCTCAGTTCCCAGCCTGGGGACACCACTGCCTCGGGGTCCCCCTGCTCTGCCTGTTTTCCTCCCCGCGTGGCTGGAGAGGTGGCTCTCACGCTGTCCCAACCCTGCCCCACGTCACGGGGTCCCCAGGCAGGGCGGCTCAGCCATATGGGAATGCTGGCTCCGCGGAGAGCTGCTTCCACTGGGGATGGGGACAGCTGGATGGAGCCACCTGGCCCTGTGAGCTGGCGCCAAGCTGGAGCTATCAAAGATAATGTCAGCACAGCCTACATGCATCTCCTCTCGTTTTGCCTTAAGGGAGAAAAGGTATCTTTAACCACAGCTTTGTGGTAGTGATAGACAGGGAGAGATGGGAACTGCAGAAGCCAGCACAGCGCTAGTCCCAGACATCTTAAATTAAGGAGGAAAAAACCAGATTAATCCCTGGGAAGATGTCATTACACAGAAGTATCTGGCCATCAGAAAACCAATTAAGTCAGTCATTTGAAACTAAAAAAGCTGGGGAACACAAAGCAGGGAACAAGCAGGAGTTTGTGGTGGGATGTGTGGAGTGATCCACAGAACCCCAGGATTACGTCACAGAATGGGCAAGGTTGGAAAGGACCACAGTGGGTCAGCTGGTGCAACCTCCCTGCTCACACAGGTTCCCTAGAGCACCACACTCTGGACTGTGCAGCCAGACAGCTTTCAGATATCTCCAGAGAAGGAGACTCCACAATGCTCCGTATCAACAGTATGGAAAGCCTCGACACACTGAAAGACTTGCCAAGGTTTACATTTTAAATCATACAAAATCCAAAGTGTTCCGCCCAATCTGAAAGGAAATCCTGACCTCCCAATCGATCACTGCAACTCTTCTTCCAGCAATACTTAGAGGAGACAGAGAGAGAAGAAAAGGAATATCGGACCACTGCATAATTCAGCGTGTTTTGACAGTCACCTTCGGGGCATGTCACACTCGACTGCTCATCATTCTCAAAGATGGATATGAAAGAGGCTGGAGAAAGGGACACTGGATGATATAATGAAGAGGCAATTAAAGAGCACAGAAAACAAAAAGACAAACCAGCTGCATCCTTCTCTAATTTATAGGACACGGAGCAGGCAGTATGGCTGATTCATACGTTTCTCATCCTGCGGGAGGAGAGTGTGCACGGGTAAGAAATGATGTGCAGGGTGAGGAGCACAAACTACACGGCCTCTGTTGACATGTCACTTTGTGACACTTCTCCCTCTTCCCGGGCAGATGCTTGTGGAAAACCCATCAGGGTTTAGCACTTTCTCCAAGCACTGATGGTTTAATGAGACTCCACGATGCTCGCTGTAAATGAGGACTCAATTTTTGCGCAGAGCTCGCGGTACCGGGGGAATGGCTGCACTAAAGGGTGCAGGGACTTTGGCACAGTGACCTCCACATGTAGGCTCGAACTTAAATAAAAAAATCATTTATAGTTCAGAGCTGGTAAAATACTGTCTGCTGGTAATTTGCTGCAGATCCTCCTCAGGTGATGCCTTGGAAGAACAGAGATTTCTCTCATTTTCTCTTCCTAAATGTTCTTCAGGCAACTCTTCCTTACCTTATCCACTATCACCCCCTAGATGCTGACAGTTCACAGTCAAGTGTGTCAAATACATCTGTCTTTCCAGGGTATTGTAGCTGTATCCTGACTGGCTTGATCTTTCGTAAAAATGTTAAAAATATCATAAACACACTGTTAAACTTAACAAGGAAACAGAAAACATGGGGAAAGCCAAGGATCGGTGTGAAACAGCTTGTACTCAAATATCTTTACAGTGTTCTCTGCAAAAATACAGACGATGGAGGAAAGAAACCACGCTGGAGAGATCTGGGTGGCTGCCCATAAATCCAGAAGAAAATTAAGTCCCCAAAGCTCTGAAAGTTGCCATTGCTCTCCCTGAAATGAGCAATTGGGTAATCAGCGTTAATACTAAACAGCTTGTTCTGAAAAAAAAAAAAAAAAAAGACAGTTTGAGAGATGCTGCCTTCCAGCACCAGGAGACAGTCAGAAAACCTTGGACTAAAAAATGGGATGTTTTGCTTGTTCCTGAACTCACATATGTTAGCCATGATAATGAAATACCAAAAAATGGGGGTCATGCCAACATTACCCGTCCCCTTGCCTGGCAGCATCTCAGCTCTGTACCGGGAGGATTTACTGGGTGGGGAAGCAAAGGGCTGGGTCACCCATGGCAGCATTGCCTCCTGATGCAATCTGCTTCCATAGCAGGTCCACCTTGAGCCAGGCTCCCTCCTGTTCTGAGCGTGAAACATCAAGTTAAAAAGAAACTGGGAGTCATAAGAGACTGGATGTTCCAAAACCTGAGCTTCCAAATGCTGTTAAAATTGGGCAATTTTTATTCCACATACATGTATACACAGAAATATATAAAATACATATCTATATATAAAATCCCTCTATGTTTGCCATGCCAAGTTTCCCTTACTGACTTAAGTCCAGAGCCCTTTAGAGACCATCAGCAAGCAGAGTTTGTGTAGATAAACATGTCACTAAACTGCAGTGCATTAAGTTGAGCACATTCTAGGTTAGATGCAAGTTCTGTGGCCTCCGGAAAGCAATGCATCTTCTTTTCCCAACAGGATGAATATTTGTTTCCTGACCACTTGACACTAAAGGGAAGATTTAAAATCAGTCTGAAACAGTAAGATTGTCTATTCTGAGACTTATCCAGTCAAAATTATTTCACGGGGCAAAGCTGGAGGCATAGATGAAGCAAAATACATTCAGAAGAGCAATTTTTCTTTTTAAAATGGTATCTGCATGCCATGGCTGGAGCAGTCAGAGTATTAGCATGAGTCCCTGGGGAAAATTATCAGGGAGAGCCACTGTATCTCTCAACAGACACAGCACTCATTCCTACACCTCTACAGATGTCCAGGCATGTTCCAGCTATCTCTGGCAAAACCAGGTGTTTCTATGCATTTACCCTCAGATGGGTGTGCCTGTGGCACGTGGGCAAACACAATCACACCCACAGCTCCCACGGCGCTGTGCGGAGTTCACACAACCGGCACACACCGAGATGGATTCATTCCCTGCCATTCCAGTGGTTTCCTGCTGGAACCAGTGGGGCTTCTTGGTGCCTGTGAGTACCTGGGTTGGTGGAAACGAACCATCAAAACCCGCCAAAACATGAGAGCAGCCTCCCTGGGGAGTGCAGAAGGCTCGCTCTTGGACAGTACCTTTGAACGAGTGCTGGCCAGTGAGGACAGAACACTGCAAGCACAGCGAACACCAGAGAGGTGGGACGCTGGAGCAGAGTCTGCAAAAGCTGGAGAGGTGGCCAGGATGGGCTCCAGGGAAACACGGGGCTGATGCCAGGGCTGCTGGTGTGCCTGTGCCTTCCCTCACTGCCCACAGCCCCCTGGAGTAACATCAGCTGTGCCACAGGGCACAGGCTGCTGCAAACGTCTGCCAGCTGGATAAATCAGGGAGGGTCTCCAAAAGGGTCAGAACTCATGGAAGCCCACCCGAGCCACACTGTCATGAGACAGAGACGTGGGGAGAGGGTCCAGGTTCGGGGCAGATAGGCTACAGGGCTGCTTCTGGAAAGCCAGGAGACCCAGAGACCAGCATCAGATGACGCCCCAAGATCCCGTGTTGAGGGCAGAGACACAGTTCCTGGTGAAATAGTGTTTTGTGCCATTTGTATTCACAGGAAACCTGGAACTTAACTAGGCATTTGTCAGCAGACTGCAGCCTTTATCAGCAGATTATGGCTTCAGGGGCTGGGCACTTCTGAACCTGAAATAAAAATATACCAACTTCTCCGTCCCTTGCTTGCTCCAGTGGCCTTACAGTAGGTGCACTTATCCCACTCAGCTTTCTTGGAGACTATTCATTTTTGGCTGCGTGCACAGGTCTATCACAGGCCCATTCATAACCAGCCTGCAGAGCACTTGTGACACCACCAGCCCTGTCCTTGAAAACAAAGGTCAGCTGCATCAGGACCTCCGATTTCCCTGTGCACCACCATAATACGGCATAGCACCGTGCCAGGGGCAACAGCACTGCTCCATGGGCCCCTAGCCCATCAGCCCAATAGAGCCAAAGGAGCAAATGCTCCCTTCCCTCTCTCCCTCTTGCTCAGGGTCCCTCATCCTGCTCCCTCCCTGCACCCCCGAGCTCTGGGAGCGAGCGCATGTGCAGGCGGGTGCCCGGTTTCACATTCACAGGCGCACGTCTGCCGCTCCTGAGGAGCCACAGCTCCTGCAAACGCAGCACTACCTGCCTGGAATTGAAAAGCTGGACATCACCACCCCGTCCAGCTCTGCTGACTTATCTTTTTGCTATCACCTGTGCCTCATTATCATGCAGCTTCTCGCCGGGTCTTGGCTTTCCTAATGCATTCCCCCGCTTCCTGGCTCTGCACTTCTCTCTCCCCTTCTTATTAAACATGGGCTAGATGCTATCTCTCAGACCTGCTCGCTCGTCCCTCACCTTCCCTCTATTGATTATTTCCTGGGAGCTCCTGCCGGCTGCTCCCCCAGCACCACGTTTGACCTTCCCTGGGAGGAAACAAAGCCCCAATGTCAGGCGACTCTCAGTGACGCAGCAAAGTGAAACAGCCACTTCAGCTCGCTCCCATTTCACAGACAGACAGAAAAAGATGGAAAACTTGGTCAGAAAAGCTGCAAAGGAAAGAGATCAAAATACAGCATTTGAACTTAACAGCTCCTCCTTTGCTCAGAGCAGCCCTTGCATCACTGAAGCACAGCTCACTCCAAGTGTTTGCTGTGCCCCAACCCACTTGCTTCCCTATTTTATAGAAATGGTGGAGCTTTTTAACTTGCACATTGACTGGCAGAGAGAAATCCTGGCAGCTTAATGGCATCCTGCAAATTCATCATCCCTCGAGCTGCCAAGGGCCTTGTAATGACCATCCCAAATACTCCTGCAAGGATGACGTTGGCACTACACACTAATGGTCTCGGGAATCTTTGGTTTGACTTGCATTTATGTAGCATTCCCATTTTTAATGCATTCAGAGCAGAGTACGGGGAAGAAAAAGGAAAAAAGAAAAAAAAAAAAACCCAAACGCAAAAAAGCTTAAGAATCACTCGGGTTTCTGCAAATCAGATGAGCTGGAGGGAAATATCCAGGACGTACCATGAAAGGAGGGGCAGGAGCACAGCGGGAAGGTGCAGAGCTGACGGCAGCCCTGCTCACTCACACTGCTGAGGTTGTGCAGAGAGCTCACGCACAAAAGGAGGAACTTTAAATAAAGATGAAGCGGATGCAGTGACATTGTTGCACAGCCAATCAATTCCACCTCCGCCTCAGGGGTCACCTGAGAGAAACAGACCTTTCTAGTGGCCTTTTCCAACCCTTCCATTTCTCACCAGCAGGTCTTTTCATACTCGTATCTGGTCTATTAACCCTTAAAGCCTCCCATTGCTCTCCTCCCGTTTGTTATGTGCATGCACTCCTTTAACCCAGTGCTGACCTCTCTGTTCCTTGCTCCACAAACCCTCTTGGTCACATCTGTGCTGAGGGCAGCCCTCGGTCTTCTCTTCTTTCAGTGATTAGGAAAAAAGAAAAACTCAGCGTAATTGAGCACACTCAACCCTAATTTCTCTGCCAATAATTGACAGGTTTACTTCTCATCTCATCTGTTTTATCTCTTGGCTCTCTTGTTTAGACATCTCAAAGGCATCTCTCAACCATTTCCTTCAATGTGGACTCTACTTAGTGCTTTTGGAGCACTTTGAACTCAGAAGTGCTCAGAAAATCCCAGCACCTTCATCTTTTTGCCTCCTAATCATGCTGTGTTCTTCTTCTCCATCAGTACTAAAAACTTCATTATTTGGTTTGGGTTCTTCCTCCTGGAATAATGAACATCCTAAAGGATTAGCCCTAACAGCTAATGTACGACTCCTCTGAGATGAGCTTCCTGTGCACAGGATGGACTGAGCTCAGTGCCAACAGCCCGGCTGTGAGGCACAGACCCCATGGACTGCTCCTTCCTTTGGGCTGAGGAAGGGACCAGACAATCTTACATTTTAGCTCTTTCCCCTGTCATTCTGCTCTAAAGGGCATACAAAACGATGGGTGGGTGGGTGGATGGATGGATGGATGGATGGATGGATGGATGGATGGATGGATGGATGGATGGATGGATGGATGGATGGATGGAACCATAAGCATTTCCTGGGTCTGACACTGCGAAAATGCACAGCTGGCACATTCTTAGGGTAGGAAAATTGCCAGCACAAAGGCAACTTGTATCAGAAAAGAGCAAAAATTAATAATAAAGACCTCCCTGCCAAGCAGCTTTAAGCACCATGGGACACATTTTGCCTCTTCCTAATGCATTCCTCTGTCTGTCACTTGCTGGGTAAGCCCATCTCATGACCAAGAGCATGAACTGCTGTGTGGATACAGAGCCTGTGAAACCATCGGTGTGAAGTTATTCTGGACACGAGAGAGCTGCTTCACTGACCCGAACTCACAAAGATACCACCCAACATTAACTCAACAGCACATATTTCTGAGTCCTTAAGCTACAAGCCACTTGGCTCCAGCCTATGCTCTTTGAAGGAGAGAACATCTGTAAGGGAGGAAAGGGCAGAGGGGAACCCTGCAACCTCCAGAAGGTGATTTTATCAAAGGGAGGGATTGAACAGAACTGCAGTTATTTCTGTCTCATGGGCCTGTAGAATGTAGAAAGATATCCAGGCGACATCATATGATTTAAAAGTTAATTAAACTGAGTGATATAGTATAACAGCCCCAGGTGTTTATTTCAAGCTGCCTGTTTCTGCAGCACTTAGAAGGAATGAATGGGGCAGGGGGAAATCTAATAAAAAACCTTCTGCGTGTTGCATTAAGAAGTAATCACACCGTTAAATCATTCTGGTTCTGGAGCATTTCTAGTGCCTTAAAATCCTGGCAATTCTCTCCAGCTCAGGCTTGTTTCCATCGTCGTGCTGTCCTCTTTCCCAGAGCTGGCACATTTTTCCTTTTAAGAACCCCAGGAGAGAGCTGCATGACCCAGCAGCCGGGGCCTCGTGCTCCGGCTGTGCCGGCGGCCACACCTTTGCTGGGAGGCACATCAGATCCCTCCTGAGCACTGATGGAGCGCCTGGACTGGCACCATCCCTCTCACACGGCTGCTGGGGTGGGAGGGAAACAGCCTGGACACAGCACTGGGCACGCAGCAAATGCTGACAAACCTTAGGAAAATCAAGAGAGTGGCTGGAATGTGAGGTGTGAGTAGAGAGGAGCAGAAAGATCCACAGGAAAGGACCTTCCATAAAAGTGAAACTTCGGGAGAGACTACTTTTCTCTCTCGAAGACATTTTATATGGAAAATGTAATTGTAAGAAATTGCCCAGGGAAGACTGAGGTACAACAGCTTCTGTTGTTTGTTTGGAAGTCTCCCAGCATGGCCATGTCTCCTTCATAGGCACAGATCTGTCCCCAGGACCACGCTGATGGAGAATCCTCTCTTGCAGGACATTTGTCCCACGTGCCTCACAATCATCTGATGCCAACAGCTGATCCCCTTCAGAGTTCATCACCTTTTCTTCTAAGGGTTCAAAAGTCTTTTTTGAACTTCAGACCTCAACACCTGTGAATCTCTAGCCAAGCACCGTCTCTATGCAGCGTAAATCCAACTGACACAAGATTTGAGCAAGAGCAGGGAGATGGAAGTCTCAAGAGTCTGAGAGAAGGTAAAAAGAAAAAAAAAGAGGTTTCAGTATCACCAGTGTCACCAAAGGCCCTGAGTTATCTCAAAGGCATCGTGCCTAGGAAAGTTCCTCTGCATTCTGAGGAAAAGTCCACTTTTCCAAAATCCGTCAGGTTAATAAATGACTCCCTCTCCTCCCTACAGCCTCTCCTGTTACCAATTCTCATGCAGCATTGCCAGAGCCTCCTTTCACTATTAATACCACTCACAGTGAAATGTAATTACCAGCTCTATCACAAAGCGTCAGGAACATTTATCCACTGTACACACTCGTTGACTCCAGAGCACATCAGTCACTGGTTGGCTTGTTCTGACAATGCTGTCCAAAGGAAAAAGTGTCTGCACAGGCTCCCAGCTAACTTGGGCCACTTAAGTGGAGCATGAAACTTGTTCTGGGGGTCCAAAATGAATTCAATAAGCAAACACAAAACCAGGAAGTACAAAGAGATACTTAAATTAATACAGACTCATAATTTAAATCAAAAGAATGAACGGTGATAGGCAGAGAGAAGTGTTTGGCTGGAGAAGATGGATTAGTAAGCGCTCTGGAAAGCAATTCAAAATGATAGAGTGAAATTAATGGCTCCCTCCTCTAGGCTGACACAAGCAAAATCCCTCCTTTGCTTTATGCTTTAGCTCTCCTCATTATGTTTTGATCAGAACCGATACAAAAGAGCTCACTGACTGTCCCCTGCTCATGGCTTTCCTCTCCTGCCTCCCTCTTTACACCTCCTTGCAGCTGTTTCCAGCAAGCACACAGGATACCCAGAATTCACATTGCTCAGCCCTTTGTCATTTGGTGAAGCTGCAACTCTCACAAAGGGCAGGGACTCAGCCAGACGTATCAGCTTTAGCTTTATTTAAAAATCCTATTAGTTAGAAGAGAAAATAATATACATTCTTACTGATATCCAACTGACTCTTCTATTAAGCGCTTCTAATTCCATGGGGCTAGAGGCAGCTTTTCCTGTCCTGTCTGAATATCAAGCATGTGCTTTGAAGGTGGTACCTTCATTGCACTCAGTATTCCTGGAGCTGTTTAAAAGCCAACAGCCTATGCCTATAATGGGGAACAGATAAAAGGTGAATTTTATTTACTGGTTGAGTGTTACCATGGGGCTATGAACACTGAAATAGAACCCGAAAAATGCAACTCAAAGTACTGCTGACAAAATAAAATAAGAATTATCAGTGCACTCGAAGAGGAAAGAAGTGGAACTGGAAGAGGATTAGTTATGTTAACTGCTTATCTGTCCCTGAGTCTCCAGCATTTAGGCTCTGGTGTCCAAAGCCAGCTAATGATCTGCACACCAGCACTTCCCTGGGCAGAGACAGGGAGGAGATGTCTGTGAGAAACCAAAGTACTTTAGAGTTTTCTTCTTGAGAAAAAAAAATGAAAACAGGAAAGGAGAGCTTGCAAAAACTTTCAGGTTCTAAAAAACCTGAGGATTAAGCTGCTGCATGAAGAAGGAAATGAGGTAGGCGTCTTTCAATTAAAATAAAGCACAACAGTGTGACCTGCTACGGTGTGTTTGTCCTAGGTACACGTCCCAGCAACACCCCCAGCAAATCTCCGTGCTCCCAGGACCATCACAGCGCTTCCTGGAGCCCGGCTGAATCCAATCTTTCCACCTGAATGGGCTCCTCAATTCCAACCAAATGCAACTGGTGGGGGAGAGGAGAAAGAAACAGCTTGAACTTCAAACCTTTCCCACGGTCTCATCATTCTGGAGTCTCTTTCAATAATGATGAATTTGAGGATCATATTCTTCTCCTCTCACACAATAATGATGTTTCCTGCTTTGATTCAAGCCCTTTTAGGTGTGATGGTGGCAGATGGCAGGCTATTACACAGCATGGCCACACAGCAATGGGAGCAGGAAGGATTAGCCACAGAAACAGTGACTCTTCAAAATCAAAAAGGTGAGGGCCCATGGAAGAGCTGTGGTTTTATTTTTACACCTCAAATCAGTTATTTGAATGCATTATGAATGCTGTAAATACACCCAATGGATATAACAAAAATACATTATTAACTGACACTCATTATTAATGAAGTTATAAATTCACAAGTGATGGAGCCATGATGGTGTGAGGGAAAGGTCATGAATAATAACTGGAGATGAATAATATATGCCAGTTAGCTCACAGGATACTATGTTCGTATGACTGTAGTGCCTCATGTTTATTTAACTCAGCAGTGCATTGACTTTTTATTCTTTGCTAGATAATAAGAGCAAGAATTACAGGGACTATAATCTCTATTAATTCAACGTAACAGATCACAATGGACAGCTGATCCTTCTGCAGGGATGCTCCTGCATCCTAAGTCACACTAAAATGCTGGAATCCCCCTCTCTTCTCCATCATGCTCTTCCTCTATGACATCTTGCTTTGCCTCCTTCATCCACTGCTGGCACGTGGAGAATGTCACATCTAGAAAGCCATAGCAGACCCAGAGATAAACTCACAGCCAGCCCAAGTGGCACATGAGGGCGACTATGAGTGGTGAGATGCCAAAATCTCTGGTGATGTCCCAGTGTCACAAACAACGGAAGGCAAGCCGTGTGCTGTGTGCACATACAGACAAATTTGTTTTGGTTCCATCTGTTAGGACTAATTTGTTAATTATTAAATAGATAATTTATCATCTCTGCTTGCTTGATCGGTGTTTATTACCCACGGTCTGAGGCAGAGAGTGCTGTGTGAATAAAGATGGGATTAATTAATTACAAAAAGTTCAGGCGACTGCAAACTTGCAGTGACTGCTTCCAGTCCCTGTCTACTCCTGAACAGAAAGGAGGCTGGGGGATGGAAAAAGCATCAGGAATTAAAGCCTTTGAATGTCAAATTTCCTCCTTTCCTCACAAATTAACCACTGCTGGATGATGAAAAGCAAACTCTATCTCTTAAGACTTCACCTCAGCACTTTCCAACCAAATTATCTTGAAAATCTCTGGATCCAGCTACCCTGTGAAATATGCCAGCCCATGCAACAGGGTACAGGTGAAGTAAACACCGACCTGCCTAAAGATACAGGAAAGATTCTGAAATTCAGGGATGCTGCACTGCAGGAAACAAGAGAACATAATTCACATGCTATCAACTGATGCTACGAACACACAGGTAAGGGATAACTTCCAAGGAGCCAGCATTCAACTCGCCAGCTATTCAGTCTTCTGAAGGGAGACATCAAGGGAAATCAAAGGCAAGAGATGGTAAGTTATTTGATCAAAGACACTTTTAAGGTTAATGGACAGGCCACAAACAGCAATCATGCCTCCAGTCATGCAGTCAGAAAAATAGATACATCATGTTCGGTTCGTGGTAGGAAAACATCTTCCCCATAGAACTCATTCAGCCAGGTCTTTAGGGATTTTCAGGTGAGTTTTTGGGTAACTGTTGCCCTGCTACGCCTCTGTGTCGCTGCATCTTCGCTCCTTCAACCGCTCATGACCAATTTAACAAGTATTTTGTACAAACTAAAGTTTTCTTGCTAAATAAATTAATTATGACAGAGTAAACAAAAACTTTTTTGAAATGCATGTTTTGATGTAATTACAATTTTAATTGGCTGGTTTAACATTTGAAATTTGATTTAATTTTAAACTTGATTATCCTCACGGCAGGGTCAGGCTGCCAGAGACACAAACGAGCACTGAAGCCTCTGGCACTCCCTATCCAGCTCCCAGTGGAGCTCACTCTGTACTGCAGCATTCCTCCAGCCCCCTTCCCTCCTTTATTATTCTTATTTAAGAAAGGAAGATCAAATTCAGGCCAACAGCACACGAACGTTTCCTAGCACTCCATTAGTAATTTTAAAATGAGATGGTGGCTCTGGAACCCTGAGTATTAATCCCAGCTCTGACAGCTCCTTTCTCTAATTGCCTGAATGAAATCTTCATGCCACCCCAACTGTCCTTACCCATAAAACGAGCAAGGATAACGAGAAGCCAGAAAGGTATGCCAGGGAGTGGATAAATTATGTTTGGGAATTGCTTGAAAGATGGATGCTCCAAGCTGGGACAAAGAAAGCCACTGCACTGTCAGTCCTGTGACAGAACCCACGTGCCATGATGAGTCTGATGAGGTGACATCTCCAGCCACCTCTGGAAAAACCAGGCTAAGGTGGGTTTGCAGCCTGACCCCTACTGAAACACAGGAAAGCCATTTTCTTTCCAGCAGAATTACCAAGTTGTTAGTAAATGCTGCCACAGATTTCTCTTTCCTGCTTCAAAAGAGCCTTTTGCACTATTCTACTGCTTCCCAGTACCAGTATTTGTACTCTCAGGTGCTCTGCTCATCAGCACTATCCCTGATTTCTCATAGGTTCCCAAATTGTGGAGCTCAAAAGAACCGTAAGAATCAGCCAATCTAAAAACTGATGAAAAGCACAAGCTGGTGAATTAAGCAAAGCAGTTCCTGCATCAGGCTCATAATTACCAGCTGACTTAGAACATTTCTTGTACGAGAATATCCCATCTTCATTTAGACACTTCAAAGTGATGGCAAATCCCCTACGTACTGAGATAAATAGTTCCAATGGCTAATTACCCCTGTTGTAACAAAAGCATTTCCTTATTTCTAATCTTTTCTGGTTTCTACTTCCAGCATTTGATCTTGTTATGTTTTTGTCCAATAGATTAAAGAGCTCTTCACTAGCCAAAATCTCCTTCCCATATAGGAACTCAGACTATGATCAAGCTGCTTATTAACCTAGCCTTTGTTAAGTTAATTAGAAGGAAATTCTCCAGCCTCTCACTGGTTTTAGATCCTGAGGTGAGGCAGGAGAAATAGAGATTGGTCACCAAGGATTTCCCCTATTTTTAGAGAAAACAGGTTAAGATAAAGTCTTGATAAGATAGAGGCCCATGTACTACGTGCTTTATGCTGTCCATCCCATCTTTATGTCGCCTCTGCTGCCTCCTCTTGTCCTGGTAGAGGCTGACGCAGGAGGTGGTGCTGGCAGCTGATTTCAAGCTGAATTTGCCCATGTTGAAGATCACTGACCCCACCTCAAAGGAGACAGAAAAGAAAGGAAGCAAAGACTGAGAGGCCAGGAAGACCCAGAGGAAGCACACTGCTTTTTCTCAAGAGGCTGCTTGCTAGTCAGCCTCTGTCTTCTTTGAAGGCCCTTCACCAGCTCTTCTCTCCTCCCAAGGCTGCTTTGCTCTCTCCTACCTGCGTGGCAAACCACCTACACAGTCATCTCTTCCCCTAATGCCAGTGGGAACTCTTGGACTACTTCTCCCCTCTCCTCCTACTTCTCTCACACACGTCTTCTCTTCACTGTCCTTGCCAAACTGCCTGAAAGCCTGGAAGAGTGCTTTCTCCCTCCCCTTCCTCCTTTTGCTTCACATCTCTGTGGGAGGACTCACAGGGCTGGTGCTCTCCTCTGCATCCATACAATCCCTCTTCCCAAATCCTGCTCTGAACAGGAGCTGGTTTTCTTCACCCTCAATGAAGTTTTTTTTGGTTCCCAGCACTGGGAATTTACACAACCACAGCTCCTATGTGCAATACTCCAAACCCAGATGCACCATGCCCTCTTCTCCCTTCCAGCCCCTTGCAACACTCCTGTCCAACTGCTGGGCCTTGCTGTGCCTCTTGCTGCCCTCCGAGCATCACTGTAAGCACCAACCCTCCAGGGCAAAACTGCTTTGCCACCAGTTGGGTCTCCAAACAACATCATCTTTCTGTGAGTCACTTGCCAGGAAAGGAAGATGGGAACAGCTGTGCTGTTGCCTCAAGACTGATTCCTCCCTCCCCGCATCGCTTCACAGTCACAGAAATATTCCTCCTCAAGAAGTATCTCATTCTGACTTATGCTAACCACTGGCTGACTTCATTCATCGTTGATTGTCTCCTCTCTGAGAACCAGAGCGCTGCTGCAGATGCGTTTTGATTTGCTTTGAATTGAGTGGTGATGGGGGTTTCATTATGCTCGTGCTAGTGCTGAACAGCAGCGTGCCAGCGGTGAGGGAGCACGGTGCCATGCAGGAGATCTGGTGGGAGAACAGTGAGCACCATGGTGGATATCTGGGGGGAAGCAGGGAGAGACATCCACTGACAGGCAAATCCAGAACTGGAACTACAGACCAAGAGGTGCTGGGTCATCTAACAGCACCGTGCCCCCATGAATGAGCTCTAAGTGGGCAGGAGGAGGATCCACCTTGCCACACGGAAGGAGAAAACAGGAGGGAAACAGCAATAAAGCTGAAAGAGCTCACAGTATTCTCCTGTTATCCCAATCTGATTTGTGGGAACAAGGCAGACTCGGGAGAAAAGATTGGGCCCATCTTGGTGTGAAGAAAAGCAGGGGAAAAACTGAGGAAAAATTGCCAGCAGACAATAGAGGATGAATGAAGAGAACATAATTCCTGCCCTTTACTTTCTCTACTGTCTTTTGCACCTTCTCCTGCAAAACAATACCCCAAAGCTCTCAGCACCACTCAGGAAATGGTGGGATTCAAACACTGCTCAGCCCACCTGTGGGGTAGGATCCAAGGGTGCTCTCCATGGTTTTCTCTCCCTACAAGCAGCACCAACCCCAACTCACTGCTTCTTTCGGGTCTACTCAAGTGGTTTAATTAGAAGTGAATTTAGTGATGTGGGAAGGAACTAATGGCAAGCAGCAAGAATGAAATGAGCCATCCCAGGAGAAGGGTGGTGAGACAGGAGAGCTGGGCTCAGCCATACCACGAGGGCTCACATCCCCCAGTGTCCCCCAGACAGGGAAGACTCCAGTTCTCTCCTCCTCAGAGCAAAGATTAGCATGGTGGATCCTGGGCTGCTGGCAGCAGGACACGAGGCTGGGATGGTTTCTGTGATGTTCGTGTATCGGCTCTTTAACAGGAACTAGATAAAGAGATAAAACCCTTCCTGGAGGGAAAAACTACTGCTCAGTGCCAATGATTTTCTGTCACTTCTTGCCAGAACTCTGGGTGAAAAAGTCTGGCCTGGGAACCTCTGGGTGAAAAAGTCAGGTCTCAATTGACTTGTATTCTGGCAGTGAATGCTGTCTAGTGGTCTTCTGCCCACTGGCAAAAGATGATTTTTCCCATCAGTTGGGGTTGTGATTTATTGGTATAGGGGTTGAAATTCAATCAAATGAGCTCTTCCACCATCACCTCCCAGCAACTGCCTTGCTGCTCTGCTAATTTCACAAAGACAACCTGAGAAGACACCCAAAGCCCAGCCCCAGTGAGGCAGGAGGCTCTCAGGGACGTGTGTCTGTGTCACCACAGTTTGTAACTGGCTGTGGTGGCACCTGCAAAGGTGGCTGCAGAGACAGAGACTGTCCCAGGTGCAGAACCTGAAGTCTGTGCTGGTGGCACAGCCAAGGCTCCACTGTGTCAAAAACTCCTGGATGCACAGTAAATGCAGGAGGCTGTTAAAAGAGTCAGCACATCTCCCACTGAGGCCTTTAGCAATAGCAGCATGGGGAGAAGAGAGAAAGCAGCTCCTAGGAGTTGGTTTGGACCAGTTGTGAGGGTACTCTGGACATAAATTTTGATATATTAATGAGTCACAGCGGTCACATAACCCGCCGTTCCATCAATTCCTCCTCTCTAACAGCCCCTTTCGGAGACCTAATCTCACTAAAATGCTGAAGGAGCCTCTCAAATGGCCATGTTTTACTGCTGTCAGTCTATCATCGGTTCCTCAAGCCAAAGGGCCACGGGGGAATAATCTCTTATCTCACAGATCAAAGATCCTGTATTAATGACTGGGAGCTGCCACTCATCCCGTGCTCAGACCACCCGAGAAACCTGCTGCTCTCCCCAGCTCAAAGCCTGCTTTGTTTATCACAGCAGCCTTAATCTGGAGGATGGCTTTGCAGTATGGGCAGTTTTTATTGTTTATTTGGTACTCTGTATTTATTATTTATTTAGTGCCCAAAACTCAACAGGTATTTGTAGCAACAAGACAGAGGCAGAGTCCATTCCTTGAAAAGCCTTCAGGCTGATGAAGAGAAAAACCCTAAAAGAAGATGAGTGAGGCTGAATGGACAAGGATGAGCTCGAAGAGATAACGAACTCAATTGCTCCTCACTACTCATGCTCACAAAGCTATTTTATACAGCTTCCTATGTGCACGGAACACATGCAATGGGATGGCTCCTTTATTTGGATGCAAAATGGGGGACTGAAGGGGAAAAAGGTGGCTGTATGGACTCCAAAGAGAACAAATAGGTGGGGAGATGGGAAGGATAAAGAGCCTCAAGTCTCTTCCAGGCTGTCCTTGAGGCACTTGGCCATATTAACAATGTCCAGTTTTCCTCTGGATCCAAGGTTCCCCATGCAAAGCCCATCCTGCTGCAGCACTTCATGTTGAACTGGTTGATGCAAATATTTGCTGGCTCTTATCCAGCTTCTTTGGAGCCATGTTATCTTCTTCTTTCCCATATCTCAAAGATAAAATATGGGGGAAGACCAGCTAGAGAACTACTGATCTGGCACAGCTTTCCCCAGAGAGCAATCCATGCTTTTGGACTCCATGAAAACAAGGACTTTGAAGCTTTCAAGACTTTTACATTTATGCATTGAAAAGTGCTTCAGAAGAAATTCCTGAGTATCTTTCTCTATTTAACGTGGGGTGCTGGCCTTCAATCTGTAGATCAGCAGACAATGTACAAAGATTTAAGGTAAGGAGTAAGAGGAAACATCATTAGGATGTGATGTGGCATGGTAGCAAAGGCTTGGAAATAGAGGTAGGCAAACCTGAAGGTTTTTGACTTGACAATGATCAGAATTATTATTGCTTTTTTGGCCAAGGAAATCTCCTCTTTGCAATGTCAACTCGGTCCTCCCATATATCACTTCCCAGAAAGATTCCCATCACAGCTGCATCTTCCAGATGAGAAGCTGGGGGCAACAGGATGCTTTTGACACCAGGAGAAGCTGCTCAATGCAGCCCTGCTCCGGACGTGTGCCAGTGCACTGACTCTCCAGAAGGCACAAATCCAGCACAAGGAGGGGCTGCTCTACACGAGCAGGAGCATGAGCTCCTCCAGAGAAGGTGTCACCTCTGCTGGCATCAGGAATGGCGCATGGAAAGCCATCTGCTGGGAAGGAGCACGTGCCTGGCCTTGTGAGGATGCTCCCTCCTCCTTGCCACTGTTCTCATCACTGCTGGGCTGGTTTCAGGCAACTGCCTCGCACTGGCTGCTGCTCTACAGGAGCATCAACACCCCGTCATTGCCAGTCCCCCGCCCAGTGATTCTCATTTCTTCGTTCGTTCAGGTTGCCAAATGTCTCCTGACTGTGCTGTCCTTCACCCTGTGTACAGCTGCCTCCCACCCTGCCCTCTCCAGCATGTCCTGACTCTGGGGACAAGCCCAAGATCAATGATGTAAAAAGATCTGTGACCATGCTGTCACTGCCACCTCTCTGCTTCTCAGCGTGCAGATGGGAAGAGGCAGAGGAGGAAGAATAATGAAACAGAAAAGAAAGGCATTGCTTGCAGAAATTGTATTGCTTCTGCTCCAAACATTTAACACAACAGCCCACAGCACTCCCCTGGGGACCTACTCCAAATCCATGCGCAGAGACTTGGACATTTCCTGGATAAAAGCTTCCCTGCCTGGGTTCATTTCAACTGTAACAAGTCAATTTCTTAAGAGAGAGACTGAGCTAACAGAAGGCAAGGTTGGAGGCTGCAAGCCTTAATGGATTTGGGAAGAGCTGGGGCACTGCTAATCCCCCTGGTCCTCTCTACCAGCACAGCACCCTCTGCTCCCACAGGACAGGCAGTGTCTGCTTTGAAAGGCCCTCTCCAGCACGACAGAAGGGAAGCTGTGGCTGGGCATACACCTCTCAGCCCTACAGAAGAGGGAGCAGAACCAGCACCGATGGTCACACTTAACTGAGGATACCACAACGCCAGGTAAAACTGAGTGTTTAGCTCTCCAAGGGAGCTGCGTGACCTTTCCTGTGTGCCTGGAGATATTTAGCACTGCGCTTTGGATAAAGAGGGTTTGTAGAGAGGGAAAACAACAACAGAAATCCCTGTTGTCTATGCTGACAAAAACGCACACAGAAGGCAGAAGATTTTCATGCCTTGATGGAAAGACTGCATTTAAATAACAGAGCACCACATTTCCCCCTGGCTCCACGACTTGCTTGTTGAAGGAAATCCTCGTGGTTAACCTGGCAGGGAGAACACATCTCTGCGATTTTCACCGAGCTAATGGGAGCCAACAACTGTTACCTGTAACTTGGAGGACAGCGTTCCCACCCATCCCAATATTTGCCTAATAAAAGGTCAGCCCGTATACGGCACCTATTTGCAAAATTAAGAACCTCTCTCCAGCAGCTAAATGCTTGCTTTAGATTTGGAATTACTGTAATTAAAGTTACATTGTGCTCGGATTGGTGCCAATCACTGCGGAGCTCCAGGCGTGACCCGCCGTTCCCGGCGCCATGCGCCTGGGCGTCCCACTCCATTAGCTCCCGGGAATTAGCTGTCATTAACGAAGAGATGCACACTCCTTCGTGTTGTCAAACCGCAATCAAGCGGGTCACAGGTGAAGAATAAATACTTTCAGAACAAGCCCAATTACACCATTTACATTTCATTACAGAACCTGTTTAATCCACTGATGGGCTCCCAAAGTTCTTCTGCCTAATAAACAGCATTTCAGAGGAATTAATAGGCCCTGCAAAACATGCTAATTACACTCTTTTGCATTGCATTTGCAATATTGATTTAAAAGTTGCCACTTCTCCCCCTCCACTCTCCTTTCCCAGCCCCAAAGCCTTAACTTTGAGCAAAGTACACTCAAACCAACCTAATTACTTGTGAGTTTGGAAGCTAATGCATCTCTCTTGTCAAGGCTCAGTTCCAGCGAAGGCCAACATACAGGGAAGGATTTTCACATCCCTAACTTGTGCAGGTTCCTCCAGACAACCACTGGAAACAGCTGCTGAATAGCAATTACAGGCAGAGAGCAGGCACCAGCAGAGACTTTGCCATAGCAACGAGCCTGGCTGGACCCGCTCCCCAAAGACGCCTCCTCCTCCCAAAGACCAGAGCAGCGGAACAGGTACAATGACAACACAACCACCACAGTCTCACTTTGATTTGAAACCCGAGCTGTTTGATGCTCTTCCAGGCACTGAACTGTTTAAAAAACAAAAGGGAAGTTTATTTTCAAATTGCGGGTCTCAGCTAAACCGTTCGGAAGAGAGGAACAAATCAGCCACGCTGGTGGAACACGCCGGCTGGTTGTTTACTCACCCTGGCTATTCTGCCCAGCTCCTGCCACGGGCTTTCAGTTCTCTTCCTCCTCTATGTGCTCACTCTGCCCTCCTCTCCACTTCTTCGAAATCCATTTTCTTTAATCAGTGGGTTTACTTCCCAATCTCTGACTTTCTGCACTGGCTTGGCGGCTGTCACTAACCCTTGGCGTTTTATCCCAAGCTTACTGACAGCTAAAAGCATTTGGAGGAGGAGATGGGAGAGGGACAGAGTGCTTGTGGTGTTTCTCTACAGCACCTGCAGGCTGTTTAAATGGAGCCAGCAATAAAGGACAATAGCCTGCTGTGTTTAACTCCTTTGCTAACAAGGAAGCAAGAAAGGAAAGGCAAAGGAAGGTCTATCAGAAGATGGTGAGATACAGAGCAGCCATCCTACCATAAGGGCTGATACCTACTCCTGCTCCTCAGAAACTCTCACCAAGAGTAGGTTTCAAAGGGAAGGGATATGGAAGCAGATACTGCAAGAATGGACATAAGGAACAGTCAAAGTTTAATGAAGACAATACATGCTGCTCAACCCTATTGCCCCCTCACCAGGAATTTGGGCATGTCCCCAGCTGCACCGAGGAACAACACAAACACAACCCATGTCCAAGGATTTCATCTCCTGGCTACCCAGTCCGCATGAATGTTCCTGCAGGAGCAAGTCACCGCATGAGTCAAAACCGTTTGTGTTTGCCCAGCCATCCATGTAACCCTCTTTGTGAAGTCAGGGCCAGGTGCTGCTCAGCGCCCCGGGTGATGCAGGGAGCGCCGGGCGCTTCCACCGTCTGCCCAAGGAGCACAGCAGGAGGAGCCTCCACCCCTGCATGCCCACACGCTTCCAACGAGAACATCTGCCTCACAGGAGGCAACGCATGCAAGAGGCACCCAAGCCACGTGGGAAGGTTGGCTGTCATCTTGTACCATTTTATACCATTTATTTATCACGTGTTTGGAATTCCTTTTGCCTCTCGGAGATTCTGTAGGGATTTGCGAACATGAGATGCTACGAATAATACCTTGGGATCTCTTTCCCCTCACAGGCACCAAACTGGATTAGTTTGTTATTGTATGGAAAACACTTTGAAGTATCACTTAATGCTACTAATCATGCAGCACCTCTTTAACGCCATCTACCAACGCTAGCATGGGCTGTAAAGGAGATATAAATACCAACCAAGCTTGGTAATTATACTGCAAATACATCAATATTTGTCAAGAACTACTCTCAATCTCATAAAAATGCCACAAGAAATCAAGACGTATGAGCAGTTCCGTATCTCTTCCACAGGGCAGACCCTTACGCAATGCAACATCTCTTGACTGCACTCTGTGCCCATGGCTGCCTCAGACAAGGGTGTTTTTTACTGCAAAACCTTCTGACAAACCTTTTACTGCAGGTTTTCCAAAGCAGGGCTAACCCAGACCAGCCCTGCATAGTTTGCAACAGCAGGGAAGATCACAAGACAAGGAGAGTTTGCAAAAGAATAGCTAAGACCATCTCTAATTTAAGCTGACAGAAAAGCAAATTGAGAAAAAGATATAGTCAACTATTTGAAGCTTGGCCCTTCTTAATCATCCACAGAAAGCAAGAGCTCAGTGTTGCCATCTCATTGCACAGGTAAGATTAAAGACAGGCAGGAGATTTTTACCCCGTAGTTGCAATGATTAATGTTTCTAAACAGACATATATTTTGAAAGCACTATTACTGGAAAAAGAAAAGTTGTTGCCTCATATTCTCAACCCACTATTTACCCTGGGCATTGAGCCAGCGGCTGAAGAATGAGGAAAGTTGCTATTTTAAGAGATTTTTTGAATTGCAAGGTTAGGTAATGAACACGGCTTGTTACCGTCCCCTTTGCTGAAATCAGGGGCATATGGAAAAGGTGTGGATGAGTGCTCTGCTAAGCACTGTGTCCTCACTCAGACTTGAAGGAGGAAACTGGTGATATGCTCCTGACAGCTGTCCCTCCATCCCAGCTTCCCCGGTGGCACCAGAACAAACTTCACTCCCTCGCTGCCCGCAAAGAACCAGGAGCTGCTCTGCTGCTGTCAAGAAAGATGCAAGAAAATTATTCATAGACTCCCAGAATGGTTTGGGTTGGAAGGAACCTTAAAGATCATCTAGTTCCAACCCCCCTGCTATGGGCCACTGAATTCAAAGAGCAGGACACAACAGCTTTGACTTTTTATACAAGATAGGACACTATATAAAGCTACCGGTCTCACAATGGTGACATAATGCACATTCTACAGGTGATCATGCTGAGAAAAGAAAAGGTGTGAGCTTCCATGAAGCCAATGTTCCTCATTAGTTGCTGCAATACTTCTGAGAACAACTCCTGCCAGAGCTGGGATGCAACATGTGTGCTGGCACCTTGCTAGGAGACACAGGAAATAAGTTGGAATAAGTTCCTGCAAACCCAGCTTGTGGTCTGGCTGGCCGTGGTGTGTTGCTCTCAGTTCCCATTGTACCTCATCATGCCCCAATGTAACTTAAATAGTTCACTGTGGGAAGTGAGAGGAGAATGTATTCCATAGGTTTTGTTTCCCGCTTAGTTTCAGGAACACTGATGTTGTGAGTTGTTGCTCTAAAACCTCGCCGAGAAAAAGCCCAACGTGACCTCCTGCATCCAGGGCTTCCTGCTATTATAAACTCAGCAAAACAGCAGGCTGTGTCCTGCCCATGAGGCAGACAGACAACAGACTGTGGTCTAATTAGAAAAGACATGCTTCCCACATTATCCATAAAGCTGCCTCAGCCTACAACTAAGGACAAATAAATAACTGCCAGGGCTAATAAGCCCAGAATCACAAGAGGAGGAAAAAAAGTGAAACTGGATCTACTCAGATCTCCGTTATGTGATCACAGAATACGTGTGGTAACAACTGTGAAGACAAACAAAACCAGCTCTGGTTGAGCCAGCTCCTCTTCGGCAGACTCAGACATGCTCCACCTCAACAGATTGTGCCAAGCACTCGGCATTTCTCTGAATTCCCAAACTAATAAGAGACGCCAACTGCCATAGGTGATTAATTGGAGCATTTGAGCATCACGAGAAGACCTTCTCCTTTTCAGCATGCCAGAACACAGTAGGGGGACATGAGGAGATATCCAGTGTGGGGAGCTGGAGAGAACAACCAAGAAATGATGAAGATTGTGAGACTGGCACAAGCTCTGAGGGCTGGCTGTATCAGGGAGCTATTTAGGACATTCTTGGGGTAAAAGATGTTCAAGGGATGATGTCCAGAGCTTTGTGTGCATTACCCATTCGGATCACAGCCAGTCATTACACAAGTCCTGAATCTAGAGCCCTTCAATTTTGCATTTCCTCCACCGCCATCTCCATAGGAAGGGACAGACCAACTCCAGGCACTCTTCTGAACTTCCCTGGGAGCCAGTTGTGTTGTTGGCACCCTACACCGTGTAATTTTACAAAGCAAGTTCCTCAGCTTCTAGCTGTGATCAAAAAAAATATAAGAATCCATAGAAAGGATTAACTCCAAATGACAGTTTCCAACAGAACACACGAAGAACAAGTTGGAGTTACCCAAATCGCCTCAGTTTAGTCTCTCGATTCCTTCCTCAGCCACTGAATGACAGCTCAGGAATCTGTCCAGAATTAATTTTCATCAATCTGTTTCACCTTTATGCTCACAGATCCGAGGCAGGGCATGGGCCCTGGACATCTGCAGGGTGTTGGAGCAGTTCCCACTGGGAGCCTGTCCCTGCCAAGTGACAGGGGAGCATCCACTGGGACGAAGCAGTGGCAGCTCCCAGCTATCAGTAGCACTGCGAGTCAAACGTCACCGCTCGGGTGCAACCATGCTTGACAGAAACACTGGCGTTTCCAGTGCTCTCTCTTATTTGGTGAGGGGAAAACAGGGGCTGGACTTGAGACCAGGAGGCTGCTCAGAGCTTTTCCCACAAGAACAGTGACAGCAGGAGCCACCATATGGGATGAGACAGGGAGCAACTTTGCCTTGGCCTTGTTGATTGAACAGGACTAATCAGGCTGAACTTGGGGCCCATCTGCTGACCACTGATCACAGGCTACGGAACCAGGACACTGCCCGTGAGCTGGCAGGACTACAGGCATGGACAGTGGGGAGGGAGCACCATCCACACACTCACCCACTCCTCAGCTCCTCCAACTCTGCTCTTTATCTCCGTCCTGGAGGGATCAGTCTCTGGAAACAGCAAGGCAGTGCCATGTACTGCTGCTGCCTCACATCACTGATCGGCCTGGAACATGCACCTTTTGAATCAGAGAGCTATTTATTCTAAAAGAGACATCTCCACGCTGCAGAGACTCGATCCCCACAAGGTGCTCCTCAGCTCTGGGAGGCCACCAGACACCTGCTGCTCACGGCTGCAGTGTTTGAACGAAGCAGTAACCCCTTTGGGAGGGTGTGGAGCCCTGGCTGAGCAAAGGTCAGGGAGAGAGCTCCAGGCGATGGAGCTTCTGCTCTGCCTCAGCTTCTTGAGAAAGGTCTGAGCTGGACCCAGAGCCATCCTGGTGGGGTACAAGGAGGCAGCCCTGGGGCAGCAAGGGGACACAACCTCAAGAGACACAATCCCTGTTAACATGCACTTCATTTCACCGCAAAGGCAAGCTCAGCATGACACCACGGACTCAAAACCCTCCAGTTTCTGTCCCTTCCAATCTGTGGGTGCATCAAAGCACCAGCCACAATCTTGGAAGCTGATAAGGTGGAGATCCATCATGGAGAATTTGCAAGACACACCGAGGTGGCAGATTACAGAAAAAGCCCTAAGCCAGACCTGGTGTAACTGCATCTTGGCCTCCAGGACACCTTTGCATCCTTGGCCCGTGCTGAGGTGGCTGGTTGGGGTGCCTGTCCATGCCAGATACGTTGATTGCTTTCTGCAAACAGCTTATCCACAGAGAACTGGACTAAACCCAAACTCATTTCACATAGGTCACTGATCAAGAGGGCAGCGTGTAATGACTTCTCATCTCTATCTGCACAGACTGGATCTAAACCACTGATCCACAGCACCATTGAAACTCCCCGGTTTCACCCCATAGCCTCAGTTAAAGGACATCTCCTTCCCACCACCACTCCCCTGGCGCCTGTCAGAGCCAGCAGAGCTCTCCCTCTGCAATGCCTAAAGGAAAATTCCCCTTTCCTAGGCTCAATTACAAAGGAAAATCTCAACATCTGCCCATGTGAGTCAGCTATTTCTCTGAATCCCAACCACCTTGTCTGCAGGAGATGGTTGGGAAAAGCAAAACCAGAAAGACAAAAAGGGTTGTGTCCTCAATAAAAAATGTCAAAACACTTGGGGGGAAAAAAAATAAAAGATAAAAAACCCATTTAGTTTTGTAAGGCAATAACAAGCAGAGCAATATGTAGCTTCAAGGCTACATAGCCAGGTCAGAAAACCCTCCAGAGAGAAAGAAGTAGGCCACAAAGCTCTGATATTAGCTGCTAAATCTGCCTGCATTACCCAAAATCTGTGGGGGAGGCCCCTCTGATGGCTGAGCCAGCTGGCAGCTCTCCTTCCACAGGTATTTATTCCCTTGCTGATGGGCTGTGGAAGCAGCTCTCAACTCTCCAACAGAAGATGAGATGTGACCAGGATGCCAAGAGCTGCAGGTGATGCCTCCACCTTCCCAGAACTCATAGACCATGTTGGGTCTGTGACAGAGGCACCCACTGCTCCAACACCCAACATCTGAGTGTGTGCAAGATCTGGAAATCTGGAGAGCAGCAATCCCCAGTCTGATCCCTCTTGGATCCATTGATGCCCATGGTACAGCACATTTAGTTTCAAACTCCTTGCCATGGCAGGGACACCTTCCACTGTCCCAGGTTGCTCCAAGCCTCATCCAACCTGGCCTTGGACACTTCCAGGGATCCAGGGGCAGCCACAGCTTCTCTGGGAACCTGTGCCAGGGCCTCCCCACCCTTACATTAAAGATAAACATTTACCTCTGCCTCTAAAACTTGCACCTACAAGTCTGGTGTAGTGAGAGATGGCTTTGCAGATGATTTTATGGAGGAAAAGTCTTTGAGGTTATTCATCCCTATCCTCCTCAAGGGAAATTATTTCAATATTATGAGCAACAGCACTGCTGAAGAGAACATGCAAAAAACCTGGAAAATGCCTCATTTTATCAACAGAAGCAAGGTCATCCAAACACAGAGATGGCAACATTCAATATTAATATCTCCAAGCAGGGTTTGAACCTCTTGGTAACCATCCATTTGCCGGAGAAATGTCTTCCAGTAAGTTTGACGTGAATTAATTAGGCTTGCACAGCTGGTAAGTGCCATCTGCCTGCCACCACAGTGCTGGAGAGCCCATGAACAGCAGAGGATGGGCTGTCTCACCCCACAGCACCTGCTGTTCCAGCTCCCCTTCCTGCATCCTCCTGTGCTTCACAAGCCCCAGGCTGTCCCAGCTCCCAGCAAATGCAACAACTCAACAGGGCTCCGTGCAAAGACAAAGCTGCCTCCTCTCTGGCACATGCAACTTTCTCATTCAAGCCCTGGTTTATTCTGGTTTTATTTCCAGGAACTCCACTTGTTTCTGCTGCTCCAGCCCTAAGTAGTTGTGTACAACGTTCTAATGAGGTCCATTCCACTGATACAAAGGGCACATCGACCACACTGCTCAATTTATTTCTGCTTGGAGCATCCAAGAGCTGCTTCTCAAGGAGTTTGAGAAGATCTATTAAGAGTCCAGCCCTGACTGGTAAACACTGCCCATTTCTGGACGGGCACCATCAATCCAATCAGCAAAGGCATTTAAGGTCAGGATGTACAATGTTGGAAAATGAAATTACTTTGAAAAAATTCCTCCTTGCTTATTTGCCAGCTAATGACAGAACCAATGCCAAGCACAGCCAATCTGTGCTAGGGTGTTCAGAGAGACAGTCCTTATGCCATCTTTTTTTCCTTCTCATCCACCTAAACACATCCCACACATTGCTCCTCCTCCTCACTTGAGCCTGGGAACACCTCCAGAGGCTTCTGCAGCAGTACAGAGGCAGCAAAATTCCCAATGCTGCATGATCAGGTGCCTTGTTTTGTCTCTTTTTATAAAATGTCCTGAATTTTGCACTTCTGGCAAAGTTGTGTTGTTGAGTTGTCTTCCCCTTGTAAATATTTGCTGTTGAGAACTATTTACAGTGTGAAACTTCTCTAAGGAAGGGGAGAAAGGCTGATGCTCTGCTGTATTTGATACTGTTCCTTATGTCATCCATGGTGTTCCTCTGCTACTTTTACAGGTACTTTCAAGAAAGACTGGATGATATTCAGCATGCAGAAATACAAAAATAAAAAAGAAGAAAGGCAAGACAACTCAGCAAGCTAAACTCAGAGTTAAGCCTAAGTTTGGAAGATCCAGGCTTAGTTCCTTGCTGTGCCAGACTCCCTACGTGACCCTCCTTCCCATCCTACAAAGACATTAACAACATTCCCTAACAAATTACAGCCCCACACCTCTCCTGACATACCTGAGAAAAGCTTCCAGAGGGTTTGTCCCGAGCAAAGTCCAAAGGAGCACCATCAGCCACAGCCTTTGGCTGCCCCAGCTGTGTTCCACAGCATCATCCAATCACACCTTGCACTCTGCCCCATCCCTTCTTCCTGTGAACTTCCATATAATAGCTGAAAAATGTGACAAGCCTAACTTTAATCATGTTTTAACTCGGGTTGGTGTCATTAATCTTGCAGCCACTGATGGGTAATTTAATTAGGGTGCATTTGTAATGAACTACAATCATCATTTAGTGCTATTGTTCCTCACACGAGCAGAGGGGAGTCAGAAAACTGGCACAGTTGATCTTCTTAATTACACTCACACACTATGCAAGGCACCAGCAGCCCCAGCCCTTCGCTGCTGGTTTTACAGATAAAGGAACATTGGCACCAGGAACCCTCCACGTCGAGCCTGGCAAACATCTCCAGGCGTGCTCCTCACCAGCAATCGGTGACTACCAGGCCTGGGAGATGGAACCTTTGATGGAGGAGGTGTCAAACCCTCAGCAAAGAGCTCAGAGCTGAAGCACAGAGAAAAGTACACGGCCAGAAGAGAAACTGGGCTTCTTCGTTCTTTCTCACCACCTGTGAACACCTGACACGCATTCAGGTATGGCGAGACACAAACTATGAATAAATGGGTGTATTATAAGCCCAGAAGGATCCCAGCTCAAGGACTGGATTTACTAAAACATGCTCACTTGATGGTGTTGTGTAGTCACACCAGAGCTACAGGCACACGAAAGGCCGCAGTCACTAACAACGCTCTAATGGAAGAATATTTGCCCCAGAGCTTTAAATCCACGTCTACACAACAGTATCAGAAATTTCCAGCCAAAAACGCTCATTTCTGCTCAGCTCCTCCAGTGCTCTGTGCAGGATGCATGGCAGTGAGTGCCTGTATTTATTTCAGACATGAGTTCAGTCTGCAAAAGAGGAGCAATCTGTTGCTGTGGCTGAGAGCCAGCCCGCTTCCTCCTCGCTATCTCCGTGCAGAACAGACAGAGCCCACCACAGACACCATTTGTGCCATCCCCCTTTGGCAGCCACGCTAACCTGCTTCTGAACTAAACCCTTCTGAAGAGCTGCTCAACTTTCGTTGGTCTCAGTGAGGTGTTTTATACAAATTTATATTTGTTTATATGTATATGATGTGTTTTACACAACAGTTCTTACTGGCGCAGGACCAAAGGAAAGCAAGCCCTGGGTATCTCCTCCAACAGGGTGGTCAGGCTCCCTCTCAGTCTCTACTCAGAAGAAATTTGGATTTCCAGACCTCAGAGCAAGCAGAAGGAGCTGCTGTTCCCCATATTGCCCAGCTGGGACACCCCAGTTCTGGCGCATTGCTGTGGGGAAGCAGAAGCTAGGTCAGGTTTTTAAGAGAGAAAAGAAACATCAGACCCTGGGTTCCATGGTCTGAGACAATGTCCTAAGGGCAACATGACTTTGTCTCCCCCCTCCTCAAACATATTCACTGAGGCTTTGCAGAAACACCATCTGAAATGACTAAAAGTGTCCCAAAGTGCTTTTTTGCCCAATTAATTTTGTCAGGTATCTTGAAGAACTCCTTCCTACGTGTGTGGAATTTGCCTGGAAACCAAAGGATTCTTGGGCAAGGCAAAACACTGGGTTTTTTCCAAACCTAGTTTTTAAACAAAGGCTTGGGAAAGAGCTTACCAATTTGGACTGGCAAACCATGACCCCATGCCAGCAAAATAAGCAAGGAAAAACTATTAAATACATGTGCAAATCCTCTGTGGTAGTACAGTATGGTAAGAGAAATAATTTGATGTCGCTCAGGGCAGAGGACAACCAGGCCTCTGTTTTGGTAGTGCTTTCTCCAAGAGTTAGCAAAACTTGGATAACGCACTGGACAGCAATGAAGAGAAAATAGGGAACAGTCTGGGTTATTCAGTAATGCAACTTCTTAATTGGTGGCTTATCCTTATCTGAAACATTGTGTACTTTCTTTAAGATAGGCCCAGGAGAGTACTGAAAAGCACTAGAGGAAGCAAAGAAAAAGGTTTCCATAAATCCCTCAGAAATTCTGGGAAAACTGTATGAAGGGACAAAAAACCAAGAGGTTCATAAAAGAGGTCTATAAAATACTAAGATTATAATAAGGGAAAAAAGAGCACTGCTCTTTGTTCTGAAGAGAACAGGAGAGAACTCAGCTGAAAAAAATACAATGTAAGGACTTTAATTTTCATACAACATGTAATCATTAACCTGTGCAACCAGGGTTGTAGGCGAGCAGAAGCACAGAATTTAATGAAAATTAGAACAGACAACAACATCCCAATTTCTAAATGGTATTTCTGCCATTTCCATTTTGCTTTCAAGAACGGGATATGGTCAAGAGGAACCTCCTTTTAACCATGTTATTAACAATGCAGTCACTGAGCTGCATTTAATTATGTTTTCCTAGGCCACAGGGAACTTCTGCGGTGCACTCACAGCTGGGAGCTCAGGTGGCAAAACCCTTCTGAGTGACTCTTCCTGGGAAAGGTCCTGCCTGCTCTGCCCCTGCTCTGCTTTAAGGACAGGTGAGGATCAGGACGGGTGTCCTGTCCTTGCTGCCAAGCACAAAATGCTGCTGCACGTGGGGATGGAGCACAGCTGGAAACGTGTAACTGTGCTCACCATTCAACTTCAGCATTGAACCCTTCCTGTCATGTCCCAGCCTGGGACACTGCCAAGCCAGAGACATCCTGGGACTTCACACAAAGTTTCAGGCAGATGCCTTACCTGCTCCCATCGCCTGCCATTATAAAAGATGAAAAATACAAGGGAAAAAAACCTCTTTTTATCGTTGCGCTGCTCGCCAAATGCAGAGTTAGCATTTTTGATACGTTACCATCAGCACTTCTTTGTCAGTCGCTTTTCTCCACTTGCTTTCACGTAGTGAGTGAAAAGGATAAAATACCTTTTCTAGCAAAATGATTGTGAAGCCACTTCAAAATCGGGGAGGGATGCAGGCGCAGGTGCAGCTCTCAGCTGCTGCACTTGAAGATGACGCTCTTCGGCTGCAGAACCTCCACTGCAGCAGCTCTCAGCCCTTCCACTCTCAACTCTGTGAAATCCTGACTTTCGAGAGCTGACATCACTCAATTATTTTCTTTGCTGGAACTGATACATTTCAGGGATGCACTGGTAAAAAGCACAGAGTGCTCATGAGATGTGCTATCCCAAGTGTAATTTTCCGTTTGTAAATAAATTTTGGCCACCACCCAGTCTGGGTGGGATGACTGGGAAGCAGCTGATATTTGAAATCTCAACCATAGCATGAAAATAGTCTTTAATGAACTGTGCATCTGAGGGAAAAAGAAGAATTGGCTGCAAAATAACAAGTGATAACCATTGGAAAAAAGGCGAAGCATATGCAGGAGGAAACTCCATTAAAGCAGCAGCCATGCAATTAAAGATGGATGTGGGAAACGCGTGTGCGAGCAGCTCACGGTGCTGCTGTGACCCACAGGCCCATTAGCTCTGGAGCACGGGTAAGCTGATTAGCTCTGGAGAAGGATGATGGCAGAACTCATCAGCTAAGCTTGTTAGCTGCCACACAAAGTTGGTGTACCTTGGAAGCTTTGCAAAGTGATTAGCTCGGGGTGGGAGGAGGCAGCAGAGCCTGCTACAGGAGATGAATAACCCAAAGCAGTCACTGCGTGGGCACGAGCTCCACGCACAGATCGGCTGCCTGGGCTGCGGCTGCCTGGCAGAGCTGGCAGTAGGATCTGCCTCTGTTGGGGTGTGGGGGAAACGACACCCATTCCAGGGCACAGCACGCCTGCAGCTGCCAAATCAGTGCCTCGGTCGCAGCCAGGGCCTGCAGCCTCCTTGCACACTACAGTTGAGCCCCCATGGTCTGCAAGTCCTTCCAAAATCCCTTCCTGCCATGGGAGTGTGCTCGGATCCTCACCATGGAAGGCTGGGAGGTGGATGCTGTCCTCATGCGAGCCCAGCCCAGCTGGATGCCTTCAACTCTCCCCAAACTACCTCTTGACCAAGTTTACTTTAAATAAAACCAGAGGAGCAGGATAACAGCCCAGTGAAAAATGACAATTTCCTGCCGTCTGCCTTCAGTCTGCCCAGCGATGCCCTGCAGCCATTCCAGAACATCAACTCCTGTCTCATCTGGGAAACAACTGCAGCGAGGTTCAGCTCTAAACACCTCTCCTCCTTCTGTGGCGGGACCCCACTTCTGCCACAGAATCACAAAATCATTTTGGTTTGAAAAGGCCTTTAAGATCATTTGAGCCCAACCATTAAGCCAGCACTGCCAAGTCCACCACTAAACCACGGCCCCAGGTGCCACATCTGTCTAGTGGGGAATGCGATCTGCACTCCATACATTTTTATATAGCAAGGTAACCATTTTGTCCCAGCTTAAAATGGTTCATACAGCTGCTTCACCTCTCCAAAAACTGCACAAACCTACTTCCACTGCATGCCCACAAGCTGAAGCATAAAAAACGGAGCTTTGGTCTTTATGACAGTTCACAATGGCAGCAGTCTTGTACATATCAGCTTCTGTTTGCCTTTTTTTTTTTTTCTTTTTGCCATAAAAACAAGACAGAGACAAGAATATCAAATATTAAAACCTCAAGGAATATAAATATTAAAAAAGCTTTAATCACAAACCCACAGATTATTTAGGCTACATGTGGCTGTAAGAGTGTAGCAGAAGTCTACAAGGGTGTAGGAAGTTAATTCTTTAGGGTACAATCATAGAGGGAAAATACGTGTTTTAATTTAATGCTTTCTAATTTCCAAGTGCCTACCTGCAAACATTCATTGTGAATGCATGGAGATGTCTGATGCATTCATTAAATCTGTTTGGTTAATCTGCTTTTACACAAAACTAAAAGAGATTAATAAACTTCTCTAAATGCCCTACCACTGCCAGCATTCTTCCCTTTCTGAAAAGCTTTGCAAGACTTGATTTGATTACAAACTTTTCTTCCATTTTGATATCCTGAAGTCAAGGTACTAGATGGCAATCTTTTGTTTTGTTTCAAAATAAAGAAACTTCGCAGTTGCAGAGAAAACATGATGCAAGTATAACCGACAGCTCAAAACCAGATGGCAAATAAAATTATCTCAGAGCATATTGTTATTTTTTACATTGCATTTACAATTTTCAGCACTCATATTTGGCAACACTGCTGTCCCTCATTTTATGTAGGTTAAAAGTGAGAAGCAGCCGTCTGCTCACTTCAAAGTCAAGTATTTACCCCCAGGTAGGATCTATTTATGTGCATTTAACCAACTATTTATAGCCATTTGAAAACAGAAGGTTTTCATGAAAAGTGCTGGCAGAGCCTTCACTATAACAGCGCTGATAACATGTTCTCTGTTCCCACTGGACCTTCTAACTTGATAACTCCTTTGGTAAAGATGAACTGGAATGTGGGGACCTGTGATATTAAAATTTCTTTAAGCAACCAACCCCTCTGCTTCCCCAGATGCTTTTCTGCTGCTTGTAGCAATAAATCTTCCAGTCATGCAGCAAGGCACCAAGGCACTCATGGCTTTTATTAGATAGGCTACTAGGGCTTTGGGAAGTATTAATAGTCCATCAGAGGAGGCACTGACACTGATCTCCAGGTAGCCAAGGCAGAACATCTCAGTGTGACGGGGCTGGTGCTGAGCACAGGACAAAAGCACAACCAGTGTCACCCACAGACATCATCCCCCTTCATCCCACAGATTTATTCTCCCTGCTGTCCTTTCTAAGAAACACGACAGTTCACGCTGTGAGATTTCTAAAATGAGCTCTCTGCCCCAGTCCCTCAGCAAAGCAGCAGCAGGAGCAAGAAAAACAATTGGTTTCTAGAAGCTGATATTCATCAGCAAACCCCACCTCTCTGCTCTGTTCGCTGCTCCACCACAGCAAACAGGGCCTTTCTCGTTCTCAGGCTCGACTGCGCAGAGATCCATTAGATAAAAAAACATATCTAAATGAGAAATGCAGCAAAAAGAAATGAGTTTAGACAGCTCCTCCTCTCTGATCTGGGCTACAGTAATTATGCCCACGTCATGCGAATTCATGGCTGCGCATCCTCAGCATAGCTTGTTTTACCCATTAACTTCAAAATCCTCTTCCAGAGGCTCCTCTCTCTCCTCACCCACCTTTCCAGGTGCCCAACTCACTCATTTCTCTTCACCACCACAGCCTTCAATTGCGTGGCCCTTCCCTAACGCAGGTGCTCCTTGGCAGCCACGCACACCTTGCTCTGCCAAGGAAGGTTTGCAGCTTTGAAGCCCAGACAGTTTCACCCATGTGCCCTCCCATGCTTTTCCCCATGCTAGAAAAGAGCCTGGAAAAGACTTTTGGGAGCAATCCATGCAGACATGAACACATTCTTCTTTCAAAATTTTCCAGACGTCCTCCTGCAGAGAGAGCTCCAGAACTCTGGCAGTGGATCAGGACGGGCAGGTGACGCGCCGGCTCTGCCCCTCTTCCCCTCGCCGGCTGCCAGGTTCCTGCTGTGCCCTTCGACCTACCTCTATTCCAATTAACAAACCAAATGAACCAACAGCCACAAGTGTAAACTCACAACATTGTGCCAGCCACCACCAGTCCATTTGCTCATGGGCTGCTCCTTCCTTCGGTGCTCGTTTGGGTTTGGCTTTTAGGCTGTGAGCTTTCTGGAGAAAGCATCTATCTCCACTTATTTTTCCTAGAAGAGCCAGTACTAATGTGGTTAATAATAGCAGCTAACCTTTGGCTGTTAAAGCATTAGCAATGCCACCCATAAAGCTGTGTCATATTTAGTGAGCTGTCAGAGCAGCAGCATCATTAAAAAGCCCAAGCACATAACTAATGGATGTAAAGCACTGCAAGAGATAATCATTTGGTTGGTTGGTGATTTATTCCAAACCTGATGGAAGCAAAGGGCTTGGCAGTGAGAACTGCTGAAGGGAGGGAAGCAGGGCAGGCTAACGCTCATACTGGAACAGTCCTACCACCTGGCTTGCAGTAGCAAGTTCTGGTGAAAGCAATACATGTGTTTTTCGGAACTCAAATGACCCTTCATGGTCTGTGGACTCACTCTCCTAATGATTTCTGCCTGGATTTGCAAGCTCTATTTTTCCTTCTCTTCTCGTTTCACATCAGAGGGATGTCAAGACTTGTGCTGCCCAGCGTTAACTTTGTGTCTGTACACGATGTTCTCACTGTGCTCGCTGGGACCTGCAGGCTTTATAATTAGGGCCGGATTCAAACAGCACCAAGCACACTCGCAAAGATTTTCTTCAAACCCAAACTTCCCCACTCCTTCCCAGTGCCATCCCTCCCTCCCTCCCGCCACAGCTCTGCAGCCTAAAGGAGACTGCTGAAGAAAAGAGCAACGCCTTCCCCTCCTCAGCGCAGGGAACCCGGCTGGCTCTCCATGGGCAGCAGCACCAGGCTGCAGCTCCCGAGCTCTGCAGGTCTCCAATCTCTTTGTAGCCTCTCTCCCCGCGGAGCTGAGACCCGCAGTCCTTGCCGGGAACACCGACTCCCCTCTTGCACAGCCACGTCAGCCTCTCTGCACCCCCGGCCTGACCCACAGAACCCCAAGCCCGAGCCCCACAGGGCCCGGCCCGCTCGGCAGCTCCCACGGTGGGAAGACAAGACCTGTTGATTTTGGCGGTTTCATGTAAGTGTGAATTGATGAGCTACTTCAGGAAGCTAATATTAATTCCTGGAATAACGTGCAAGGGCTGCCTGGCTGATTACCCCTCATTCCTGTCTGCTTACAAACAATGATTACAGTCTAATCTCAGCACTCTTGGAGGAGCTGCGGAGAGTACCCTTCATCTACTGTAATTACGTTCCAGCTCCCTTGGAGCTGGAGCTCTTATTCACTCCTAGCATTATCTACAGTCTAATCTAGTTGGCTGGAATGGAGGTGAAAATTACTCCAAAGAGCTGTAGTAAGCTCTTGCTGTAGCTCCAAAGCCAAGCTAAAGAAACCAAATTGTTTTGTGATGGTCAGACAAAGGCACAGGATGCAGGAGAGATGGATCCAGCACACGGCAAAAGCGAGTGTTGCTGGCACTGCCGACAGCCAACATTAATACAGCTCAATGAATCCTGTCTTCTGCAGAGATGTTCACCCTGCTGTATTTCCTCCAGCCTCTCAGCAGAATGGAAACACAGCAGACATCTCTGCAAGCCCTTTTAAAAGAAAGCCTTTTCCCAGTGGGACCTGGTCATATAATCTCCCCAAGCTGCTCCTCCACACTTCAGTGAGGCCCCACGTGGTACTACGAGGCATTAAGTGTCAAAACATCACCAGCCTTCAGAATGTGATGGGAAGGTTTAGCTGCTTCCAGAAGTTTTGTTTGAAATATTGAAAGTCAAATACAGTATATGCCTGATTTAATCCTGCAAAGGCTTCCAGGCAACTTCACTTGGCCTAAAAACCAGTTCTAGGTAATGTGCAGGTCAACAACCTCTAAATCCACTTTCTGATCATGTTATTTTCTCCGGTATCTATAGATTGGATATAATGACAAAATTGTTCCCTGTGAGGGTGGTGACGCCTTGGCACAGGGTGCCCAGAGAAGCTGTGGCTGCCCCTGGATCCCTGGAAGCGTCCAAGGCCAGGATGGACAGGGCGTGGAGCAACCTGAGATAGTGGAAGGTGTCCCTGCCCATGGCAGGGTGTGGAGTGAGATGGTCTGTAAGGTCCCTTCCAACCCAAACCATTCTAGGGCTCTATGAAATTATATTTATCTGTTTCCCTTCAACGTAACTACATTCTAGAACATCTACATTGCTTGCTGCTCTTGTTAAAAACACACATGGTTTCACACCACCTCCTTGTGCAGGCACCCCTGAGACCTTCTGCTCAGCCACAGGAAAGACCTCTCCCTCCAAGGCTGTGAGCAGGATCCTGCGCTGCCTTCCCTTGCTGGTGAGGATGGTTCAGGATGATGGTAACATGTGCTGGCAGCCACAGCAAGGGCTGTCCAGCAACCACAGCCTGCACTGACCACTGCCTCTTATTCTCTACTGCTACAGGTACCTGAGAGATTGAACCTGAAAGAAACTCTTGGCACATGCTGCAATTACATTTTGCCTTTGCTGGGGGGACAGGAACCCACCCCTGTGCACAAAGCAAGGGCATGAGCGCCAGTGATGCCTGAAGCACAGGAGGTTTGAGTGCAGCAATCTGGGAAGCAAGACATCACTCCCCAAAGCCTGATCTCCCAGAAGGCAACCTGACACCTGGGCTGCCAAAGGTCCTGTGTTCTAATTAAGTGTTAAATCTAGTTTGGGGTTTTTTTTTTTAAATCTAGTGAGATGTTTCTCCGTCCTACAGTGCCATCACTCTTTGCTGTGCTGTAATTCAGTAAGGAGAACAGTTAATTAAGTTTGAACAACAGTGTCTAATGACTTCTATTTAAAGCTGTTAATAAAAAAATATTAGAAGCCCCTAGAAATTACCTAACTTTGGAAGCCAACGTGGTACCTTAAGAGAATAAAACATTATAGTCCTGTGCACTTGCACGTTGAAGGCATTATCTTCTACCCTAAGCAGTGGAGTGGAGCAAGGCATCCTTTTCTGCCCTACAACTGCTAATTTTATATTTAAGTCATGATGAGAACACCATGAAAATAACAAAATATCTCTGGATGCAGGGATCAAAATGACTGCTGGCAGCATCACTGTTAAGTGCAGTTCCATTTAAATTACTCTCAGATGCTGAAGCAATGCAGCTGCTTTGTGGAAACCTGTGGAACCTGGCAGGGAAAGTAAGTGGAAAAGCAAACAGGTCCTGAAGAGATGCTGAAAAATACTGAAGAGACAACAAAACAAGACAGCCTAGAAAACCAGACAGCAGTCCAAACAAAGCAGATCATCCAAGATCTCAACAGGAGAAGGGAACATCGCTACAAACAGCTTGAGAAAGGAGCTGAGAATAGGAGAAAGGGGAACAGAAGATTACCTGTTCTGTTTAACCTCTCGAGATCTTAATCCTTATGTTCCTCTCTAGAATTCAACAACAGGCACAGAGGTTATGCCCAGACACATAATGGCATAGGAACACCGCCAGCCCCTGCACCAGAGAAACTCCAAGAATAAAACACACAGAGATTTAGACACATCACTGGTAGACGATAAACACTGGAATTAACAGAGAAATTAATAAGAAGATTGTTTAAATATTAGCCTAATTTAGCACAAAAGAGGAGATCTAGTGCAGCATTAACCTCAGACAGACCCTTTGAAAACACATCCTGGGAGTTGTGTGCTCACTACACCCACTCACCAAAGTATCTGTAATGAATTTCCTCCTGCCTGGTGTGTCGGATCTGGAGGGAACCTCTGGAGGTAACTTCCTGCCTAGCCTTGCCTTCTGCTTCATGCACAGACTGGGAGTTGCTTGGATTGCAAAAGGGAAGCCTTATTTTTCTTACTCCTCTTGGCAGAGAAGAAGTGACAAAGACAACTATCCATCACTGCTCCTCATGAGCATCACAGAGCCATAATGCAAGAATCACACCTGATTTATCTTCTACGCAGTCCAAATAAAAAAAGACCTCTGGTATGTCTCTACTTGAACTAAATCTTGCCAGCGTAATAAATAGAAACATGAAAATGAAGCCTGTTTCATCCTCCTTTTTGAAGCCAGCAAAGGGATGTGGTGAAGGGAGTTCAGTCTTCCCCTGACGGACTCCACAGGTGCCCCATGATGGGGACACGTGTTTATCTGCTGGCTGTCAAAGCAGTCCTGGGTCTCATTTCAGCGTAGAGCTCTCCCTGTAACTTGGAAAGCTTTCTAAATTCACAAAATCATCTGCAAGCTCCCATACCACATCTCTTATCCTCAGAGGATCATGAATCACCAAGGCAGGATAATATTTGAGGACTTAAAAGTATTGAAATTGTTAAAAAATAAATTAGCCTTAAAATCAGATGCATAAACCAGCAGGCAAGAAAGGAGCAATACTATAGCCTGACTCCAGGTTTTCAAAAATGATCCAGAGAATATGAGGCCTTAAAACTTATTTCTGTACCAAATAAAACTAAACGACCAATAATAAACCCCCAGGCAAAAATAATGCTAATAAATAAATAAAACCACTCCCTTCCTATCTAGGAGAATTCCCTAAAATTCTTTAGAAGGAAAAAAAAAAAAGAAAGAAACCCTGAGGATTGGGTTTAATTATTTGGATTTTCAAAGTCTCTGTGACAAAGCACCACCAAGAAGCCTACAAGAAAACTGTCTGAGCAACACAGCAAGGGATAAAGTGCTATTACAAATCCAGAAACTAACTGAACTAAATTTAAAAAAAGGAGGTATAACACACGATCAATATTCAACATAGTGAAAGATTACAGTGGCTGCTCCCCGAGGACTGGTTTTGTCTAACATATTCTTCAGCTATTTGCATAGGAGAGTGAGCTGAGATGTGGTGAGACTGCATATGACACGATTGGTTTGGGGGGCATTGAGCTGACCTTGGCTGCTCTGCCTCTTAGGAGCACTGAAACGCTCCATCTTCACTGCGGGTTGTCTGGGGAGAGGTTCACTCGCTTTAGTTACAGAAAATATAAAAACACAGCTGTTTAGCAGTTAAGGAGAAACCTGAGAAAGCACAGAATAATGAAGATATTTACTCTTTTCTTGCAAGATGCTAGGGAAATGATACCCAGAGGAACAGAATGGCAATTTTAAACAGATATAAAAACCTCTATTTTCTCAAGTCCTGTGTTGACCTCTGGAGCTCACTGTCACAGGCTCTCTCTCAGATGAGTTCACAAAGTCCAAAACTGAATTAGATACATTCAGAGCAATAGTGGTGAAACACATTTACCAAAGCTTATGAAAAACATCTTTTATAAAGATACCACTGTAGTTTCTTAGGCAGTTTCTTACACCACTATGTGTTTTGAAATCTGAAAATACACCATCTCTCTCTGTTTGAACGAGGCTGAAAAACCTCCCTCTCCCTTGCACGCTATAAAAATTAACACTTCAATAGGAACTTGCACACCAGAACTGGAACACCTGGACAAACTGGCAGAGTCATTACTGCTCCCAAGCCACAGATGGAGAACGAGACAGAGTGAGGCACTCCGTGGAAGTGCTGGATTACAGTCGGGGCATCCCTGGATTTCTTGGCTGTGTGCTCACCAACAAGCTGCTGTACCTGCTGACCAAATAAGCACGGAGAACCTCAGTGGGGAAGAAGAGGCNAGAAGAGGTGCTTCCTCAGCTGTTCTCAGCCCCTCAGCCACCCCATCCCACCCCAGACCCGCACTGCAGAGGAGAACTCCCCAGGGAGCCGCTGCTTCATCAGCGCCGATGCGGAGCACGGATGGGATAACCACGGACACTGTGTACAGGATAACTTCCCAAACCCCACTCTCTCGGTGCCCTCAGCTCCCTGCGGGGTGATTTCCATGCAGATCTTCCCTGCAGCAGAGCTCTCATCCAATCTGGCCCGGAGCTCCAGCAATGCCCCCTCTCATTTTCACGCCAGGTTGCACACCTAGGTGCATCACTGAGGCTCAGCCTGGCTGCTGCCAGCTGGGAAGCAACTGTGCAGAGCAGGAGGTGGGGAGCTGAGGAAAGCCTGCCCTTCATGGTTTCCTCTGTGGTGTCAAGCCAACCTTGTGGCCAGCCACCAGCTCCATCCACAATCCAATCCCTTGCTTCCCTCCAGATGACCATATTTGCTTTCCAAATGTTCCTCTGACAGACACATGTCCTCCCCCTGAGCTGTGCATTCCAATGTCTGCACATTTTCACTTTTGATTAAAAAAAAAAAAGATTAAAAAAAATTAGAAATTACTTTAAAACCTGTAATGGCTTGAGGAGTCTCTAGAGTGAAAGGGAGGAGGGAAGGGGGAACCTGGGTTAATAAAAGCTGTTAATTAGAGTCAAATTTGCTGCTTAATGTGTCAAGAACTAGTGAGTTACGAGTTAATCAACTGTCTGAGTTCCTTGGGAGAGCAATAAAGCTGAAGCCTGAAAATGGAAGGACAAGGTCAGAGCCTTCAAAGGAGGTGTCTTTAAAATTGCTCAATCCTAAGGTCCAGGTTGTGAGACACAGGGACTCCCCCTATCCTGAACATCCTGTTCTATCACTAACCATCAGCATTCCAAGCCTTTCACAGTACAGTCATCCTTGCTTTTTACCTTTTTTATCTGCTGTACTTGGGACTTTATAACGTGGGACAAACAGCACAGAAAGGATTGGTAACTCTTCGAACCCTTAATTTTTTGTTTCTGCTGTTCCCTTTCAAAGGATATTGCAAAAGCCCAGAGCAAAGGCAGAAAAGAAACACGGAGGAGTTGTAGAATATCCATCAAGCCCCGAGTTCAGGATCCACTGTTCCTTGTGCAAGACCTATCAACATCTCCTGACACCATGCAGTCAAAGGAGCTGGCACAGCAGGAACTGCCTTAGAGCATAAATTAATAAAAACATCAGAGAGGAAAGAGTGAATAAAGCTTGTCAAAAAATGAAGGGTTCCGACATGGAGCATTTCCCACATTTTAATGCATCTGGGAGATAGAAGGCAAATGATGGGTGATTTACTTTTGCCACTGAACTATGGAAAGATTTAATCTGTTTTCACTGCAGTTTGCTCTTTGCAAGTCCAGCCTAGATGGAGCACATCCTTCTTCCCTGCGACACGCCAGCCATCACTACTGTGCCACTGCCACTGCTAAGAGGAGAAAACCTGCAGTTACTGTGGGACCTCTGCCATCACCCAAGAGCTTTCCCCATGATGGGGGGTGCAAAGGGAGCCAGAAGATAAATATTTACAGCACAGGATTCCACCAGACTTCCAAACTTCTGCTAAAACAGAAGGCAGGAAAAACTTTTTTATTTTTTGATTGAGACACTCAGTTATGCAGCTCCCAGCCAGGCATACACCCAGCTCCAAAGAAGCTGTTAATTCATGAATATCACTCGTCACTGGGCATTGCTCAGTGTGGGCACCACAGTGGATCACAATTCCCTGCTCTTGCCACCACATCTCCCTCTCTCTTCTCTTCTCTACACGGCTGCCGCTGGAAGTTTTAAAAGAAAAATGCTTTTCCTGAGAGGTTTCTTCTCCTGCCTTGCAACCTCTACTTAGTTTAGGGGGCAAATGTGCTGTCTAACTGTTGTGGAGACAACGTGACTCCCAGAGGTTGGGACTTGGCACAGAAAGGGAGAAGAACAGATGTTCATAGATTTCATTGCAAAACGTAATTACCCACAGTTTTAAACACTACATACAACATATTTTAATAAACGTGAAGCAACAGGAAATGCCCCCTGTGTCCTTGTGGGCATCTTGGGTGCTCCTCCAGATCTTACCTGTGTTTTCCATACTGCTACAGTTCAGCACAGCAAGCAGCAGCCTTCTGAAATGTGGGGAGCATGGAGGATCATTTCACATACAGCCAAATAATCTTTTTAGCACTAATTTTCTTGTTCTGTACAACATCCAGGTCCTGAGGGAAAGCAGAGCCCAAAGCTAGCACTGGATGAAAAGATTAGTTGCTTCTGCATTAAGATGCTTGTAATGATTCAGCAACTTCAAGCCATCTTTCTACCAACAAGGAATCTTTGTGCTTCTTCTATAATCTGATAGTTCAAAGTGACAAATAAAAGAATTTGACAGAAGTCATTACCACCTACAAAGCTGTTGTACATTTGCGAGTACAAATGGGTCAATTGTGCCTCAAACTTGCAGCTTTATTCAGCTGGGAGAATAATCCCATCCTTCTTTCCGAAAAGAAATCTACAGTTTTGCCTTCCCTAACAAGCAACTCACCTGAAGCATCAGCAGCAGAGCAGTGCCACATACAGCTCTGGGTATGATGGTTGTTTCCCAAAGAGCAGGTGAAGTGCACTGAGGACAGTGAGATCCCCTCATTGTGAGAGTGACCAGCTATCTCCCATCTGACACCCTTTCAGCCTCCTTTAAAACCAAGCACAATAAACTCCAGGAGCAATCAATCCTCTGCTTTTGTTGAAAACTGTTGCTGCACAGAGCAAAATAAACTACAGAAAATCTCAGCAAACAATTCAGGGCCTGAAATTCTTCTTTCCTAACTATTAGTAGAGGGCCTTTGCGTACCTCTTTCCACAGCTGCCTAGTGCAGAAGGAAGCGGAGAGGGTCACAAACTTAATTCTGGACACAAATTGGCTGCTGGTTCTTCAGTGCTGAAATGGGGAGAGGAGGTCACGGTCACAGAGTAATGAGCGAGATTACGCCGCAATCAGGGAACGGGGATGGGAGCTGCAGAGACGTGCTGAAGGCAGGGAAAACATCCCCTAAATTAAACCCCTATTGTTTGCCTCATCTCTGCCTTGGTGGATAACCCACGGAACTCTGAGCTCCTGCCAGGAGCCAGTGTGAATAATTCCAGAGCATTTTCCCCACCTGTTGCTAACATAACTGTCTATGAGCGCACGAGCTTCACGCTTCTTTGAGCCATACGTATGGGAAAGTAAATTTTCTGTAATCCCTGGGAATATCCTCTTACTTTCCCAGTAAAATCTACACTGTTGTTTTTCAGGATGAAGGGGTGCAAGTTGCAGTGCTGAAATATCACGAGTGCAGTACCTGACTCCTCAGCACTTTGTGCATCATTAGAGCGAGGTCATTAACAGGATTATGGGGGGCTGAGGGCAACGAGCTCTCATCCCTCTGGAGGATGATGTGTGAAAGCAAGGAAGGCAAATGCAAATTTGCAGAGGAACCATGCTCCATTCAAGAGGTGAATTAGCGTTTCCTTCCCCGAGACACTGTGGATATCCTCACACCTGAAGATAACCCCATGGTTGTAAAACCCTTTCCTGAAGAACAAGAATTCCACAAAGATGGCAAGACTAGAATCATCAGTGGACATCTGACTTAAGTTCCATGTTGGCACGTGCTGTACAAAAATATGAACACAGACATAGCAGCGACTGGCAACTGTAACTCTCAACGTTTTGGGGAATAGAATTTGGGAAATACTGCATAGGAGTTGATGCAATGTGCTTCGAGATCTTCCTTGAGAAGCCCCTGTGTAAGACTGCAATGGCATCCTATATCCAGTGTGCTGTGATGCTAAATATAGCCATGCCCACTGAGAACAGCTTCAAGTCCTATCTCTGAAACTGCTATGGATATCAACTCTTCCTTCATCTCATTAACACTGCTGTAAAGTGCCTGGCACAAATCTACATCAAATGAATATAATTACAGGGGAAAATACATTGCATTAACTTGTATGCATGGCCTTCCCTTGCTTTTTCTGTTTTACTGCTGTACACAATTTTGTTTCTATTTTTCTTCACAATTCATCTTCTCTCTGTCCTTCTTTTCTTCCAGCCTTTCACCTTTCAAGCCCAAAGTTGATTGCTTTCCTTTTTTTTTTCAAGTTTGATCGATTTATTCTGCACTTATGTAAATTATTTTATACAAGGCATATAAACTGCAGAATTCCCTGCAGAACAACACAAGCACTGCTACCCATGTAGGTAAGGAGGCAAAAAAAAGGTAAAGTTAACAAAATGCTAAATTAAGTAAGAATCTCTTACATCACACTTTAAAGCCTGCCAAATCTGACTCTTCAGATGTACTGCAACAGCAATTTTCTAAGACACAGGTCTTTTGCAGGTAAAAATATTTAGTGTCAGACAGAAAAAGAAATAGAGGTTCTTCCAGCTGCTCCAGCAGGGACTAGGGGATGATGTAACCTTTCAAACAACCAGGCTGGAGGTCACTGCTGCATGGCCCCAAAACAATGCCATTCCCCTTGCCTACTGTAATAAAGAAAGGGAAGGAAGATGAGGGGAGGTATTTACTTTTCATATCTCATCTGAAACACCTGCAGGACTTCAGACGAGTGATCTCTGTTGAAATTCATTGTATTGCTCAGTCCATCCTCGCTTAATTCATCTCATGAAACTCTTAAATGGTACCCAGGCTACGGGCTGGCTCTCTGCAGAGATGGGAATTACATCCCTAATTACAAGATATGGTACTGCCCTAATAATAAGTACTGTGCTCAAGCAGTCCCCACCCAGGGGAATGAGCCTTGACCTCTTTTAACAAAGACTGCAAAACAGTTGATAAGAACATTAAAGCAAGTCCCTGCTCCAGAAACCAGGCGTTCGCTTCTTCCAAGTGCTCCAGGGCTGGCTGCAGAAATGAGCTTTGAGCACATCTCTCTAGTCTGAGCTGGTGATGGTTGTCTGTCCCCCAGCACAAACACAGATTTGGCAATAAGCATCTAGAGGTGCAGAAGGGGAATGAGAAAGGCAGAGTTTTACCTCCACAGTACTCACTTGTTTTACCCCACAATCCCCAAACAGCACCAGGACAAGCTCAGCTCATCAGGTCCATTCCAGGCACTGCTGGAGAAACTAATCTGAATTTTCATGCATCTTCAGGATGAACCTTCACAACCTCTGGAGATGATGAGCTCCTCTACAAAATGCTCTAAAGAACTGGGCCTTGCTAACCTGTCATTATTGCTGCCTGCGTTTCTTTACAAACAGCACCTCTTGCCCTAAGAGTTCTCCCACCTCGCACTGCAGCAGTCTCAAACTGGGGCCAGGTTTTCTTCTCCAGCATAGATTTGTAGCATTTAACAGCAAACCTTCAATTACCACAGTGCATGACCGTAAAACTTGCTCAACTGGAAATGTTCACTTAGTTCTAACCTTGCCTTCAGCTGTCTTCTTTCTTCTGCCCCCGAAGCCATCTCAAACAGTATTCTCCTGGAACCTCTGTGCAGCCTGCCTAGCACAAACCTAAACCGTAAGTCAAAATGATTTAAATTATATGGAAATATATATCTCTCCTTCAACACCAAACTGGGAATGTGGCTCCTAATGGGACATCACTACACATTACTCATAAGGCCAAGACATGTGGCATTTCCCAGGGAACATGCACATTCTCTTTTTTATGCTGGATGACTTACAAGCAGCCATCAGTCTTTTCCTTTTGGGGCTGTGCCTTCCATATGCATAATCTGAGTCCTTAAAGTGAACCCCTTGATGTGGATTCCACCTGCCTCAGAGAAGAAAAAAAAAAATAATACCCAAAAAAAAAAAAGTCTTGGAAATATATAGCAACAAGAAACTGGCAGGACAAACTCACACTCCCACTGTGCCAAATTGCAAGTTTAGTAATTCTGTTTTCTTCCTGCTGAGTGGAAGGTGTCATTAGCTGCTGTATTTAGAGCCACAGAAAAGGTTCTTGGAGCAATCCCCAGCCTTCCTCTGAACCAGGTGGCTGCTGACCACAGGAGCTCTCTGCAGCTGGGGACCTTCACCTTCATCTGCCTGCAGCCACCACTTCCATTTGAATGGAAAGGAAATAAACAGGGCAAGTGGCACTGCATGAAGAGAAACCTCGGGGCTGGAATTCATCCCTGCACCACCACGGCCACTTTAAAGCCCCTGCTCTGCATAAAACACTCCCGGGTGCTTTTAACTCCAGAACAGCTTTCCTTCTGGGAGAGGATTTCTCCTCTAGGCCGGTCTCTGCGGAGCACCCATTGAACCAAATCCTCATTTCTGAAGATTACTACAACAATCCAAAGAATCATCCTCTTACTGCGAGAGCCCTAGAAAGGGAGCACAAAAGCTTTGAAAATGCCCTGAAATCCTGCAACGTGCACCTGGGCTGGAGTCTTGTCTGCTGGCAGCATTCCTACAGGCTTTTGAGAGCATCAGCCCATCAGAGCAGGAGGACAAATGTGCCCATCCACTGCTGGAGGTTCTGCTGGCAGCGCCGGGTGACGGAGGAGGGACGGCAAAGCGCGGATGTGACGGCTCGATGGGATTTCAGATAAATAAAGATACAGATCCATGACCGTAGGGGGTCTTCATGATGCCTGCAAGGAGGATGGAGGGGAATTGTGAGGAATTGCCCCTTTTGGTGTGGTGATCGAGGCTGGGAGCACCCTGTGGTTTCCAGAGCTGTTTGGGATGGTGGAAGTGAAGACCACCTGCGCTGACAGAGAATTGGGAGAATCTGTGCAAACATCCATTATTTATAAGATAGCTGTCCAGAGGCAAATTGCCTGGAATCCATTAAAGGGAGAAATCCCAGCTCCCTCTGGCAGTCGCCTGGCACAGGCCTTTTCCACTGGCAGAAAAGGGAGGGGAAAAAAAATCACTTTCATTTCTAATTAATCTTCTGGTATATAATACTTTTAATTAGGAGGAAAAAAAAAAATCCTGTGTGCTCTTTGAGAGAGGAAGGAAGGAGCCAAAAGTGAGGCAGAAAGCTCTGGCATCTTGGCTGTAGTTCAGACCTTGTCTATAACCTGAGGAGCAGGTGAGCCCTGGCTCCTTCTCTCCTCATGATGTGACCAGAGCCCCCCAACACTTCGGGGGCTGCTCTGGAGATGAGGAGAGGGACCCTGTGTGTACAGAGCTGGCTACGTACCCTGGAAGAGCAAATCCAGGTGAACAAAAAGTACTGGAAAAATGCCTTGGGCAGAAATGAAGCAGCCTCTGTTGGACACAGCATGGGCAAGACAAGGAGAAAAGCCCAGGCAGGAGGAAATACAACCCATACATTATCTCTTCAAATGAATAACCCCCCAAAAAGCATTCCTTCCCCAGCCCCAAATTTCCCAGCCCTTCTTTTTCCTAATGTCTCTCTTCCCTGCATTCATTATTAATGCCACTGGGGGTACAGATTTGCACTTCGGTTTCTAAAAAATTAATTCAATGATTAAAATTTCAGTCTCTGAGTAATGAAAGCAGCTCAGGCAAGCTGGAGATGCCCCTTTGCAGTCTGAAGGCCTTTGGTGTGCTGCCCACTTACCCCCTGCATGAGAAGCCTCCCAGTAGACCTGGCTCAAGGGGGAAAATCTGGTAGGAAAACGTGGGTTTAAGTTGATTAAGTTCTGGTTTTGTGGAGAAGCCATTCCGGTTTAATACTCTACCAATTCTGTATTCACTGCAGAGAGTGAACCCCAGGTTCTTCCAAGGCTCAAGTACTCATGGCTTTCCACATGACCCCCTGGGTAAAGGAAAATCTCCAAAGAATGTAAATATTAATCAGTGCTGTACATCTATCACTCACTGACAGGCTGATTGCAGGCTCAGAGACTTTTGCAGTGGCTAATGAAATTTTCTGTGACACTGTGCTTAAAATGAAAGAGTAGCAGAGAAAGGTTCTCGGAGAAAGACATCATCTCAACTCACAAAAAATATCTATTTTCTCATCTGTACCCACACTATCAGCAGGAAGAGCAAGACTCAAGGAACCTGATAACTGGTGAGGAAAGGGCAGGTGACACTGCACCCGCCCCTGGGTGGCAATTTCACCTCATTCCAGAAAAACAGAGACTCCCACAGCAAATTCAATATCAGCTCAAGGAAGGTCCATTCCCAGCCTGCAGCAGAGCTACCCTTCCCACCAGCTCCATGTCAAAGCAAAAAGTGGGCAAAAGACCTGCATAATTCTCCACCCTCAACTCCCAGCACTGTTATTTTTATTTATTTTAAAATAAATGTGAGAGGGATGTCAGAGCTCTGAGCAGCACAGGGAGCTGAGAAGCTCAGAACCCTTCTCCAGGCTGAGATTAGAGGAGAAGGAAGGGCTGGAATTAAACTTACACACCCCAATTTCATTCCCGAGGTGCTAAAAAATAGCAAAATAGAACAAATATACACGAAACTCCTCTTGCCTTTTCGACAGCATTTTGCTTCGAGATTTACTTGGATTTTTACTCAGTGGAAAAAAGACAGCTGAAGTGAACAGAATCCTTGGGAAGCAACACCTTGGGAATATGGTGGAATCTCAGGGCAGCACTGGCAGGGCACTCCCCACCAGCCAAAGCAGCACTGCTTGTGCTGCAGTCATGGGGAAAAGAAATGGTCAAAGAGGAACAGGAAAAATCTGCCAAAATCCTCCACAGGCAGGAAAATAGCAAAGCTGTGAAGCTGAGATCTGATTTTCTCTGAAGCAACAGGATTAGTGACAGCCCACACTGCACTTCAGTGGGGTCAGGATAACTGAAGGAACACAGAGCGCTGACTCAAAGCCGGCTCCTGGATTCAGATGCTGTGCGGCTGCTCCTGAAATATTTTATCAAAGCAAAGTTTCTAAAACTCTACTGAACCGTGAATTTTGGGGGAAAAACCAAATGCAGCTCCAGAAGAACACATGCTGTGTCCATCACCTGCACAGCGCTACCAGGAACAAAAAGCAATGCACAGAAACCTTCTTTTTACCACATTCCCTGAAACTTTGCCGGGTGAACATGCAGAGCATCGACTGCTTGGAAAACTCGCTGCTTTTCTTCCTCAAGATGCAGCTTTGTGGAGATTTCAGAATACGTGGGCTTTTATGTGCTGCTCAACTCTTCAAGTTATTCTAAGCCGAGCCTTGAGCACTCGGCCCTGTATCTTACAGGGCAGGCAGGACATGCAGGATGAGCTCCCTCGCAGGCTTTCATGTGCCAGCCTTCCCACCTCGGGACAGGTTCATTCATCTTGCTCTCAGAGCCCAGGTGGTTTTACTGAGCCTGCAGCCATTAAATTTTCCCTTCTGAAGGGGCTCCTGAGCAGGATCCATCCCAGCCCGAGCCATGACGTGCTGGGGGCACAGCCCCGACGCTCTGCGCAGAGCGAAGAGGAAATGGAAATGCTGGAACAAGCACTTTGGCACAGCTTCTTGGCTGGGCTAAAGGTTTATTCCTGGGATGCTGCTTTCCTGCAGACTAAGGAAAATTAAATTTAGCACTTTGCAAATAAATAGGTTAGGGCTGAAAGGACACTATTTAGGAATTTACTGCACACAGCAGCCTCAGAGATTATAGATCCATCACCGTCTATTACCTTGCTAGTTACTGCTTCCACTCTGTCTATCTTCCCCACTTACAGAGTGGTCCTTTCATCAGGTCTTTTTCTGTTCCAACTTGAAACTGTCATCACTCTAATGGAATTATATGAAGAAAAACAACTTTAGGCTGCAGTGACTCTGCCAAAAAGCCAAGGACAACTCCCGTGGTTCCCCAGGACAAGGCAGTGAGATTCCTGCCTGACAGAGACACGCACAGATATCCGACAACCTCCTGAGCAGCACAGCAAGGGACAGCTGTTTACACACATGTCCAAAACCTCTGGGCCTTTTCAACACCCACAGACACAGGAGGCTTCACAGGGACGGGCAAACTGACAGCTGATGGCAAACCCTGCTGCAGATTCATCATGGCCACATGGCACAGGGCTGTCACCAAAGGCACCGACTTTGTGCTGCTCTCCACTCTCTACTTCAGAGGAAAATCATCTGCAGACAGTTCCCTCTCCAGGGCCGGATACGTCCCGGAAATGCAAAGTGACAGCCAGCACATGGAATGCTCCCCAGAGCCTTCCATTAAGACAGACAAACCCTTTGCTTAAAGGTTTAAATTTATGACAGCTCCCCAGAATATGGCTGAGATAGATCTACTGTTATCAGCTACCTGCTTTAGCTGAAACAGATCAGGGACAAATTAAAATTTTCAAGCCTCAGTTTGATATATTCCCTCCAAGATACAGGCAGACTGGTTTATTTTCTTCTGGAAGCAAGAGATGCCATCAAAAGATAATCTTGGGAGTTACCAAAGCTGGAGGTCATCCTCGGCTCTCAAATTCCCTGCTTCCCCTACGATGTGATTTAGCTACAAATGCTTGTAAGACGGATTTGACATAAAATACTTTTCAGTACTTCTTCCTCAAAGGACATTCTCATGCAATTGTTAAAATAGAAAATACATTAGATACAAAGGCCTAAAACAGTACTAAGTTACCTGCTCATAGCACTAACACTCACATGGGGCAGTGGAAATGGTTTTTGTGTGGAGTTACAATGATTCATGGACTTGCCTATTTGAAGCAAATGTGAGAACAGGAGAGGTTTTTTTTACAGTTTCCATGAATGTGAATGAAGACAGGTGATATATTACTAAATCCTTAACATTATCCTTAATATTAAATTATTAGAGCTGTATCCATGTGAGTATTAATTCCTTAAGTACACAGAATGTAAAGAGCTGAGCTGCAAGCACTGTTGCTCTGTAGTGTCAGGTAGAAATCCACCAGAATCCCAGCAGTCAGTCCTTGCAACAAAGCTCTCCAGGAGGATTTTCAGGGTACTCCTGCATTCTGTCACTGCTCCATGGACACAGCAATATTAATGCAATGACACCACACCACTGATGGGACTTGTTATGATCCGGAGAGCCTGCATGGCACATTGTGCTGAAGACTCCCCGATGCTGGGAAGTGCATCAAATCTTCAGGAACTGCCATGACTGGATGCCTGATGTGCTTCCAACCCTCTCCAGCAGTAACTGCCTCCAAGCAGTGGCAGGATGCCCTCGAGCAAAGTAGAAGGCACACTCACAGCAGTTACTATCTTCGCTTTTCTACAAGTGGTTTCATAAAAAAAAAAGACACCTCTGTTTAGATGAGGGTCTTGGGGAAAACCCACACATGACATAGGCTGGGATCCCATGAAGGAGAGCTGCCTAAAAAGCTTTGAAATATGGGTTCTTATCTTAAGCTGGCAAGCCAGTTTGAGAGAAAGCACATTAACTGGTTTATGCTGTGCCACCTTCATGGTTAAGAACCATGTAAGAATTGAGCTTTTAGACTGTGAAGTGTGGAGGGAATACAAGGATGACAGAGGAATTGTATGGTTGTGAGATGCTGGCTCCTGTCTCGCTCCTGATGGTGGCCCTTTGGCTGCCAAAGGAGACCTGTGACCACACCACCTCATCCTCTGCTTTTCACCAGTCCCCCACTCCTCATCCTTCCCCCCACCTGCCAAATGTGGTGGACAAGAGCCAACCACCTCATCACCCGAACTGAATTTAGGCTGAAATCTTTCAACTGAAATCCGACATGAAGGCACAACACAAGCATTTATATTCACAACAAATAAAGGAGAAGACCTTTATATGAGCCTGGACACACCTTTCAGATGAAGGCAACAGATGTCCCAGGGCCACACCAGCATGAGAATCTTTTGCTGTGTTTCCATATTTGTGAACAATTTTTATACACACAAACACACATTCTCTTCCCTCTCTGAAGGTTAGAAAATCTTTTGCCCCAGTCAAGCACACGCAGTAGCTATAACTCCCAAAAGAAGAGATAAGTCCTAATTATATTTGTATTTAAACAACGTGCTGCTCACTCGAGACAGAAGAGAGGCAGTGACTGCCACCCACTCCCACTGGTGGCTTTGTGCAGGCTGAGCTGTGCTGCCATGACCTGGGCACTCACATGCTGGTGGGTGTTTGCTGGATGTTACCAGCTGCACCTCAGAGCTGTTTCCTGGAACTAACTGCTTTTCCTGGAGGTCTTCTCACAAACCTGTTCCTGGAACATACAGGGAAAAGCTGAAGGAGTGGTACAAAAGCCGCCTTGAAGTCTCTTGGCAATGCTCTCACTGCGTGCCCTCTGCACCACCAACCACCCCTCACAGCCAGCTGGAGAGAGGCCTCAGGAGTGTCCATGTGGAATCACAAGTGGAGGAAAGGTCCACAGGGATTGCTGACATCCCTGACAGCTTCTGTCACACAGGGATGGCACAGAAGATGCCGTGAAAGTCTTGCTGTGGCTGAAGGTGCTGCCTTGGAGCAGATCAGCACCTGCACAGAGGCCCAGAACAGTCCCAAGGCACAAGAGCTGGCCTGTCCCCTGCTCGTGTCCAAGGACAGCAAACAACAGAGACTCTGGAGCAGCCAGGGAAGATGACTGAGATGCAGGGTACCCAGAAACTCCAGGCTTTTCCCCTGCAAAAGGATAAAAACCTCCAGCAATTTCCGCTGCTTTTCATGTGCAGCTTTGAACAGAACCATATGCAAGCCACCAGCGGGCTGTGGTTTGCTGACACGGCTCTGCATGTTCTGCAAAATCACAACACAGCAGCCGGGGACAGTAACAAGCGTGCATCAAAAGCTGCTTTGCAAAACACCCATTTCATGTGTGCCGCAGCGAGGCTTGGTATTCCCCCATCGCCCAGGCTCAAGGCACTGCCTTTCCTTAAAGAATGCTGATCACACAAGCTCTAAGTAGAACATCTTTTGAAACTACCAGACACTTTAATAAATAAATAAATAATTAAAATTATTTGAAGATATTTAATGCCAGTTGGGGGTGGTGGGCACCCATAGAAAAAGAAAAGAGCACCAGTGAAGCCACAAGCCCCCAGCCCCCTCAGGATGCACTGTGTGCCCAAGGGACAATTTCCTGCATTCTCTGCTGTGCAAGAAAAGCCGTCTGCCCTGGTTACACCTCCAACCCATCCACATGCAGCTTCCCCACCACAGGACATTTTGAAAAGCTTCTCAAACCCCTGTGAGTCCACGAATTGTAATATCCTGCACCCCGGTGAGAGGGACAGACAAAACCAGGAGGTCGAGTGACCTAGAGCAGATTTAGCGGCAGAGATGGGAACGGGAATCCAGGAGGGGTTTTGCTTACGTCCCCTCTGCTTTATCCCTTTTTTAACACTGTCTCCATCTCACAGTGCATAAACACATCCCTGCCAGCCCACACAGCCCTTTGTAAGCTGTTCAAACACAGCAGCAGGCGGACACAGACATCCTCCTCTCCCGAGACCTCCCACAGGGACACCGGGCACAGCCAGCCACAAGAACAACTCTTCTTCAGCAAATTGCAATCACGCGGGTGCTGGGGCCGTGGTGGAGGTGGGGGAGAGGAGGGAGAGGGTTTTATTAGAGCAGGTAAGGCAGCCAGGACCTGCTCTGCCTCCTTCTCGCTGGCGCTGCCACCTCTGTGCTGTGCAGGGCTGCCCGGCTCTGCCCCGTGGCACCAGGATGGAGTCACAGGCTCTCGTCTGGGCCACAGGCACGACCTGCCCCGTGCCCACCCCCTGTCCCTCCAGGGCCACACACGTTGCCACACCAGCCTGGATGCTGTGGTTTAATTAAATTCTTATCAGTGACCTGTGCTCCTTGATGGTGCACGTGACTCGCCCCAGAAAGCACAGGCTGTCGCTCCTGTTTCATTAAATAAGAGATATTTCAATAAAGGGAATTTGGAGGGAGATAAATTGCAAACTTATTAAAAAAAAAAGGTGTATTCCAGTAATTTTGTTAGTTATTGTTATTGCAGAATCATAGAATCATTTAAGTTGGAAAAGACCTTTGCGATCATCGAGTCCAACTGTAAATCTAATGCTGCCAAGGCCACCAGAAGCCCGGGAAAGATGGTGAGGTCCTTCAGCTGGGATGGCTGATGCCTGTCACGGCCCGGATGAGGCTACCAGCAGTTCTGACAGTGATGGGGGCTGAAGTCAGGTAAAGAAGTTGCGTGGATAACTCCAAAGCTGCCTTTTTTCAGTGCCCTGCTCCTTTGTCAGAGGAAGCGCAGACAGAGAAGCAGAGCTCATGCCAGCACAAGGAGGGTGCTGTGGGGAGGGAAACCTGGGAATACTGCAGTGGCACTGCCATGTCCTTGGGGAATGAAGGAGCAAAGGGAAGGGAAAGTGCAAAAGGAACTTGGCAGTCAGCAGCTGATGATTACAAAACAAACAGGGAATTGCAGAAAGACGATCTGAAGCTCAGATGGCATCTGAGGTCCAACCTCATGTTTCCTGTCTCAAACCAGGCCTGCTTTTGTGAAGTGACAGGTTTTGTACCTGCCTCACCAGGTAACACATCAGTCACTCCAATAGAGAGGAGGCACCCACGAGCAAGACAAATCTCTGACCTTTCAGAAAGCCTCACATGTACCATTCTCCTGCTAGTCAGGAAAGACTCTGTCACTGGAATCATGCTCCAACACCATCAGCGTTAATTACCTCCTTGGCTGGGTCTGCCTGGGCAGACTCACAGGCACGGCAGGAAGGGGAGCAAGTGGTGCCAACACACTGGAAACGGGTACAGTGCCAGACTGGCAGGTAACAGGGGAGGGTATTCCCCAGCCCAAAGGCGCTCCATGATCCCCACCAGCACCATCCACTGACCCTCACAATAGTCCAGTGACGTTGGCAGGGGCATCATCCACCTTGTACAGGTGGGGAAGAGAGGCAGACAAAGAACATTCCCTTTGCTCAGTTGGAGGAAGAGTTCAGCCCAGCCTCCTCAGGCCTTTGCTCAGAAATTCTGCAGTCAAAAGAAAGCCTTCTGATAGATTTTTCCACTATACTCAAGATGACTGGCTTCATTAAAAACAAAAAAGGAAGAGGCCCTAATGTGCACTAGGGAATAGGCAGTTGTTCAGGGAAGCATACACAGTAAGAGAGAAACTGTGTAAGGATGAAAAAAAAGCATGAAGAAGAGCAATTTGAAGACAGTAGCAAGAATTAAAGTTAGGTCCTAACACAAAACAAGCTGCTACAATAGCTGAAAGAAAATTACGTGTGGGAAGTCTAAACACAGGATTTGATGCTGTAACACCATAGGCTGCTCAGCAGCTCCTTTGAGAGGCTGCTGATTAGTGCAACCCAAGACGGGTGCTTGCTGACCCTCCCAGGAATCCCAGCAATCATCCAGCAGGAAGGCACAGCCATGGCAGGCGCCCCCGGAGCTGAGCTGAAATCAAGTCTCCAACAACCACACGGGCAAATTGAAAACAAAATATGAAAATGAAATAACTTGCAATTAAGAAGAATGAGGAGTTAAGAGAGGCCAACAGTCCCTAATCAATCTCTTGCTGCCTGGCCTGCTCCACCGATGAGCCCCATTGTTAGTTTTGATTGTGTGTGCAGGAGTGCGAGACGGCGGCTGGAAGAATAGCTCTCCATCAAAACTGTGATTTCCTCCCCCCCTCGAGACTCATCAAGGGTGAAGAGGAGGAGAGGGGAGAAGATAGAGATACGAAAAGAAACAAACAGCTAGAACAGGCTTCTCCAAGACACTCTGCTATGTTCAAGAAGGAATAACTGGAACTGCAGGTATGCCAAGAATGTGGACTCAAGAATCACAGCTCCCAACAGTGCTGTCAGCTTCAAGATGAAACAAGAGCACTCAGGAGAATAAAAGTAATCCCTGCATTAACCATCCTGCTTATTCTGAGGTGTACATCATTCACCAGCGTGCCCTGGCCAAACTTGTTCTCAGACTGTGCTGGAATCTCAGCAGAACAAACTCTCTGCACGTTTAACCACACGAGTTTTGCCTCCCCCTTTCAGCCAGCAGTTTGTCAGCATCACTTTGTGTTTGAAAAACAGTCTCCAAGCTCTTTCTTGTTCAATCCAGCCTCGCTTCCCTCCTGAAGAAAAGAGAACTAAACGACTGCATCTCGTGTGCACTGCTGCCCTATTGTGTTTTACACACCTGCCAATACAGAAGCAAGAGGTCAGCGAGGTGCCCAAGCCATGAGGCAAGCAAAGGAGGACTGGCCAGTTAAAGGTGGTGTCTGTCCTTCCACCATACCCTTCCATCCAAAGGAAGGAAATATCCCATATCCTTTTTAAACCCCTATGCTCAGCCTTTTAACCCACATCAGAAGCAAGTGATCATTTTCAAGTGGCCCCCAAGTTTGATAGTTACAGTTCCCCTGACAGATCTGCAAACCAATTCTGTATTTAACTCCTTGAAGAGCTGTGCAAAGACAGTGTGTGCACACCAGCTTTGCACAGCTTCTTAGTTTAACAGGTTACAGAAAAGCTGTTGATTTTATTTGATTTTATGACTGTATTACCAATCCAGCAGGACACCAATAAAGGTTTTATTTTGCAGCAAGAAGTGCCAGCCCTGAAGCCACGTTCTCAAGCTATGTCAAGATGCTTCTGGTTTTGTTTACTGTCTGATATCTTGGGTATTCTCTCTCAAGGAATACAACCTATCAACCTGGAGATGGTCTTCAAGGAACTACTGCTGGTGTTAGGGTTTTCATTTGATAATTTTGACAGAAAATAACAAAACGGGTGAGACCTGGAAGCAGAGAGAATTCTGTACTCTGCAAGACTAAGCTCTGGGGATATAGAAAATATCTGTCTAAAGGCAGCCTTTGGCCAGGATTGTTTATGAGCTCAGACACACAACACCACTGTGATACTGGAAAGACTTTGCCTGGTTTAGCTTCTTTCCCAACCAATTTAGACCCAAATAATTTAGGCATGAATTACCAAGAAATCTGAGCATTTCTTTCTAAGAAAGTAGAGGAATCTGACACCAGAAAGATTGCAAACACTGACAATTACACAGGATCAGATGGATGACCTGTTCAGCCCAGGATCCTTTCAAAGTGACCAGCCTCACATTCATGCTGCAACACAGTTTACCTGGAGCACTGAGGATAATCAAGAACAGATTGCTCCCTCTTCTTTACTCAAGTCTTCACTCCCATTTCCAGAGGATGAAGTTGAATGTTGCCAAGTACAGCAGCAGCAAAACCATTTGTATACCCAAGCCAAAAAATAAGCAGCATGAAGGGGAATTCTCCTCCTAACCTCCACAGTAAGGAGCTGCCTTTACCCCTCCAAGCACAGAGCTATGAATGTCCCTACTTCAGGTAAATGTACATATTTAATGCAAAACTAGATATTATTATTTGTCCACAAAGATATTTTAACATTTTAGAAAATGCACTGGCCTCCTGCTCTCAGTAGTTCCTTGAAGCCATAGGGTCTATCAAATAAAAGGATTTCTACTCTTTTTCTTTTAAATTGATTGACTTCAAATGCTTTGGCTGGGACTGTGTCCTTAGGCACACAAAAAGACAAAAGCCTGCGATTTAATTTCTTTCCACTGTTTGTTCATTTGTACAAGTGTCTCCAAATCATCTCCTCTTCAAATTTGACCAGTCTTTCTGTTTACTGAAGGACTTTCTTTGTCTGAAACAATTGTCATTGCATTTCTAAAGACCTCATTTCCTTACTCCCATTCAGGACCCAGCAGAGACAAGGATAAACAGCACAATGTACACCTGGCCAGGCAATGACAGCCTGATTTGCCACCGCCTCGTTCCGAGCCGGATAAGCTGATCTGGAGGCTCCCCTGCAAAGCTTGTTTGTTTTAACAGATATCTTTAATGGCTTGTTACAAAGGGAGTCGATGCAGTTCCTGAGTATCTGGCGGGTGGGCTGGTCTAGACACACCAGTGAAGCATCACACAGAACACAGAGTCTGTGCCATGGCTGGACACATCTAATGGAGCAGCAAGGGGAATGGAATACGAAACTGTCAAGTGCCCCAGGAGGTACAATGCATTACAGCCCACAAAAAATCATCAGAATCTGAACTGCTGGTGAGGAATCTGTAACAGTGCTTTCCACAGCGTTTAATTGAAACAATAAAAAGGAGCAAACAAGCGGGAGCGCGCTGTGAAGCCTGAGGTGTGCCTTCCTGCCCACGCACTCACACAGGGGCTGGAAATCACTGGAACATCCTTCAAGCTGATGAGCTCATCTGTTGCACTGATAGGGATCACCAATAAACACTGGTATGGTTTCATTGGAATTCAGTGCTCATTTATGGATGCAGTCATTGACATTCCCAGCACAGCACTGTGATTAACCCTTTCACTGGAGCTGTAATCCCAATTAATGCAAACTGGCTGGACACATAGAGCAGGTGGATAATAAGCTCCACTATAGTAACAGCACACCTTGGCCAGGAAAACCAAGCACATCTTTCATCTTCATTTAGCTTTGAAGGGGTTACATTACAGGAGCTCCTACTGCATCCCTCACTTAAAATTAAATGCCACCAGCAGTGCTACTGAAATATGCTTTTAAAGTTTACAGCCGAGCTACAGAAGCTTGTAAAGTGCCAAGGGACTTCTCTGGTTTAATTATATAGACCCTGTTCCATAAACTGCTTGAATAGAATAAATACAAATAGAATCCACGCTTTGTGACCTCTCTGGGTTAATGAAATGCACACAAACACCCACAGTCTGCTATGGCTCAGAAATTCCACAGCATAAACACACAGCCCTGCTGGAAGCTGTAGTCAGGATTCAAGCCTTCATACATACATGAGAACCAGCTGCCTGGACTCAGCAAGGAAATAATTTGTTGTTTATATTCTCCTACAATTCAAAGCTGCAGTTGGTGGGAATTGTCTGCGATTTACTGAACAGGGAGAAAGAGTCCGAAATTTTCTTGTTCATGTTCTAATTAGCAAATCTGCTCCTCTTGTCCGGAGAGGTGGTGAGGTAAGAGAGGCTGAGGAATTCCAAGAATCAATACATAACCTACCCTTGGCTCTAGGAAATGCAAGATCTTCTCTCCCTGGTGACACTCACCTCCATCCTCGGGACATACTTGAGAATAAACACTCGAGGGAAGAAGAGAAATCAAGAAGAATATGAAGAGAGAGAAATCTGTACCTATTATCCCCTCTCCTGCATGTAAGTTATTTATATTGCCATTTCATGAAGGAGAGTTTTCTCCTATTGGAGAGACGCTCCTGAGCTGCTGACCAGTTCTTGTTCATGTGGCCAGCACACAATTTCCTCACATTTTCTTAACTCTCTCCAAGCATGGCAACTCTCCTGTGGTGCAGAAAAAAACTGCAACTTGTACTGTCCGGCCATGGCATCCAACAGACATCTCCAGGAGCCTGCTGAAGTTTCATTCATTAAATGTTTAACACTACAGGTGCGAGCACAGGTCTCTGGAGGTGTTAGAGCAGCACTGCACCATCTCAACAGAGAACTGTTTTCGGGATTCAATGGCAGCACCTTAAAACCAGTAGAATTATTCTCTTCCCTGGGTACTCAGCTTTCTTTTGTTCCTCCCATGTGCCTCAGTTAGTCCAGAACTCTCCTAAGGCCAAGCAATATGACTCTTTTGGGGATATTTTCCTAGTTTTACTAAAGATCCTATGTGCTGTCTTATACACACCCTTACTTGTTTTATTTGTCGGGTTTTATTTGTGTATTGGTTTTTTTCTCCGAGGCTCTAAAGTTGCAGACCAGGAAAACGTTTTTCCTGTTATGTAGAAAAACAATCTTGCATCCACATGTGGCACACAGCTGTAGGTCTGCAGAAACAGAACTTCCCCACTCCTGCTTGTGGAGTTCCCTCCTGTACTGAACACCTCCAAAGCCTTTCATAAAGGAGATTTGCCCTAGGGAGGATCAGTGTGGGGCAGGTATGATTTTAAGTGCTGCCGTGTTTGCCATGGAGAAGAAGAAAGTTCTCCCACTGACCTGTACACTCGGGCTGTTGGCACTTGAACCAACGTAAAGACAGAACTCAACAGCTTGGTGACTTCTAATGTCACACCTCAGCTCTCTAATGCCTCAGCCCAGCTTTGCCAGCTGGAAGGCAACACAGCAGAAAACCAGCCCCTCTATCAAGCCACAACCTCACAGCCCACCCAGCCAGACCAGAACAGCACCCGACAGACAGAAGACAGACTGTTATTGCTACTCATCTCTGCTGTTCACATAAATGGCACTTCACACGCACCAGGATGAGCTGCTGCTCAAAAGGGATTCCAATTTACATAAAGACAAGATGATGACACGCAGACAAGCTAGAGGATGGTAAAAAAACATAGGGACATATATCTCATAGTGAAGTAATGATGAGCCTTGATGGTTACATAAGGTTTTATTACTGCGGCACATAACTGATAATATAAAAAGGTGAAGTGCCAGGCCAGATGCCTGAGGTATTATGCATATAGAGTCTCTTCTCTTTACTCCAGACTTTGATATATAAGTGGGACACCAGATGTCAAACCTCCTACTTTTTAACAGAAGAAAGGATCTTTACTTCCCTCACGAGGAACACTCTGCCACGTAGCGGGGGGCAGCAATTTTCCAGTCTAATCGCTGAGAAAGAGCAAATCCACCCTGGCACATTGAAAACCATGAACCCCGAGAAGCAGGTGCAGCCAGGGGTGCACAGACCTACCTTGAAAAGCAGGCAGTCCCCCTGGTGCTCGGCGTAGATGGAGCTGAGCCGGTACTGGTTCTCCGTGGTGATGTCGATCTGGTACCCCGTGAGCGTGTAGCACACCTTGCGGAACTCCTGGATCTTGGTCTGGAAAACTTCTTTCAGGCGCTGGTTTTTCAGTTCTGCGCTTTCCACTTGCTTCTTCAGCTCTGGGTAAGGGAAGAAAACGGGTACTTTCTTATATGTCACCAGCACAGAGCCCTTGTGCTGTACTTACACTGCTGGCCAGGCTGAGTGAATTGAAAAGGTTAATTAAAAAGTGAATTAAGCAGGCAGAGTAAAGAAACAAGCAAGCTGGATGCCTCTCCTCCTGGCTCCAGCAGACCAAAGATAGCAAACTGGGGAATAAGGAAAACACACATGTCTTGGTGGGATGGATTTTCCTTTTGCTCAGCCAGACTTTTAACAACGTACTACAAAAATTCAAAGCTGTAGCATCCATTTCCCCACATGCACACATCTTGTTTTCTACACGGAACCCAAGAGAAGGGTGTTCCTCCTCACAAAGCAATAAAGTGGAAAAATGGTCCAAAATACGCCTCTGTATGGTCGCATCAGGAGGAAGCTGCCTGCAAGGGAAATCTCCTCCAATGGAGGAGATTTGAGGTATGTGCTTTGATCTCACATTGGCACACTGCTTAGGAATCCCTGAAGGTTTGGGAAGGGGCTTTTATTGTGATAAAAAGCCTGGAGAGCACCATTGCCTCTTTGCATTTGCTACCTTAACTGGACTCGTCCCTATCAGAGAGGGCCTGGGGGACTGCCTGCCACTCACCCTGTGTTTTACTTCTACAAAGGGAGCTGCCAGTACTGTGAATCCTTCAAGAGGATACACAACAATTACCATGAATCTTTCACCCAAGGTGCCTTCTGAGTAATTAAACCTCGATTTATCATCCCATTAATTACAGAGATTGGCTTTGCTCTAATATACACTAGAGATGTCTCCCAAGTCAGCCTGTTTTATCAACGCTGCAGTCCAGGGTTAGGAAAAATCCTGACTCTTTCTAAGAGCAAACAAATAAGACTTCCTCAGTCGAATACCTCTTTGTCATTCTGAGGTTTAAGGCTTTGTGATGTGATCAGGGACATAATTGCAGCATTTGTAGCCCAGATGTCATGAGTTTAGCTAGTTCAGGTCCAGCAGTAGGACAGCAGGAACTTCAGTGCAAGGTGACTGCTAGAATATGAGGAATGTTTTTGGCTGGGTTTATAGAGCCCATACTAAAACATTATCGCTTCCCAAGTGAGCTGGAAATTTTTTTGCTTGAGTATTTGCTGGAAGGTGTTTCCACTGGCCTCCCAGGCACAGTGCAGGGAGGATGCAGGATGGAAACTGCAAGGCCATGGACTTGCCAGGGATTCACCTCTGAGCAGCTGCAGGCACACCAGGAGAATGCCAGTCTCCTCTCATCTCCTGTGCTGCTTTAGCTAGGCACTCTGGGTGGGACAAAAGGATAATTCAATGTGTTTAGTTAAAGAGCCTTAAATGCCACTGAGGATGCCCCTGCTCAGAAGTACTTTGGCCTTAATCCAACTCAGTTTAATCCCCAGGAAAGGACAGGAAGTCTTTAATGGTTAAAGAGAACTACACATCCCTTTACTTCTGAGTGAGAGCATCCACACAGGGAGGGTTAACCCTGGCCAGCTGCTTACCTTCAGCTAATCCAGCTCCACCTTCCTGAGCAGCTTCTGGTGGTGATGTACAAGCAATGACTGCCTTTACTCTGGGCCTCCCCCCAGCTGCATCTTGCTTTCTGAAGGGGAGCAAGCCAGCTGTGGGGAACATCACCAGCTGGTTCATTAAAAACCTGCTATACAGGGAACCCCCCAGTTTTAGGGGGCTGTAAAGTAAGTAGAGAATATCCAAACCACCCTTAATGGCCCAAAGGGTTGTGTCTTACACACAGTCCCTTCTCACAAGCCCAAAAAGGCTCTGTCTTTTCTGACCACCCACTTTCCCACTGAGAGCAACTCATCAATGTGTGATTAACTCACCCCTTCCCTGGACTGCTACAATCCTTTCCCCATCATCTCAGCTGGATCTAGTCTTTAATTAATCAAGTAATCAGCCTCTGAAATTGGGAGGTTAACCGGTGGCTCTGACCTGGATATTCTCCATTTTCATTCAGCTAGGCAACTGTTAAGTACAAAATCCTATATATGAATGTAAAAATTCAGTGACCACACTGCAGTGGTAAATAACATTTCGTCACTGTCAGAGACAGCACTGCCTTTAATATATTGCCCATGTCCAACAGCAATATTTTTTTCCCTAATAAATGCAGCCTAGCCTTGGAAAAGTAAATCTGCCTCTTCCTACCGCATCTCAGAGGTTGCCTTCCCAACTTTTATAACCTTGGAGGTGGATGGCACCCTAATTCATTAACTCCTTGAACAGCTTTCGTTATTCATGAAGAGTTAGTGCCTTTTCCACTGTTTTGTCTCTCAGACTTGGCCCTGCCAGTGGCCACCACAAGCATCCTCACCCCCACCCAACAGCACCGGCCTAGTTAAACAAGCCTGTGACTCTGCAACAGCAACTAAGTGATGCCAACTGCTTCCCTCCACTACCCTCAGGGTGAGAAAGGAAAAACTTTGACTACAGTCAGTCTCTTATGCAAGAAATCTGGGGCTTTCCAGTGTCACTGAAGCACCAGGGAGCCTTCAGCCCCGACCGCTTGCCCTTGCTGCCTCCCCGCTGCTCTTCCTGGCCCTCCTTGCAGAGCCTGCGGCAGTGTTGGTGTCCTGGCTGGAGGAATTCATCTGCATGAAAAACTTCTCTGCTCGTTAGAGATGCCTTGTGTCAGCCACTGGCACAGGGTGCTGAACTCGGGAACTGCTGATGGAGATGCAGCTGCTGAAGGCGCCAGCGCCAGCCAGGGGTGGGATGAAGCCCTGTCATCCCTCCCATGGCTCCATCAGCAACTGCCCAACAGGGCTCCTGCAGCTTAGGGACAGCAGAGGAAAACCCAAGCGGTGTGAGGGACACAGGAGGAGTGTGCAGCTGAGTGTGCAGCTGCCCCCCGTGAAAGGTCCATTGAACCCTGACTGTAAAACAGAGATTGCTCTTCCTTTACGCCCAATTAAACCGCAGTGCTCAGCTGCTCAGCTACAGCAGCTGCTGGTGCCTCCCTCCCGCAGTGTTTATCCCCTGGGAACAATTCAACCCCGGGCTGTTCCTGGTTTAACTCAGGACACCACTCAGCACTGTGGCTGCTCCCCTGCTTTCCACTGAGGGATCTGCTGACACAACCAAGAAAGCACACCATGAGCAGGGTGCATGAAGAGTAACTTGGGGGGAAGGTAAACTGAGACTTGAGAAAAGTCAGATGGGATCCCACTGCTCAAACAAAGCCATTTGAGATGTCTTTCATGCCTTTCCACCATGCTTCTGCTGGAAAGATATTCCCTGCAGGTTTTGTGTGATACCAGCCAGCCCCATGCCAACGTTTCAGACACGTTTGGGTGTCTGAAATGACACAGAAAGTCTATTTTTAGGCACTGAGTACCTATGGAACCTCTCTGCACCATGGATCTGTCTAAGTACAGACCTGGCACCACAGATTTCCTGCACCCAGCCAGCAGGACAGCAGCATCTGCACAGACTTGGGGACAGTAATTAATCTTTCTAATATGTCCCCCATCAAGTGAAGATGTTAAGCTAAGAGGCAGCTCATTGTTTGCTCAAAGCTGTGACAACACTAATTCTTAAGCATCACCTAATACTGCTAATTCCCGCCAAATTTCTAGCACAGTCAGGAAAAATTGATTTAAAAGTCATCCCTCGCACAGAGTGCGACTCAGCTGTTTCAGAGCAGTGTTTACAGCACAGCCACAGAGGCCATGGAACAGAGGGAGATCCTTTTGGGACGGGTCAGGGTCAGAGCAGGTCTCTGGTGACAGCACTGATGTGTCCGCCTGTTTTATCCACCACCTACAGAATACTGAACATCCTGATCCATTCAGATCTTTCCCACCATTTGGGGAAATAGGTTTAATTACCTCTTTAAAAAACAGTATTTTAGAACCAGAATCTCTGTATTTAGAGAACTTATTTGAGTTCCTGTGTTTGCCCTTGTTCAACTTGCACACAACAGGTGAGAGAAGTTGCAGAGGCCACGGATGGGGAAAGTCACACCACAAACACCCTTCATCCCAAAGAAGGGATGCCAAAGCATCTCCAGGTTAATGAAACATTAAAACTGTAAACAGAGAGAACAGGAAAATATACAGAAATAGTCTCCCATCTCCTTTGTATTCAGGCCGAGAATATGTACAAAAAGTTGCCTGTCCCAAAGAGTTTGATGTGGAAAAAAATATCCTCACTGAAAAAAAAAATCATTAATCTGTTAGAGAATTAATATTTCCAAATGATTAATTCCTCCTAATGATACCACTTCTTGAAACACCTTGTATTTTCACACACTTACATTGACTTTAATGAATAATTCAAACTATTTTGGATAAATAAATAAAATATGAGTTGGGCTTTTTTGGTCTCATATTGAAAATGTCACTGCTTTTTATTCCATCCCTTTGACACTCCCTACATCTGAAACTGGTCAGAGCAGCCTGGAAATACCACAGCTTTGGCTCTTGCTCCAAGTTCAGCCAGGTCAATCAATAACAATAGCAGTCCCTACACCAAAGAAAACCAAATTCATGCTTAACCTTTTCCCCAGGGAAAGAGGAGGAAACAATGTGGCTCTGAGCATGCCAAAAGTGGCATGAAATTAAATGTATCACTAGTCTTTTCCAGGAAAATACAAATTTGTTCTGCCCATCCTCAAAGATGCCACAAGCCATGTAGCTGCATTAATTCTGCTGCAATCCAGCCAATATGTATCCCTCTCAGAGAGGCCTGCAGTCCTTTCTAACTCTCCATTAAAGGTTACTTTCCCTCAGTGACATATTTGGGGGTCATTCACTCCAACACAAGCGGGAAAAAGTATTTACACATCCACTCCCATCCCTGCTGACCTTGCCTCAAGACAGATGCCACCCAACAGTGCTATGGAGGATGCTGCATTTTCACCAACCCTGCTTTATTTAAACAAGAGATTGCTTAAATTTTGTTTCCAGCTCACGGAAGGGATGCCAGAACCCCCTTGTTCACACAAGGTCCACAATGGGAAGAGGGAACACTGGTTCCTCAGTTCCAAGCAGCAAGGCCACAATTACCTTTATTTTCCCCTATCTGCAGAAGCTGCTGCCGTGCAGTGGCACCCCTTAATCACCCCCTGCACCCCCAAACTGACACTGAATTACACCATCCACTGCAGGTCTGTCCTTCCCATCTGGCTCTCTGCACCTGGGACCCTTCCAGTCATTCCCCTGCTCAAAACCCAGGCTGAAATTTTCCTCGCCAGCCTCAGTTTATGAGGAGCAGTGTCTGAAAAGAGTTCGGAGATATTCTGTGAAGGGCACAACATAAAAATAAATTGTATTGTGTTAAATAAAGGCTAATAGGAGAAGAGCTGAACATTTTCTGATGTAGGCAAGTTTACGACCATTGCTTTTGAGAAATAAAATTCGCTTTGCTAGATTTTATAGGCATGTTTTATGCCCTGGGGGAGTGGGACCAAGCAGCCCCACACCACCCCGACTCGACCTTACAGTCTGGCAGCCTCACACTGCTCTCTGCAAAACCTGAAATTTGTGACATTACAGCCATGAATTATAACTTTTCTTGAAGGTAAAAACAGTTTTATATTCAACAGACTGCACTGGCTGTTCAATTTGAAACCTAAGTGGTATTTATTTGATCAGTCAACACTGGTTTATTTTTGAACCGTGTATGTACCATATGGTTCAGTGCACCTCCCAGCCCCCTCCTCCAGCCACCAGCTTGCCCTTCCAGCAGCTCTGGGGAGAGTTTTCAAAGGCAGCACAGCACAAGTAAAGGTCTCCACCACCATGACCAGCTGCAGCTATTGCACTGCCCAAGAACTCTCCACTAAAAAAAAAAACGTCCCAGATGTTTCTCTTCACTGAAGATGGTTGGCCAAAGGCCCCGTTTCAGACAACCCACGTACCTTTACAAAGGTACCACTTCTTGGAAAGAAGTCCGTAATTAATTATCCTCAGACAACTTGCAGAAGGTAGCAGAGGAGGCTGGAAGGGTAAGGTGAGAGCAGCAGGACACTGAGGACCAGAGAGAGGAAGCTGTGGAAAAGCACGAACTCTCTCTTGCAGTACCTACACACACACAGAACACGGATCAGGACCAAGTAAAGGGTAATTTCTTTTCGTCCTTTTGCTGACACTGAGATTACAACACCAAGGTGCAAAACTCAGAAGCACACCCGAAGCTGGCCAATGAACCACCACTGAGCAAAAGGTTCTCTCAGGGGATCCCAGCCTGGGCACTGCTTGGAGCTTTCTCTGTCCTTCTTCTCCTTGTGGGCAGAGCTGTTTTGGCGTGGGGGCAGGCAGAAAACAAGTGTGCTTTTGGAAGCTGAGCTCAGCTCCTCAGCCACCCCTGCAGCCGTTCTCAGTGGAGGCAGCACCGTGTTGTGTGAAGAGGCCCCGGGTACCGCTAAAATCCGTGGCTTTAATGATGCGAGCAGCCTGCTTGCAGCAATGCAGAGCTCAGTGGGGATGGCAAGGCACACCCCAGACACAGGATAAATTAACCTCAGGAGAACTATTTATTGCCCAAGATGGACTTCATCAATTAGCATGATACGGCACAAACAGTTTGGAAATCAGGGGGGCCACACTGGTCATAAATTGTCACCCAGGCAGGAAGACATCTCCCTCCACCTCCCAAATGCTGATTAAAGTCTTCCAGCCACATTTCCCATTCCATATGGCAATTACAGCCCAACAGCACTTCTCAGAACAAAGTGATGTCAGGCAGAGCTGGAGCAAGTCATTAACTTCGGATGCAAAAAATAGCCTCACCTTAAAAACACAAATATACTGTGTCACTTCAGTTTACAGGAAAGTGCTTAACTTGTGTTTCCAGAACTAGCCAGCAAATATGAGGCATAACTCTTCCAGCCTCTATGTTTTCCAGGTAATCTACTTTGGAGTTTAAAAAACCAAAAAATCAGTGGGACTTTTCATGGGCTGTAGTTCAGGGAAGTCAGGTAGCAAAAACCAGGGCATAACTCATATCACTTGTCAGATGAAGGAGAATCACTTCTCTGCTAAGTTGCTTCCAAGAAAAGGAGTGCTTTGAAACCACTCAAGTGTCTAATGAAAAGATTAATCCTAAGAACTATATAATTAACATATATAATATGCATTGTTAATGAGGGTGGTCTGCAGAAGCTTTTAATAGATTAATTTATCCCCTGTCCATCACCTCGCCTGCACTCTGCCCATTATTTTGTTTCCATTGGCACATCACCACTCTTAGTACTACCCCAAAACACTGGATGCATTTAAACCTCTGAAACAGCACCCAACATCTGCTATTAAACCAAATGAGGAAAACTGCTCCAGAAAGAGCTGTTTGTTCCCTCTCACAGTGAAGACTTTCTGAAGGAGTTTTAGTCATTCACAGCACAGGGTGGACAATATTCAATCATGCATTAGAGAGTGCTTCACAGTTTATTAGCTGATGATGTTCACTGAAGCTGTGAACGGGAGCTTTCCACTGCTGGCAAGAGATGATTTCAAGCCTTCCCAGGAGCAAAGCCATTCTGCTCTTACTCAAGGAACTTTCTATACCCAAATTCTGATGCCGAGACTCATGGAAATGCTATTTTGACTCAGTGGTTGTGTTCAAGATTATGTTACTTACAGTTTCTTGTCTCCCTCTGTTCCCTACACTGCAAAGTCTGTGCTCACAACACAAAAATTTTGTAGCTTTGCAGGCAGACAATCAAAATACAGAACTAACAAATGCCTGAAGAGGTTCCTCCCATGTCTAAAGTCACTATCAAATAACTCTGTGGTGTAAGACAAATGCTGAGATGGGACCAGGGCATCATACAGGCACCCTTTAGTTCTGATTTGGGATGCCCAGACCAAACTCTAAAGCCTGCAGACTCCCCAGCTGTTTGGCAGCGTGGTTGTCAACAAATCCTTCTGCCCATATGGTGGCTTCTTCACAGTCGTTATAACCCCATTCCCATCTCCAGAACTCCCTTTTTTGTGACGCTGTGCCCTGTCCCGAGGCGGGGTGGCTCAGAAAGGGCAGCCAATGGCCCTGTGGGTGCTGAGCACAGCAGGCAGGGCACAGCCAGGAAAATGCCCAGGCTTCAGCCAGCTGGGAGGAGAACACAACAGCACCACAACAGAGAGAGGCAAGGCTCTGCAGCACGGCACCTTACTTGTGCTTTTAATGGCAGAAGATTGTGGAGTTTGTTTTAGGGCTTCTGTTACAAAGGAAATTAAGCTCTAAAAAGCTTCCACTTGCTCCTTCTATTCAATTCTTTTTTTCCCCTCAGTTTATCCCCTTAATAGTGTTTTGAAGTGTTGGCTCTGCAAATGTATTGCTCTTGGCCTGAAAGCCCTCTGGATGCCAACTAGTCAAACCCTTCCCAAACCCTTCTCCCTGCTCTTTGTGCTCCTGCAGCAGGACCCAAAGGCACTTTGCTCAAGAATCACATCAGATGTTTCCTCTGAGCACTCTTCCGAGTGCCCCAGACCTCCTCTCATGGGATAGTAGGTTCTGCCCTGTTTTTATTGGCATATTTTTCATCTTCTACTTCGTTTTCTGGTGTTCACTTTATGAAAACAATCCTTTAAAGATGCTCGTGCTGGAGCGGAACGAGCGCTGGTTTGGTGTGGAGCAGCAGCAGAGCAAGAGGGGAAAAGGGCTTTCAAACAACAGAACTGCAGGATTGTGACACAGATGTAAAGACAAGCAAACGTATTTCCCTGGAGCATGAAAGATGTTTGGAAACAGAGCCATCTCCTGGATAACCAGGCTTTCAATCACGTTATTCCAGCCTCTGGAGCTTTTATTTCCATTGCAGGAGTCTGAAATGTTACTGTGGACAAGGGAAGGTTATTTCCCTCAACCTTGTGCTGGTACTCCTGGCCAAGAGGTAAAGGCTTGATGTCGCCAAGCAAAGTCCACAAACTTTGCCAAGGCTGGAGGACACCAAAATCATCTCTGGGCAAGGAAACAGGAAAGGTAACATCTGTCTCAGCCCAAATGCCAAGCCTCCTCTCCTGATCCTGAATTATTCATCACGTGCTAACTTCCAAGCCAGTTCCGTTTTCAATTTTTAAATATTTAATAATTGGGTATTAAATATTCATGCAATTTTATTAGAAATTTTGGAAGATGGGCACTAAGGCTCTAATTGTAAAGTTCATCATTGGAACTGACTGCCTACTCAGAGAGACCTTCTAGCTACCTAGAAAGAGAGAAGGAAAGACAAAAAAGGTAAAACAAGTATTTATGAACCACTCTGACTCTAAATCACAAGAGAACAGAGACACCTACGCCATTTGTTTTCAAAAAAACATCATCTCTTTATGAAAAAGCTGAGAAACCTACACTGGGAACATACTGGTCAGCTGCAGTCTAAAGTTTTTACGAGTTTAATTTCAGTGCCTCAGAGAAAGATGTCCACCTCAGACAGCTGCAGTGGATCTGGCTGGTAAAAGGAGCCTCTGATTACATGAAAAATATGCAGTAGGTCTTGGCTGTGATTTGGGGCAGATGCAGGGACAGTTCAGCTCAATACACCCCTAGAAGGACACAGCTTCCTCCCTTTTTCTGACGCTTACTCAGAGGGGACATCAGGATGCATGGTCTCACCTGAGCTGGTCTAATAACTTGGATTCATTAATTATCCATGGCTGTTTCTCTGGATGTAGTTCCTGCAGACCATGTTTTCCTCCTGCTCAGTAGATGACATGTCTTTAACCCTGATTCCTGCTGAGAGCGAGCCCATGTTCCTGTCCCTCTGTATTATGAGCACACATTCCCCACTGCCATGGAAATTGTATGGTTTACACAAAAGATGACACAAAAGGCCTGGAATTACATGCAAATGAATGGATCCATTCCTCACATCTCACCATCACAAGCCTGACTTTCCAACAACTGCATGGGGTAATTTCTGTGCCAGCTTTCAAACAAAGGGCATCTCTGTGTTATTAACATCTCACTGTGGCAAGCAGTTTGTCACCTTTCACAAGAATTATCTGAAAAGACACCAGCAATTATTCCCAAGGAGATTATTGGGTAGCTATGTCCCAGCAAAGCAGCTGGAAGCTCAAGAGAAATAATATTCACCAGGAAAACTACTTTCTCAAATCAAGAGAACATGGAACAGATTAAAAAAATGAACTGAAGAGGAAACAAACACTAGAGGTAAAGTCATGCTTGTTGCCTTCATTTTGTTCATCTCTATACCAGCATCGACAGCACATCTTCAAAAGAAAATGAAAAGCTCCCGACTATGACATGAGATAACAGGACATTAACTTTGGAGACTTATCCTGGGAAGGAGCTTGGTATGGTATAATAAATAGCCCTGAGGAAGAATGACTCCAGCACCAGTTCCGGCTGCAGAAACCCAGCTGATTTCTAGGTCTTGTATATTTGAGTTTTCCAGGAATTTTAAACACTGAGGACTGGACAAACACAAGACAGCCAAGTGTTCTCTTCCTGGGATTGTTGTATAACTCCTGGTTTTATCTTACAGTACAACCCACGGGCCAGCATTTGCTTGGCTCATGTTCATGAACAGAGTGGGGCAAAGGGCAGAAGTCCTGTGGAATTCCAAGGAAGCAATTACTCATGGCTCTTGACAGAAATGACTAAGTAGGGTCCCTGCCTGTGCAAGAAAGACCAAGAGATTCAGTCACACAAATTTCTTTGAGGAAATCAGTACTGGAGAAGGTGATGTTCTCCTGGGGGTCCCTTGAGGACAGGCCATTTCCAGTTACACAGAATCACAGAATGCTTGGGACTGTAAGGGACCTTAAAGATCATTTTGTTCCACGCAGGGAGGCCACTCACTGGATTAGGTTGCTCAGGGACCCATCCAACCTGGCCTAGGGGAGCTAGGGGGAATTAAATCCCATTGAGTGATGCTCCAGCAGCTGCTAATTCCACATTCTGACCAGAAATCACACCCAAGAAACCAGGGACATAACCCTAAGATTGTAACCTTGGGATGTCAAATTTATATTAAAAAACCCAAAAAAAGAACCAACAACAAAGAAAGCAACAGTCTGACCTTGGAGATAAAAGTAGAAATCTCTTACCCAGTGAAATACTTCTGCTAGTGCTGAACCAGCTCGTTACCTTCAGCTCTGTGAAAAATGCCTCTTGTTACTTTGATGGAAATTCTTCTAAACACCAACACCTATGATTAGAGATCTCTTCGGAGCCGGAGAAGCACAAGAAAATCTGAGCAAGTCTTCTGTTTGATGGTGGGAAAGGACACACTATTGCTGCACTTCTGGGTGCATACTGTCGACGACCCTAAGCTCAGACTTTTCATAGACCCTATAAACATATTAAAAAAATTATGAGCTCTACTTGTTTCAAGTCCAAGCAACATCCACAGAGCACACAATGGTCCAAAATGGAGCACTTTAGTGTGTTCATTTCGTCACTGATGTTTTTTAAAAGTTTCTCTGCATCATCTAGGAGATATTGTCCAGCGTCAGACTTCATGCTGCTGCAACACATTCACACAGGACATTCCACAAGCCCACAGCCAGTATGTAGAATAATACAGCTGGGGACCGAATAGATCCATGAGGAGATAAGGACATCAGTGACTTTGCAAAGTTAGCTTAAAGGGTAATTCATAGTAAGTAATTAAAATAAAAGGTGGAGGAAAAAGATTTTCAGAAAGCGAATGTGGAAAAGATTTCAAGACTGAGTCAACCACTCTGATATCTAAAAAAACAAAATTATAATAATTGAATAGTGGGATTTGGAAGAATGAGAAAACAGAGATGGACAAATGCAGCCAGCCCACAGCCATCCAGAGGGCTGTATGGACCAACCTGCCCAAGGCAACACCTTCTGTGGACTCAGAAAGGCCAGTTTGAATCTTGCCAAATCATCAAGGAGGATAAAATTAATACCACTTTTAATTGTTATCAGCTGAGGGAGTGTGATGGAGGAACAAACAGTGGTGGTGAGTGATTTCACACCTGTATATTTGAGTTACCTTAAACAAAGTGAGCAGGACCATCTGGGAAGAACTCGAACCATACAAGAATAGTGGTGGATTGATCTAATAAGACAAAAGCCTTTTCTTTTTTCCTAAGAAAGACATATTTTATTGGCCTATAAGCCTTTTTGTGGCAGCAGGAAAAAAACACACCCAAATTAAAGATTCTGCAGAAGGCTCAGCATCCTTCTTCAAAGGAAGGCTACTGAAAGAGTCAACCAAAGAGACTTGATAGCTTGGGAGTTCAAACCAGAGCTTTTGGCATAATTTTGACTGCAAATAATAATAAAATGCTCTGACAGAGAGGGTTTGGATGGAGAAAAAGGGTGAGGGAAGTAGAAACATATTCTTAATTAAAATCTCATTTAGCAATTTTTTTTTTAATGTGCTTAAAAATTCCACTGAGGTCACCATTCTGGAGAGATGACAAACTCCTGGGATAAAGGCTGGAAAATCCTGGTAGTCGTGTCACATTTAGCAAGTCAAAGATATGTTTGTATAAGGCTGTAGAGGGCTAAATCCATTTTACATGCCGTATGTATTATTAATTTCTGACAGTGGGCTTAGAAAAACCTAATTCGCTGGAATACGAGCTCCCTTTGAGCAGAGGGAAGCCTTTTCAAAACTCATCTTTTATTGACTGAGTCATTTTTGAGTCAATCTGTCTGCTTTCGGCAAGACAAGAGTTTTAAATCTTCTCTCTTTTTTTCCTCCTTTTTGAGTCGTGGCAAGTCTATTAAAACCTGCTAATGTATGCAGCAAGGCCTCTGATTTGAAATGTAATGAATTCTTCAGATAGTGGCAGATTAGGGGGAGAAGATGATAGAAACAGCCAGAGCTGCCAAAAAAAGAACTCTCCAGAAAAAGAGGAGGAGAAGGGTGAGTGGGAACGAGAAAAATTAACCCTTTTTATCCAGAAGAAGAAAATCTTCAAGCTCCATTAATAGAATCAGTTAAAAAAGCAGAACTGGAAGAGGCAGAGCATCTTCAGGCTTGCCTGGGGCTGAATGAGACAGAGAATAAATGAATCTTTCCTCCTAGAGTCTCTTGTAAGATTAGGTAATTCCCTAAGTGAAAAATGAATAACTTAGAGAAAATTAGCTCCATCCATATAAATAAGCCTTCATATTCCAAACTCGTCACCCAGAGCTTCCCAGGGAAATGCGCTGAAACATTTCTGCTGTTGTGTAACAGATGGTTTCCTCCTCCCCCCTTCCTTGGGTTGGTTCCAACCGCAGTATCTTTCAGGTGATCTTGTTTTAGCACAAAAATGAGCATTTTGGGTGTAAATCATCAATCCTGTTAGTGAAAGTAGGCTTGGCAGTTTTATTGTCTTTGGCATCTTTGAAGTGCTGGACAAACCTTATGGAGTCACACAAAAGAGAGATTAGCACTGTCTCCATTTTACAGATAGAGGAGCTAAGGGAAAGAAAGTCAAGGATACTACTTAATTCGACAGCACGGATCTGGTGACAGCCCTGAGAACACAGAATCTGCTGAATCATGGCACAGACCTGGGATATCTTCCTGTTTAACAGGAAAATTCATAGCTCAGCCTTGGAATTTGATGGCTTTAAAAAATAAAATTAGCTCCATAATAAAGTTCTAATGAAACAAAGCCTTAGAGAGAACAGTCTGACGGAGCACAGGTGACCCAACGGATTATAATGAAAATTAAGCTCAGCAGAACTGATGCAGCTGAGTAAATGTGGGAGATTGAGAAACTAGTTCTGTCAGCCTAATGTCCCTTTGCTAATGACAGGCGTTGAAATGTTTTAACAGCCAAGAAATCCCAAATAACAGAGGCAAAATCCTTCAATTTAACGTGCAGCAGAGATACGTAAGTCCATGCATGTCTTGCAGGAGAGACTGTCTTTCCCTACAGATGCAAGGTATTCCATCCTCTATCACACAACTCAAACTCCAAAAGGCAAGAAGTTTTAAGTGCAAAAGTGCAAAGTGCTGCTGGAGGCAGAGAGAGCTGTGGAAACTAAGCCTGAGATGGAAGGAACAGCAGCAGGAAACCTTTGCAGTGGGATACAGGACGCAGGTAAAAGTGTTACCTTGGAGGCCAGCAAGCCATGGGAGTCAGCCTGGCTTTTCAAATTGCTGCCAGGTACTGTCTGATTTGCTGGCAGAAACACATTTTCCTCCATCCTGGAGAATAAGAATGGCTGTATGCTTGCACCCACATCTCCTAAACTCCATCAGTCCCTTGGTGTGATTCTCCCCAACTGGGAAGCTGCCTGTTCCTACCTGTCTGTTTGCTTCTGACCCTGACGTGAGCACTGCAGAATTCACAGATGAGAACTTTTACTTTTCCACGTGTTAGTACTCTTGGAAAGAAGAGGCTGTGCTTGCTTTCATGTACGTAGACACAACCCTGACCTTTAGCTGGGTCCCAGCCCTGTGATTCAATAGCTGGCACTCGCTCCCTGAATCAGTAATGAGCTAAAGGTTATGGCAGGGAGCACGCTGTGCTCTGGATATACCATTTTTCAGAGAAGATAAGAAACTCAGACCTGGAATGTTACAGAAGAGGTAAAACATTTTCCTGGCAGAGCATTTTTATTTGGGGTCAAGGGCACGACCCAGGACTGTGGCATCAGGCCTGCACCAATGCCATTTGGTAACCCCGTTCTGCCTCCTCCACTTTCAAGTTAAAAAGGCACTTCTCACTTTCTGCCATCGGGACGGTTCCTGTGTGGCACCAAGCAGTTACTGCACTTCACACTAGCCAGGGATGCACGTTAGTGGTGGATGAAGCAATCCCTGTGCAGATTTCCCTTTGCTGTGAAGTTTGCAGAGCACTTTGGGAATCCCGAGAGGCTGACACGCTCATTGCAGCAAGCTCCACCACACCAACTGTGGGTAGCAAGCTCAGAGAACAGCCTACTCCAGAATATCATTATTTTTCGTTTCCAACTGCATCCTGAATTCCCCCTGCACAGCTTCTACATCCCTTCTTCCTGCCCTGCTTGTTGGGAAGATTCTTTTGCTTCCTGACATCACTTGAACCCTTCCATCTCTCTGTCTCCTGAGAACTCTGCACCAAACACTGGCTCAGTGCAGGACTATCCTGTTTGGAATGAGATCAGTCAAAAAATCCCGTGCTTAGTCACCAAGAAGATTATTTTGGTATAGAAAAAAACCACAGCACTGAGGTAACCTTGACTCTTGGTTTCCAATGATCCACCCCACGCCAGGGAGCAAGTGCACAGGGAATCCTGATCTCTTGCACTGCAGCCTCCCACAAGAAGGATTCACTTCAGGTTTGGGTTTAGAGAACATTTTACTCACTGCTGCTGTTGTGGACTCTTCCCACTGAGGCCAATGACCCCAAGAGCCATGGAGACCATGCTGCTGGCATGAGCAGCACTGCCAAAACAGGTCAGAGAGGCTCAGGAAAAGGCTATGTTGAGGAACAAGTGAGGAAAGGAAATAATGGTACACACAAAAGGTCTGTGTGCGTGGGATGTGCAAGCAACAAGAAACAGATTTACCCAACTCGGCTAAATCGGTGAATTAGCTCTGTGCTCGAAGAAAAAGTTAGCCTTAAAGGCTGTGCTATTCAGTAGCTCACTTTACATCTCAGAAAAGTCTGCAAAAATCCCCCTGCATTATCTCTAGCCTTATAGATTTCTTCTTTTCATCTGAGGCTCAGAGTGGGGATTACCCATTAAGGTGCAGTGGCCAAATCACATTCAATCTATTCTCTGTAAAAAGAAGAAAAAGCTTTGGTCTTCCTGTCCTCTTCCATCTCATTCACTTCCCATGTCCACATCCAAAGCATTTACCTCCAACTTTCAAAAGGTGAATTCAATAGATGAATAGGTTCTGAATACCAAGAGGGCCCAAAGGGTGATACTAAATAACAATTCTCACTTCTCAATCCTACAGTCTTCATCCTACTTCTCCAGCACCACAGAACAAGGGTTCAATTAAAATCTTCACGTATTTCTCAACCCAGTAACGAGACAGTTGGCAATTGCCAGTCAGAGCTGACCAGTTCTGACCCCCACAGTTTCCACAGCATCATCCCCCTTGCTGTGATCAGGGCTGGAACAGCCACAGCAGCACTGGCAGGTTGGTATCAGAGCATCTGGGCTCAACCACACTGTGATGCCCAAACATCTGCAGTGGTTCACATCTGGCCACTCCAATGCTTGACCTGGCAGAACCAGCTCGAGCAGATGTGTTCAGCAAGGGATGATGTGAGCGAGAGATCCAGCCCAGAGCTGTGCCAGCTCTGCCTCTTCCCCTGCTCCGGCAGCCCCAGTGGGACCATAACCAAGTGGAGTTAAACAAAGGAGTTAATAAGTACAGCTGGAGAGAGGTAATAAAAGCAAAAGACAACTAGAAAAATAGCTTTGCAAGCAGGTGAAGCATGTAACTACAGGCAACTGAAATGCTTTTACCACGTTGAGTTTTTATAGAAATGTGTTTGCTTTTCCTCAGCCACAGAAGTCAGAGACTGTAAACATCTCCTTGTTCATGCTGTCTCTCTCCCACAATGTTTTGATTTCGGTATTTTCCTGTAATGTCTGCAACTTAAACACATCAGAATTGTGCCAAGGCTTCAGTAACAAACAGTAAAAGGGATTCAAGGTATTAGAAAAGTGAAAAGCTAATAAACCCAAAGCCATTTAAACAAACTGACAAGAGCCCTGGCATCACTCTGAAGCATTCCAAAGCAGAATTTCCTGAGCTGAAATTACTTTGAATGCATCCTTCCAGTACAACTGAAATTACCTCCCTTTCAGCATGAGACCTATTGAAGTACTTGACCCTTTGGACATTATAATCTTCTTGGCAGCATTATCAACAGTTGCTTCAGAAGCTGGTGAGCTGGAAGCCCAGCATGACTGTTTGTCATGGTTTAACCCCAGCCAGCAACTAAGTACCACACAGACACTTGTTCACTCCCTCTCACCGTCTACAGGATCTCAGTGAGGTTTATTCTGCTGCTCCGTTAATTTTATTTACTTGTATTTGGATTTCAAAACAAAAAAAGTCAATTATGGCTTACTAGGAATTATAAAGAACTTGTGTAATTGGGCTTCTGATTAAGTTATCAATCCAAAAAGACATTCTGCACTAAGAAGTAAAGAGATAAAGCCATAAAGCAAGGTTTGCATTACTTGCAGCTGCTCAGATTAAAAAAAAAAACAAAAAACCTAACCAATAAACAAAAAAATTAGAGAAAAACTAAAGAGATTTTTATTAATGCTTTAGATAACTTAGAAAAAAAGTTACTTAATCATAACATTGTAAACAAGGAAGTTCTACAGCAGTATTTAAAAATATCCAAAATTGTTTCAGGAGCCCCATTGATTTGAATTAGGCAGCTGCATAATCACAGGGGCTGCAATTTTAATGAACATTTCAACAGGAAATGTAGAGCTGATTATATATATATCAAAACAGGAAAGATCCAAATGCTGCAGCAACTCTTTTTTTGTTGTTGTTTTGTTTATCACCTCAGTGTGCAGATCCAAACCAACTCCAGAACTAATACAGAACTTACCTGACAGCCCCTCTCTCCTTGGCTCCCAGTGCTTCTGGCTGCAGCTCTGATCTTCCTGTCTTGATACATGTCATTAGGCACAGCATTTTGAAAAATAATTAGTGATTCAATCAGATTTTACACTGGATCAAGTGGCTGGAAACTTCAATGCTGTGCTGCAGTTTTCCCTTACCATACTTTAGGGCATGTTATATATACTTAATTAGATAATGTTTATACAGTGCTTTGAAGAAATAAGGAACTCTGTAAGGGCTGGTCTCATTTTCAGAAAGGAAAAGAGCAGTGTTGAGACAGCACAGGCACAGAGGGAGAACAAAGCTCTCAAAAGCTGAACACCACCTTGTTTTCAGAAAGGTTTCAGGACATTTGAGGAAGAAAATATGTCAGCAGCTTCCAACATCCAGGCACTAAGAAAGAAACTAAAGTTGTGAAACAGGGGATGCTGCAGAGGCAGTGCAATGACAGCGCTGCCGATACCAGAGTGAGAACAGGGGCACCAGAGTCACAGGGGCAGCAGCAGCTCTCCAGAAGGAAAACTTTGCTTACACCCAAGCCCAGGGCATTATTATTACCCTCTTACAGCAATTTGCAACACAAGAACTCAGAGAGAGTTGGAGGCCTTGGTAAAACAAAATGTGTTCCACTCCTGTGAAGACTCTTATTCATAAGAGTGGGGACTAATGGAATAAAAGTACCTGGCTTCCTATTATTTTGAGGCGAGGGAAGCAGGGCTTTTTTGTCCAAGTTAGGGTGCTTTTGGGCTGCATGCTAAAATACTAAAATACACTGCAAAACACAAAAATATGTCTTCCTAGGAGGAACAGGGAGCAGCACATGGTCTTCTCCTGCCTGGGCACCCAGAGCAAGCACCAGAGGGGATGCAGAGCACAGAAAGGGCAAGGGCCAGGTTCTGCTCTGGATCAGGATGAGGCACCACATAAATCCTTCATCTAAACCTTTATTTAAAGAATTTGGAAAGCAACAAAGCAAGCTGTGGCTAAATCGACTCAGAATGAACGAGAGATGCTGCATCCAGACATTTGGCTCCCTACAGGGCAAGAGGCACAGAGAGTGCTCCAAAGAGTTTCCAGTGAGCAATGAAAGCAAACAATGTATGCAGGAAGCTTTAAAAATGATTGCAAGGAGAGCCCTGAGCTTCTGTTCTGTGCATTTTTGGGTTTTTTATTTGCCTATAACTAAATTACATGATTTCTTTGCAAGTCTAATTAAGCAGTTAATTGATGCTGGTGCCCTTTAGCATCTGGCATTTAAGATTAAGTAAATAATGGAGAAAAGTGCATGCATCACCCAGCAATAATTAAACACAGCAAGGGTTTGTTCCCCCCCCCTCCCCCGTTCTAACCTGTTACATATAAATCTCTGAGGATAACTGTCTTTAATAGCCTCAAATGCACTTACACACCATATAATGGATACTTGACAACAGTATTTTTCCTCTTAGAGATGGTGGATAGTAGGTGTATCTTTGGTCTTAATCAGGAGTTTCATTTTATATCTTGCACTCAGGGTAAGGAAAAGCTTCACTGTGACAACTCTACCCAACTGAAGAGCACATTAAATGGATCTTCATGGGAACATACTTCTAAATCCAGGACTGTAAATGTTGGCATCATGCATTAAAAATTCGTGGTCAAATTTTTCCCTTTTTCAGGTGCTTAGTCCTTCCTGATGGACCACTCAGTGTTATTCGTGTATTTCCTGAAGTCTGTGGAAATGCAGGTCACGAAAAAGAAAGATTGAGTTATCTAAAAAAAGCTCCAGGGAGACCTTATTGCTGCTTTTCAGTTCTTAGAGGGGGTTTATAAGAAAGGCATGGACAGACCTTTTCGCCGGGCTTTTGCAGTTGGTTTTAAACTAAAAGGAGATAAATTCAGACTAGATATAAGGAAAAAGGACGGTGAAACACTGGCACAGGTTGCCCAAAGAGGTGGTGGGTGGAAGCATTCAAGGTCAGGCTGGACAGGGCTCTGAGCAACCTGACCTAGTTGAAGATGCCTCTGCTAGTTGCAGGGAGTTGGACTAAACGACCTTTAAGGATCTCTTCCAACCCCAACTAGAATATGATTCCATGATTTTTAACATGAAGAGCACTGCACTGAGATTTCCATCTGATCTTAAGAGCACAGTTTGCTCAGAAGGCCACATATTAAGGACTGGACACCAAGGTACGACCTACTCCAAGTCTTAGGCTACAAGAAGCTCTGATCCAGCTACAGCAGACCCAGCTTCTGCTGCTCCTCCAACAAGACCACTCAGGAGCATAAGCTCAGTCCAGCAGGTTAATGTGAGCCAGACTGCTTTCCTAACGTGGCTCTGATTCAAACTAACAACACTAGGAAAGGTTTTTAGCTCTTCCAGAGCTGCCTGATAGAAGGAATTGCTGCCCAAAGCTTAGTGCCACAATCCTTTTTAGACTCTGCAAGGAAAAAAAGCTCATGTGGAGACTCCTGCCTACCTCCCATGGGTGCTTAATTAGTATCTCTGGCATACTCAGAGACCTTTGGGCAGAGGGTGCTACAGAAGTGGAAAATATTATTATCATTATGCCTGCTTCCACCAGTGCTGGCATCCAAGGGAGAGCCTTCCCAGCAGATGGTGAAGTCGTGAGCATGGCTGGCTCTGGTTATAATTTCCCTCATCACAGACTCTCCTTGTTGGAGCAGCTTCCCTTCTTGATGCCTGAAGAGCAAACCAGAACCAGCAGAACAGGACTGCATCCTGCTGGTCAGTACTGCTGACACGTTCAAACCAGCCAGCACTCAAATCACTGCAAACTAAATCATCCAAGGGGCTTTCTAATTAAAAAGAGCTTCACTCGGATGGCAATTCTTTCTCCTGCCTGTCACAGTCAGCCCTCCCCTGAATTCCGATCATTAAAAGGAAAAAAACCAAAGAATTAGTCAGCTTTTGTTAAGTGTCAAACATTCCCACTCTAAACAATGAGCAAAACAAGGAGAGGTGTTTAATAGCTCTCAGAGCAACTTTATACCTTCCTAAACACTATTTCTGTACCTTTTGCTAATTGCTTATTTGCCCTGGTTGTACGGACGAGCCAGGCTCACTCCAGATTTGACAGAGGAGAGCAGCAGTGTTTAACATGCTGCAGGAGGTGTGATATGCCTGGTTCTAATTTTTATCCTTATTTATTTCTGTTGGGGTTAGCAGCTGAGGACTCTGAGCTACCCGAGGCGTAACTAAGATGCCATTAGCTTTAAATCTGTTCCCAAGTGCTGCAAGCAGCCTCTCCATTTGGCTTAGGACATCACCTTGGCAGATGAAGCCTTTGCATATGTGGGAATATTCTGCTTAAAATTTCTCCCTTCATCAAAAACTTTCTAGGGACTCTAGAACAGAAGCACAGGGTAATGTTCCCCTCCTCTTTCCTGGGGCTTTTCACTGTAAAATGTGAAGGATCCTGTAGTAGAAAGAAGTGCTTTGAAATGGAAGCGAAGAGTAATCTCTGCTACTCCTTGTAGCTCCATGGGAGTCCAAACACGTTCTGCAGGGAGCTTGCAAACGCATCAGCACCCTGCCCACGTAGCAAGGAAAGGACTCATCGTGGAAACAACCTGACCTGGAGTTCCTTCCCATGGCGGCTGACGATGGAAACGCCTTTAGCCCACATCTGCTACGCGGCTCCAACATCACCGGCTCTAACTCGGGATTTATTTTTATCGCCGTTCTAAAACGAGACAGAAACTTCCCCTCGCCTGAGTCCTGCCTCGTTGCAGGGAAGGCATCGCAGCATGGCAGTCTAAAAGGGGAATCACACGCCGGCGTCATTACCAGCCTATTCAGAAAGCCTTTGCTGAATCTCTCAGATCTGCACGGTCGCTTTGATGCCTCCAGCGGAGAGATTTCTGATGACACACTCCAGCAGAGGTGCTGCTGCTGCTGCTGCCTCCGGCCCTGCCTTACAGAAGCCTCTGATGTATTTAATTTAGGTACTTTTGCTGCACACCTACGACGGTGTCTGATCATGGCAGAAGGTAACTTTACAACATTGCAAACCTACCCAACAACCCACCATGCCACAGTCCTCCAACAGGACCCATCGAGACTCTTCTATTCAACAGAGACAGAAACGCAGGCGGAGAGCCAGAGAGTGAAAAGGCAATTTGTGAATCTGATCTCATTTTCAGCTTTTCATCTGTTTGATTTCCATCCATTGAGCTGGAGCTGGTTGTGTATAAGAATGAATACGCTGTTCCCTAATGGAGGCTGGATTGACTTGCTCCTCTCTAAGTGGAGAGGCCAGACAAGCTGGCACTGAAATGGAGAAAACATGGAAACACTGCAGTAGTGAGGGAAGATGCACCAGTGCTGTGACACACAAACCACACCAGGTAGTTTTAGTTTACTGTAAAGAATGGATTGCTCCCAGATGCTCCAAAATCCCTGATGGGCAGACACGAGTTTCCTGCATTTTAGGACTTGCTATGATTCAACGATGCCTTTGCCTCCCTGGCACGAAACCACACCAGCAGCACGAGGTGCCCAGACCACAGCCAGCAGCACAGAGAGCACTGCATCTACTTACTGACCTAACACCGGGGTGTTAGCAAGCTGGGTCAATAGGGCTGAAGATGCTAAGACAGGCTTTTCTCCCTTCCTGCTGACATCCTTCTGTCAGCACCACGTTCTAAAGGATATCACAATGCTACCACATCATGGTACTGATGTCAGTGCCATGATTAAGACAGCAAAGTAATTACAAGTGTCTGCTTTTGTATGCTGATTGCTTTCCAAATAGATGTTCTCCATTCCAAATAAATCCACTATGGATTAACATTTCTCCTACTTGTTCACCACCTAGAATGTATTTGATTAGAAAATCGTGATCAAAACTCTGCTTGACCATTTTTCAGCACTTCACCATTTTTCTTTTCCTCATCAGGCAGAAAAATGTATCCATTAGTTAACCTTTTCAAACACATTCTTTTTGTAGTCTAATTCAAAGAAGGATTATAAAAAAATTGTCAGACTCTGCATGTGAATAGCTTTTTGTGAGCACAGGGAACAAGCATTCATATATCAGAACATCAGCATGGGGAGATAAGGGAGCTGTATACTGAGAGCTTATCTGAATGCAAGATCAGCCCTGTGAAACCAGCATAAACATCAAGGACAGAATCCATATATTGATGTAATTCTTAGTGCTACTAGTGCATTTGTGTGAATTTGCAATTAAATAAAGCTTATTCCTTACAAAGAAAACAAGAAGTTAAGGATACAGTTCAAGGTCTATTGAGATCAATGGGAATTTTTTTCATAGCATTTGAATATAGCTCCCTCTCCCTCCCTCCCAACATGTCTACTATAATATGAAGAAAGAAATTACCTGGAATTTGTTTGTACTACTTTTAAACAGACCAAAAACTGAACCCTCCGTTCTCTTAGTCTGCTTTCTAACTCAGTAAATCCAAAGCTCTCCTTTCATCCGCAGCTAACATTAAATGTATTTAAATCCACATTAGCTTTGTACCAAATAAAGTCATTGAAAATACCACAAATAGATGTGGGTGACAAATTAACTGATGCAGGCAACATAACTTCGAATTTCCTGACTTTTAGGCAATTAAAATATCAACTTAATTGTTGGATCTGTGTAGCTTCTCTCATTTTAATATGTAAATCAGTCTCTATTACGCTATAGCTCAAAGAATGTGTGACTCTGCTTACTTGATTAGGCTGGGAATTGCTGGTCCTGCTGTCACTATGTTTACACTCTAGTGACAACTTTGCACATCAAATTCACATAATGCAATGTCATCAACTTACTCATCAAATATAAACTTCTTAAATACAGCCGCCGCTCTAAAATATTGAACCTTATTTTACTTCATTTACAGCTCCTAAATAATCAGCATAAGAGAGGAGAAAAACTGGAAATTCAGCTGCAAAACAGTATTTCTCAGAAAAAACAGCTTCCCACAGACAGGAAGCTGAATCAGGAAAACACTCCATGACAAAAGTTATCCTTTGGCTTCCAAATTTTAGTTGCATGTTGCCCCTTTAAAATGCTGTACAAGGAGACACACTTCATTTCTCAGTCTCCACACATTCCCCCAGTCTCATCTGGGATTCAGCGTTAAGGAGCCCTGATTTATCCTGTGAAGACAGTCAGATTTCAGCTCCTGGCCACATATACTTACCTGCAAATTGGTATGAGGACTCCAGAGAAAACCTGCAATATCAGTCACTTTTTTCCTATTATGACCTGATCACAACAGGAAAACCATCTTGGATGGTACGGAGCAGTAAAGGGTAAATAAGTTCAGTGTTTTCCCATTCCTGTAATCTTTCCCAAATCCAGTAAATATCCCCAACCAAGGGGACATTCACTTTGCCAGCGCAAGGCTTTTTAAGACCTCCCAGTATCCTTGACACCCCTAGCAAAGTTCCTCCACTCGATTTCTACCACTCTGCTGGCTCACAGAGGCATCAGGCTTTAATTTCCAGGAGAAACAATACATTGACAAGATGCAGAGCAGAGATCTGAGGCTCTCCGCTGCCGGAGCGCTCCGCCACGCTGGCAGGCTGGTTTTTCTGATGTCAGGGAAATCGTGTCGGCCTGGATTTGAGACATCAGCACAAGCCTTTCTTCTCAATCCTGCTGATGAATGAAAGAGCATTTTCAATTGTGTACATCCAGAGGCCTTGTGGCACATCAGGCCTAATCAAAAGCTGCTCCATGATGCAAACTGCTGTCAGAGGCAGCTCACAGCACAGCCCCGCAGGAGCCAAAGGGCAGCTGCAGATAATACTGCATTTCCTTCCCTTCAGGACTGGAGAGACCCAGCAGGAGCATCCCAGCTGTCACACAGCCACCAAGGAGGCCACAACCAAGCAATGAGAGCTCGACTCAAACACCCAAGCAGGAAAACACAAATGCCAAAGTTTACCAGCAGTAAAGCTCAACAGGCTGCTGGCTTGACTCTGGCTGATAAAGAAACCATCAGCACTGAGGGATATTGAAGAACCAGAGGGACGTAGAAGAACTGTGGCCACGAAAGGTGTTACCTTTCATGTGGCAGTTTCTGTACAGTACAAACTTGATGGTGTTTTATAAGGATTGTGGGGATGGGAAGGAGTTAAAACACAGAGAGAAGGGTTTTGGATCCTTCTGCAGCTCACCGACTTTTCTCCTTGCAGGGTCTGAACATTCCCTGAGCAGAAATGAAGGAGCACAGCTACTTCTGGGGGTTACTTCTGGTAGTGAGAACAACTCTTCCAACATGGTCACTTTGTACTTCACTCAGCTACTGATGGAATGGGAACAGGAATCCCAAGAAATCAGGCTTAAACATTCTGTTTCTATCACCAGTTTTTCCTTCACAGCCACATACAGGAGACAGGATACTCCCTGTTAGCCTAGGTTTCTCTACACATTTTCTCTTGATTTATCTGCTCCCAGAAGTCACCTCTAATCTGCCCATCTGTAATGACATTAGCTACCTCTAACCTTCCCACCTACCTCAGCAAAGGCAGCTTCTTCCTCCTCATGTAACACCACACCTTTACTGTGTCAGGACCAAGTAAGGAAAATGCATTTGCCCAGGAAACCAGCAGCCTTCTCCTCAGCTGTATATTTTTGCAGTGCTACTCATTTCCATTACACCCAGATTCAAGTCAGGATCAATAAGCCCAGAGAATCTTCCCTTGGGAGCCTCCTTCCTCATACTGCTACAGAAACGACTGCAGATGTTGTCGCAGTTGTGTTTAAATTTGGTGCCCCTCATCACGTATACATTTTTATTTTCTTTTCCATTTCCTTCTCTCTCACAACTTATTTTACTATTTTTCTCTTTGAGAAAATGGTTTTATTTTTTTCTGGAACAAGGCTTCTACTTCCACTAAATATCTTGTAATCCATTTCTACACAGTGCCTAGCAAGAGGTTGGAAGATGCTTTAAAAAAACCCTTGTAGGACTTGCTGTGGAAGTATTATGTAGGTTCACAGGCTGCCTCTTAGAAAAACAGAAATACTGAGTTCTCCAAGAACTTCACAAGTGAAATTGGTAGAAAAGGAGGGCAGGAAGAAATCCAGCAGCTTTTTTTGCTCTTTGTGAAGGCTAAGTATAGTCTGGATAGTAACCTTTGACTGACACCAAGTTTTACACATTCGCTAGCTACAACAGAACTACTTTACAGAATTTATTACAAACCTCTGGCTCCCTGGACAGCAGGCAGAGTCTGAAAGTTCCAGCAATGTCTCAGTGGCACCTCCCATCCCAGTTTCACAAGAAGCTGCAGGCTTCAGGCATCCTTGGGGGTTTGTTCGGTCAGCAACCTTTGGCCCGCTCGCAGCACACAGATTACACCGAGCTCAGGGCAAGGCTCTGGTTGTTCAACAGACTCATGGCATCTTGCCACAGGCAGGGCACACTGTTTGCAATATCCTCAGTGCTGCATGACTTCATATCTGTATTATCTCCGGAAAAAAAAACCTTGGGAATCTTTCTGGATGATGAATACTATATACGATTAAAGCTATTTTTTTTAAACCAGAGAACATTTCTTCCAGCCCTCTTGAAGTACTGGACTTTCATTCAAGCCAGGACACTTGGTTCTTTATAGGTGCCTGCAGTGACTTCAGTAGTGCAGAACATTTACCATCAAAGCCACTGCTGCTGAATCAGAACACACAAAACCTTCAAGGTATTTTCCCCTTACAGCTACACTGCCCAAATCCACTGACAGCATTTAGGGACTCTGCCCCCAACCACTGTAGCCCTGACAATATGAAGTACAGGAGATCACAACTCTGCTGGGGTTATTTATGAAAACAGGTATGTTTAGCAGCACTGCCTGGCTACCGCCAGCACTGGGCTGAGACAAAGGGGTATGGAGAATAAGGAAGGAAAACAAAGCAAGCTCTATTTAAACTATCAGCTTATTCCCAGTCTTAATATACTGTTCAGGTCCCAGACTGGTCTAAATGTCTTGCAGAAGAGGAAGTAGCACCATAAAAACAATAATAATGAGAAATAGCTGAGAGCTGGAGGGATTGCCCCATGGAGGCTGTGGAGTCAGCACAGGAGGGCAGGCAGCTCCCAGTGGGTCAGGAGAGCTGCTAACAACACTCATCCCTTGTGCTGCTTTGCACATCATTTGTGGTTTGCACACCAGTGCTATGCAACATCTCAGATGCAGGTACAGGAGGGGATGCTTTCTTCCCCCATCAAGGATATGTGGCCATCTCTGCAGTGAAAGAGGACAGACCTTCATCAGTGCACAGCAAAGCACCAGAGGCAAAGTCAAGCTCTTTATTAACTTCGGATGAAATTGGGATATGCAGAAAGCAATTTACTGAGATACAGGCAGGGCACAAAGGCTAACATCCTGCTTTCAAGTGAAGTCCCTTAACATTTGAAGACAGCAAATGCCCTGGACCTTTGTGTCTCTTTAGAACAAAGGCACTTCCTTCAGTACAAGTGAAGGGGAACTGGCGGGTTAAACGTAAGTGAGAGAAGGGTCACCTAATGAATCCTTCCTGCACTTCAGGAAGAGGCAGGATGAGAGTGAAGGAGAGCTGTGCACTCACCTGGCCCAACCCCAGTTGACCAGTGGGACGCTGGGAGCCAAGGCACAAGGTGAGGAATGGAGGCTGCACTCCCACATGTGCACCCACCAGCACCCGAGGTCATGAAAAATCCTCCATCAGGTGGACTCGGGTCTCATTCACAGGTGCAGCCCTCATCGTGTGTGGATTCCCTACACAGATGGCAGGAAGCACCAAGGCTTCCAAGCACCAACAGCTCAGCCAACTGTGGATGGAGAACAGCAACTTCTAAATTCCATCTGCTCCTTCTTTTGTCACCTTCTGTACTCAGAAACACATTCATCAGAAGCACAAGCACACTGGGACAGTGACAAATTTTACCGTCACTGGCTTGTCACTTCAACAAGATTAGATTATTTTAATATTAATTCATTACCCAATTTAAATTCAATTAAACACATTTTAAAAAGCCCTGGCATGGCCGTGATGCTGGGGACAGCCCCTGCTGAGCACCAGGTGGAGCATCTCTGTTAGGGCCAAACACCTGCCTCAGAGTGAGATTCCCCAGTCCTTCATCAAGAACCCCCTTTTCCTACCTTTTCCCTAACAAGGGGAAAAGGACACTGAAACCATTGAGATGGATGAACAGCTTTCCTTTTTGGTGGGATTATGTTCAGGAAAATAGTTCCAATGTTCTCCACAGATGGCTGAAATCAGAGTTGATTTCCCCATCTTCCTTCCTGGTAGGGGTGCCAGCCTCTCTCTCACCAGAAAGAATATTAAAAGCACTTTTCCTCTTTCTCACAGAGAGAAGCTGCATGAAGAAGGGAACACTCCAGTGTAGCTACGGGATAGCAATAAATCATGTGAGAGCTCATGGAAAATTCACATTACTGCATTCTTTTAGTCAGGAACCAGCTCCCATGGGTCATCCATTCCTACCATCAGACACACTACCTTTAAGATAAGAACAGAAATGGAAATAAGGAGCACCTGAAGCATTGTCTCTCATTTTTACCTGTGCTTTGCTACAAGTCATTACTTTTGTCAGCTTCCCATTAGCTGCCACCTACATATTCGCTTGCAATTAAGACCCAAATCCACCTCTAGCAGTGCCAGAATTCAAGACATTCACCAGGACCTCACAAGGCAAAAAAAGTAAGATCTAAACAGAAATGGCCTGGAGAGAAACAGGAAAAAACAGGAAAAGCTATGGAGATGGAAGAAAAAAAGATGCAGACTGAAATACCGAAGGGGCAGTGGGGGGAAGGTGTGAAGAGCATGGGAAAGGGAAATGCAGAACTGGAACAGATTTCAAATCTGTGCAGCAATGCCCTGCACCACCTTTCCAAAGCTGTCACAATCTGCATCCCTGTTTCCGAGGCAGGAGGACTCGGAGCCTCTCCCAGATGGCTGTCTGACCTTGGTGCTCCCTGCCCTTACACAGCCCAGCACAGGAACACAACACCCACAGAGGTCCAGCCCACACCCCGAGTGCGGTGGCCACAGCCCTGCCCCCGTGAACACCCCACGAGCCTGCCCTGCCAAGCTGTATTTTGGGAAAGGACAGGATGTTGTTATAGCTCTCCATCGGTCCCCATCTGAACAGAGACTATTACAGCACAAACGAGAGGAAAGGACCACTGAACCACGTGGCAAGTTGCCAGGCTGTGCTGCAGCCTCCAGCGGTTATGCTCAAAGAGATTTAAAGTCCAGCATAACCTTGATTTTTAATAGAGTCACATTTAATGAGCTTTAACGTCCACAGTAATAATTTTCTTATTACCTACGCAGGAGTCGGAAATAAGATCACAAAGAATGTGCTGCACTCCAGTCCAGTGAAGGGATTTAACAATGGCCAATACATTATTATCAAAACCATCAACACCATTGTCCTTAATGCCTTTTTTTGGTTGGTACAATTATAATTCTGTGAACCATAAGCATAGCTGTTGCATACCACATAAGCTTGCTGAGCACAGCAAACCACGCTGGCTGGAGGCCACCCAAATCCCTCCTCACCAACCAGCCAGTCAGGTTATATGGCAAAACAGGACAATAAAATCTTACATTTACCTCTATCTGTCTAAAGGCAAAATGCAAACTTACATACGACCTTTGTTGTCCTCCCAGCTTTTATCCACACTCTTCCTACGCTGTCCTTGCTCTCTCTTCATCCCATTCTACTCTGACACCAGGGACCTCCCACCTCAAAAGCTCAGAGAACTGAATTTGCCTCTTGCGTGTGTCACACAAACGAGCTGGATAAACAGACAGATGGGGACCGCAGCTGGCAGAAAGGGGTGCAAGAAAAACTCCATTTCTTGTTATTTTTGTACAGAAACAGCTTCACAAAACTCACTGAAATCCACTCCCTTATCATGCACAACAAACCTCCCTCCCTGGGGTAGCCAATTGTACAGTGACAAGCAGAGCAGAGGGAGTTTCTGCCACACGCTCCCCACTTCACACCTTGAAAATACACTGAAGCAGAAGGCATGTGGCAGCTGTGCCTGTGGGCAGTGCTTAGAAAACAGCAAAAGCTGGATCTTCCATGTCTTATCCAGAGGGAGACTGTGAGTTTTCTGGCCACACGAATCCATGTTGTTAAGCCACTGCTGAACAGCTGCTGTACGCACACTGCGGATGCAGGATGGAGTCAGTGCAGAAATGGATGCAGCTTGCACAGCACACTTGATCAGCTGTCCCCAAACCCACCAGGAGCTCTCCCTGCTCCAGCCAGAAGGCCAAATCTGGCATTCGCCTGGCTAATTTAAAGCCAGCTCAGAATAACCCAGTAACCTTGTGGTCAGCACTGTAACACCCTGAGCATCTCTTCACATCCCAGTATTTGCAGTCCCCATGCTCTGACCATGCTGCTGAATGCTCCCACAGCAGAAATGAGAGTTTAGGTGTATTTATGGCAATTTGCCCTGTGCAAATATGTGCATACAAGCATGTGAAATACAAGAAAAAAATGCCCAAAATCATTCCATATAACCTGGCTTCCTACATCTTCACCCTGTCCTCAAAGAGAGTCATCCACAGAGCTGCTCCATCCTTCAACAACAGCTCTTCCCCATTTTGTTTACAAGAACCACTTCCAGATGCACTTATAGGCACTCTGAGAATCCAAAGGGCCCTCCTGTGACTGTGGTAAATGACACTGAAGTACTTCCCACCCTTCTAAGTTCTGCACCTGACGCTCTCTTCCATCTGAGCTGGTCACTAGAAGTCAGAATGATGTAGCTTGGGACTGGGGTAAAAGGAAAAAAAAAAAAAAGGCATCACATACATGAGGCTGGAAACACCCTGAAACCCAGTGAGCTGTTTGTTTTCCTGTTGGAATCAAAGGCAGAAGAGAAAACAGCTTTAAAAATGCATCCCTTCTGAGCTAACGACAAACCCGGTAACATCCCAGCACAGAGGCACCTCACAAGCAGCTAAAAGCAACTGCGTGGAAAGGCAGCAGAGTAACAATTCTGACTAACACATCACAGGAGGCACACGTGAGGAACACATTCCCCCAGAAGAGATGGTCTAATTACTGCAGATGATACCCCAGAGGTTCATTCATCAGCCACAGAGACACGGGGCTGACCTCACCTCTGCAGCCTCTCTGCCCCTGCCCTGCCCGGGCTCTCAGGGCACTGCCAGCCCCCTGGACCTGCAGCAGCAGACGTGCCTGGGACCCGGGGACAGGAGGACAGACAAGGGCACTGGGCAGCAGCATCTCCTGCAATTTAAAGCCCTAGAACCCAGTGCATTTTGAATTCAAATTGCAGTGCAAGAACTAGCCCAAGACTTGCTCAGTGGGGGTCTGAGACTCCTACAGACAATGGTCTTTTTAAGTGTTTGCCAAGTGTTTCATGCTTATGCACTGTTGGAGCATCCACTAACAGCAGTGACAGAACTGTCACTTACTCATAACATCCAGTGAGCTCCTCACTTTGTAAACCACCCCATCTGCACTTCTCACCGTCATATTTTTAAGGCTATATAGTGCCATAATCCACTATGAGATGCTGGAACAAACACATTCTCAGCAGTAATAAAGTGCCATTGTTTGAGCGATGGGAAGACAGGCAAGCTACTTACTGAGAATTTCGGTTTCATAACGGAGAAAGATGTTTTCATCTGTGCATTTTCTTTAAACCAGGGCTCTGCCCTTTTGTGGGTCTGAAGTCTCCAGTACTCATTACCTTTGGGAAAAGCTCTGCTCTCTCAGCCTCATCTGAGGGAGGACCCTGACCTCCAGACACTGACCATGTACGTGCAGTTGGAACACACCAGATCAGCTCCACGTGGACCTTCAGTTCTCTTTCATTTTTCTCTTCTCTAACAAATTGTTTTGAGGGCATGAGAGAGTTACAGCAGTAACTTCTCCTGGGCTCTTCAGTAAAACTCAATTCTGCCTGATTCCTTGGAGTGTTGCAGGTGATGGCTCAGGCTTTACTGATATCCTTGAATTTCAGAGTCTGAGAGCATGTCTGGAGGTGTTGATTTTTGGGGTTACTGTGCTAAAAAGTCTCACTCAGGTATGTGAAGGGAAGACAGACTGTACTGGAGTGCCACAAACTCTGTGAAATGCATTTAGCTCGGTGAAAGATGTACTCTGCTTTCACGGAGTATTGAATGTAGCTGTGATTAATGGGGCACATACACACTGATAAACAATATTAATTTGTTTTAAGCCAGGTCTGAAAAGATTTCAACCACTTGCTTCCCTGCAGCTATGAAAGTTATTTCCTGCTGTCTGTACTACCTCAAGGGCTAAACCAGCCCTGAAAGGAAGGAAATATTTCCTTTCACTCCGTTGGCAGCACCACCCTCTGAAGGCTGTTGTATTGGTATTTCATTTATCATGAGCAAATGATATGAATTATTACTATTTAGCCTTACCACCCACCCTCTACCATACTGCCCCAGGATTGCCACCACACATTCACTCTCTCCTGCATCAACACAGCTTTTCTCATTTTCCATATAAGCACTCCATCAAGCACACTGTCTGCAAAGCCTCCATCTGCTTCTCCACTCAGTTCCTCTGGCAACACGGAGGAATAAATGCATCCCCAGGACCAGAAGCCAGCAGCCTACCTGCAACTTCTTGTGGGGACTGAAAACCCCCAACTCCTTCCAGATTCCCAGAGATGGAGCCGCCTCCTTCGAGCACCCTCACGAGCTCCCGCAGCCTCTCGCACTCCTCCTGCAGCTGCTGCTGCTCCTCCTTGCGCTGCTGCTTGGCCAAACTCATTGGGTTCATGCTGAAATGGAGAACTTTGGTTCTGCTGGGGTCGTAGTCGCCCTGGGTGGCAGCAAAAGAAACCAGAAGCACACTGAGTAACTAATCCAGCCTCCAAGTCCACCCAACCTGTACTACTCCGCGAAATCAAAAAATGTTACAGCAGAAAAAAAGGTGACATTTATGCAGTGACAAGGTTTTATAAGAACAGCTGAAGGCAGCCAAACCCAGTGTTGTTTCTCCTTCTCTTGCTACTCCATCTTTAAATAACCCTGAAACAAGGCAATGAAACAACAAACAAAAAAACCAAACCAGAAAAAATCCCACAGAAACACCCCACTTAACAGAACTTGCTCCCTGGCTGATACTTCCACACTTAAATTTAACTCCAGAAATGAAGTTTTATAGCTGTATTTAAAATCTCTTGATGGCAGGAGATTATAATGAACACCCAAATACACCCTTAAACAGGACATCCAGTGCCAGCCTGATTTATTGCTCACATGAGCCAGCAACATCCATGGCATCCAAAGGTGGAGTCATTAGCAAGTGGTATCAGCTCGTCCCAAGCAAGGGAACAGATATTCCATTCTTTTTTTCTCAAAAGAAGTTGTATTTACAGCAGTTGAAATAGTCAGTCAAGCCCTAAGATGGTAAATTAATATTCTTCCAAAGTGAGAGGAAAACACTGATGTTTCATTTGTGATTTCAGAGAGACAATTTTCATACAAACTACAGGAAGCCTCACAACCATAAATGTAGTAAAACATGTGCTAACGCTGGCTGCCACGGCACTCTGCCCAGCTGAAACCCTATAGCAGTGCCTGCATAAAAAGCTATTTTATATGGTAATATTTTTCTTTCAATTAAATCTCGGGACCTAAAGTGATTTTGTAAACATTAATTAACCCTCAAGAGCAGCATGAGGTAGGTATTATCCCAATTTTATCATTTCATTTCCATTAAAGACGTGCTAGAACTTTATGTGGGTTTTTTTCCATGCAAACCAGAGCAGAGACGGAGCAACTTCATCCTGCATTACTGGTCACTGCTGGTAAGAGACCCCAGAAAATCCCACTCCCAAACCTCGTTTATTGGAAACACTCTCTATTCACATGCTGTGAAGCTCCTCATCAGGCAGTGAACTGCTGCAACTCACTGCCCCAGAACCTGGCAGCAGACACAAAACTACTTCAAAAATGGGTTTGACGAATTCAAGGACAACAGCTCCATAACTGGGCCGTGCCAGGGCAGGACCTGTGAGAATCTTCCAGCATCTCTGGGTGCTGGAAGAGTGCTGGAGAGCATGGACAAATCTGTGGGCTCTCACAAAATAGCAGCCTCTCTCATTGCGGTCAAAGATGCTCTTCTGGGCTTTTGTCCCCAGAGGAAAAAAAACCAAGAGGGGTGTGGTGGTTCCTCATAACTTCTTTGAGAAACCAGTCTGACCACAGCTGAGCACCTGGGTAGGAGAGAGTCACTGTTCCACAGGGTAAGTGCAAGTTAAAAACAGGGAAAGGAGATCACATGTACGTCCCAGGCCAAGAGAGGAACCCCAAAAGGTCTGTCCTGGTCCAAGAGATCACTCTAGAGAGCTGGGAAGACTCAGGCATGGAAACCTCAGGTACCCTTCCAGCTGGTTGCATTCCCCACAGTACGTGGTCTCCCAACCCTTGGCCATGCACTGAGCAGGTGAGGAATGTTCTCCTACTGCCCAAGCCTGGCTTCAGTGACCTCAGGAACACCTGGGAGGGCAGCACTGCCCTGCAGCCCCACAGCAACAGGGCTTTGTGATCCCATTTCCATGGCAAGGCTGAGACAATCCTTCCCTAATCGCCAACCAGACAGCTCGGGCCAAAAGAAGAAATAATCCCACCAACAGCCCTGAAGAAGAGAAATTCAGGTGAGACCTGAAAGACACAAGCACCATCTTGGAGATGTCAAACAGAGGGAGAAGGAAGACAGCTGCAACACCAGCTCATTAGATATATTCTCCCCAGCACACACTGGCATTTACAAACCTGCTTCTGTACCCAGCTCTTTACCTTCTTGTGCTATTTGCACTTCAGGACTCCTCCAGACAGGTCAGGGCACTCCTCACTCTTGTGTTTGTTTTTCAGGGGAAGAGATTCAACTCTAAAGTTTTTAACAGGTTTTACTCTGGCTGGCAAAGATGCTCCAGTGTCAGCTATGGATGCCTGTTCTATCTGGGCAGCTGCTGCTGCTTCTGACCAGCTGGGAAGGGCTCTGGCCCTGTCCCCCTTGCCAAGGTCAGGTAGAGCTCACAGCTCCTCATCCTGGCTGCCAGCACCATTCCAGCTCCAGTGCAGGGATCACCACTGCTGCAGACACAGCAGCAGGATCCCTGTGTGAGGAAAGCCATGCACACCTGGAGACTGCTGCTACCTCCCTGCTGGGGCTGCTGTAACCCACACCGCACCAGTCTGGTTATTCTGCAGGTTATTTACTCTTTTCTGTCATCTATCTGGCCCTTTATAAAGCCCTGCCATGAAGCTGCAGTGCTGTGGCTCTTACAGATCTTTCAGACCATTTATCCTCTCCTTTCATAACATGTCCCCCTTGAAAAATCATGCTCTAAAACTCATCACCAGGACTCAGCCTTATTTTCAGAGTTCACCAGCTCTCCTCAGCACATCAGTCTGCAGCTTCACTGAGACAAGAGAATCTCTTAAAAGCCCACAGCACGACGAAGGCAGTGGCAGAATCCATCTCATTTAACATTTCTGGGAGATCACTAACATATTTGCTATGCTACTCACATTTTTGGGCTAGGGGCAGTAGCTTTCTCTTTCTTCTACACAGCACACATCAAACCAGTACATTTCTCCCTACAGCTAAAATATTAGTGCAGCTGGTTTGTATTATAGCAATGCCTGAAAGAAACCAAGTGAGACAGGGATCCCAGCATGCCAGGTCCTGTACAAACCCCACAAGGAACTACCACCTACAGCCCAAAAAGCAGACAACAAAGCCCAGAGATGCAGTGTGTGAGGGGAGTGCAGGTATGGAAAGATGCAGTCTCCGGCTCCAGATTCCTCAGCAGCACCGTGGCAGAAAAGAAAACACATCTTCAGAGCTGCTCCTCCTCACCACCAGCCCATGCTGCCACCTCACAGCTGTACCAAGCAGAGCGTTACTTAAGTCTCCAGGAAATTCACTGGCACTCTCTGGAGTTTCCAATAAACGCAGGAAGCTTTCCATGGAAACGGTGCAGACCAGAGGCAGCGCCGGATGAAAGGGATGGGTCTCATGTGTAGGCAATACAGAAAGTCAAAACAGTATCACAGCTTGGATCATTCAGAGTGTTTTTCCAAATTTCTGAAGGTTGGGGGTGACTTTGTGTTGTGAAAACAAGTGGTTCAGGGTTGGCTGTATGAAGAGTCATGGCTGGAAACTGCTAAATACAACAGACAGCAAAGAAGCATTAAAATCTCAGTAGCATTTGAAAGACATGAAACCCTCATGGTGGTAGGAAATCAGGGACTGAAGAAAGCAAACAACATCCTCCTGGAATCCCTTTAGCCCTGGAAAATGTAAATTGCTGGTTTTTCTCTGTCAACTGCACTTCCACCTACAATAAATTAGTCTTACTGATCATAATTTTGTCCTTTCAGTTGTGCAGCAGAAGCCTGGAAAATGGTGTTTCAGGCACTGGGAGAGAATATCTAAAACAGATTTGCCTATTTAGAAAATCATTTCTAATCTTGGGTGACTTAAGAGAAAGACCAAACAGTGGCATTTGAAAGGTGGGCACAGAAGAGGCAGCCACATTCCTTGAACAGGAGCTGGGACTCCCCAAACAGCTGCCCAGGCACAGCTCCAGATGCTGCTTCTGTGCTGAACCAACACATGCAAGGAGGTATTGCTTAGCAGAGTTAAAAAGCATCTTGTAACAAACTGTAATGTATCCCTGGTTTCTCCAAGCAGCGTGAAAATCGTGCTGCAGGTTTGGAAACTTGGCCTGAATGTGAGGTTTGACCAAATCCACTTAAGCTCATGGTGCCTTTATATGGAAGTACGAGGCATTTGGGGGATGCAGTCGATGTGTGACCCACAGAGCTCTGCTGGAAAGCCACCCCATCCCTGGCTCATTCAGCAGTGACTTGGTAGCTTGTTTTGCTCATCAGCACACCATGGCCAGTGCCTCAGAGAGCAAAGATAACACACCACTGCCAGTTTCTCAGCAGCATCCTCTCTTTATCCCTGTTTTCTCCAATACCTTAAAAACCAGAAATTGCAGAGATTCTGAAGAGCAAATTACTTGGACTAGAGAGAGCTGCTGGCGTTCATTGATTCTTCTTTTGAGGAGTAACATTGAATGGGTAATTCATATTTGTCAGAAAAATGTACACAGAGCTCCAATTTAGGGGGAAGCAATAAATAGCTTGATTGATTGCAACCAACCAAACCTGGCACTTAAAAAAGTGAATTATTCATTCCTGGAAAGCAAGATGTTAACTAGCTGATTTGGTGCTTAAGGCAGAAAACCCAATTTTTTTGGCTCTCAGAAGGGCACTGGACATTCTATAGAGATGATTTGTTGATTCCACGTGTTAATACGCTTCACAATTTGTGAAATAATGTTGTTTTGATGCATTACCCTCAGCCTTCCAGGCACATGCCCCAGGGTATGCACAAGGGAAAGGCTCTCATGGCCCGCCCCGCTGTTGCTGTCCCAACTGTGCAGTCACTCTGTGAGACAGACACTGCAGATGCCACACACAAATATTGGCTTAATGCAATATGTTCCAAGCACACTCTGGCAGAACTATTTAGTAAGACTGGCTATCAATAAACTTTCTGACAAAAGACTATGGAAAAAAGAATTTGCAACAGGGCCAATTTGTCATCTAGAACCGAGGTACAAGCTCAAGTCAGATGCTGCTGCCTCCCTTCTCACTTCCATCTTCCAGCTTGAAAAAAAACCACCCCGAGGAGATAATTGTGCTGATGCTTTGTGTCATTTTTTAAAACTATATTATTGTCAAACAGTCAGCATGTTGGTCTACGTGTTGAAATTACAGCTCAGAAACTTCCTAAGTAATCTGCCCATTAGGGAAGAATCAGTCAAGTGCCAAAGAAATGAATGAAGACAGGACTGCTTTAATCTCTGAGAAACAGAAACTTTTCCTTTAGAAGAGGAGTTGTTTAGAAGAACAATGAAAGCTGCCAGTGACAGCACCTTGAAAAGGGATGAACTTATTTTGGCATCTCTCCTCCTGGTTGTTTGAAAACTGCACAGTCCCAGTTCAGCGATGTCTTTCTCCAGGAGCTATAAAAGCTTTTCTCTCTACTCCACTCACTTTCACAGGCACTCAGGTAAGAATAAAGTACTTAAAACCATGTGGACCACTTTACATTTGATGAAACGTTCAGTGCTTAACAACTCCATTTAAGGTCTATTCATCTGCTGCAGGTATTTCTGATCAGAAGGTAGAGCTGGTAGCAAAGGGAATAGTCTCCATTGGTGTGAATATGTTTATCTAACACCACTAATGAAATTAAAGAAGTCCATACATCCCAAAAAGGCAGGCACTGTCAGGATACAATGTCAGCGGGCACTGTGAAGGATTTTCAGCTGACTTCACATCCTCACAGGCTCCTTCTGTTTAATGTTTTGGCAAGCAAAATCTTCAAAACCCATAGATGGGGCTGACACGCACTTAAGCACCTCATTTTTTCATAGTCTCAGAATCTATCAGCCTTAAAAGACTCTGATTTCTGAGCAGCACAATAAATTCTGGTGGAGCATATGGACAGCTGAGCTTAATCGCTGCTGGCTGGCAATGCAACAGTTTGTGCTTGGCCCTGCTGAGAAAAGGCTGGCAATTGGAAGCTCTTCAAGGAAAGGACCATTTCCTCCTCACACGACTCTCGCACACGGTGAGAGCCACCCAAGCACCACTGCCTCCTGAGCTAAGGAACTTCTTCCCATGCTGACTTCTTAAGAGAGAAATCTCCAAGGTTTCTGGACCGGGACACGTTATTCAGAACTGGAGAACTTAAATAGAAATTATTTAAGGAGCTTAGTAGATTGTATCAGCTTTAAATGGGTCAGTAGTTACCTTGGAAGAATATTTGAAATAAAGACTGCATCTAGCTGTAGGAGACAGATGGGAAAGTTTCTTGTGTACAGATATAAAACATAAAGCATCAGTTGGGGGAATGGTGGAAGGAATGTGTTTGAAAAGCATCCAACTGGCCAGGGAATGCTCTTGCTTCCATTTACTGCCTCTTGTAGGCAAAAGAGTAGCTTAAATAGTAAACACTAACACCCAGCAGATCACTGGGTATAAGCAGGTGGTCAGTGCCCAAAAGTGAACTTTTGCACTCTTGAGCAGAGGATGCTGCTTCGCTGGTGGTACACTTTGGTAAATCCTGGACTAACACAGAGGTGGCACATCCTGAATCCTCCAAAGATAGGACAAAATGTGACAAAATGTTACTCAAGGTTTCTGGCTGGTCTTTCACTGTGTCAAGCTCCAGCTTCTGAACTCTTGTAAAATCGAGGTTTCTGATGCTAGAAGAGCTGACACTGCTTTTGGGGACCTGCAGGTCCTGGCATTCAGTGCCTCCTCCTGACCATGGATCCCTTACACAGCTCAAGCACGCCTTTCCCAAGGCTTGGGGTTTCTGGACTGACTGTTTGGTTTTCCTGCAAACACATGGTATTTGTGGGCAAACACAGCCACACGGGCTTCGCACACAGCTAATGAAAACCCCGTTGCTTCCACTGAGTTATGAAAGCAGAAGTCACATATCATTAGAAGTCGTCTTTGAACATGTTTATCTTCAGCTTACAGTTAATGGCTCAGCATTTATGCCAAGAATTGTCTGCTGTTAGTCCTGCATCAATACCCGTCGGAAATTTCACTCAAAGATGGAGAACAAAAAAAACAGCAGGAAGGCAAAACTGGAATTTATCACCTGAAAGGCATATGCAAGGTCCCCAACAACTACAGCTCTTGCTGCAGTAACTTATTAACTAGAGTCTGCCTGGCTATTCAGGTGAGCAGCTTCTCCTGATCTACCTAAATTTTATTTTAACAGCTCTAAAAAAAAAAAAATTGGTTACTCAACTCTCTCATACAAAAGTTTATTGGAGGCATTTCTGTACCCAGTACAAGGCAGCCTCAGAAAGCTTAATCCTACCTCTGGAAATGCCATTTTAATGGAAATTCTGTTTCTTGGTTTTGTTCTTTTTGTTTCTTTGCTCAGGCTTGTTAAAGTGATTAGAGTAATACCCAAAGTAAACTGCATCCCAAAGAATTCCCTCTGTACCCAGCGCACAAAGCCCAGCACGCTCACCCGCCCCAGCTCCCTCTGTCACACAAGATAACCACACCAAGGGATCTTTAAAGCCTGTGGAACAGGAGCTGTATTAACAAAAACGGATTGCAAAGATGAGACAAAGCAAACTAACAAATAAGCAACAACCACCACCTGCTCCTCGTAGCTTTGCCAGTTTGTGCATGCTTGACATCAGAAACAGTTGGGGGGGGGGAAAGAAAAACAGAAGGTGCTGGATGTTGGGAAAAGGCTCATTTGTTCCCACCAGGTCTCATGCCGCTTCCCTACCTTTTTTCTCTCTCCTTTGTTTTTTTTGTGTGCATCTGCACACACACAATACTGAAACCTGGCAGCAGAAATTCACTTGGGCAACCTTTCCATCCTTCCCTTAGCCAGTTCTTAGTACAACACCTGCTACTTCTTCCACAAAAGAGGAAGATCTTTCCCTTTGCCCAGGTGATGCGACCTCTCGTCCATACACCTTGATTCAGGTAACCTTTCACCCCTGGCCTCCTGAACACCCACATCACTCATCTCCAGAGCACTGAAGACACTCGGTGTTAGCCTGAGTCATTCCTCTTCATCCCCAGTAACTCCTCCACCAGCACAACAGCTTCCACATCCTTGCCCTCAGGAGCAATGAGTAATCCCACATCACCTTCCTGCTCCATCAGCAATGCCACCTGCACCACCTGCTCCTCCCACAAAGGCTTCTGCAACAGGGGTTCTTCTCTTCCTTCCTGAGCAGCTCCTCCACACTATCCATACTCATTGATATTCCTCCCTATGGCCTCTTTCGCCGCAGCATCTACAGCAAATTAGCAGTGAGACAGGGAGGTGGTTGGAGTTAGGCTGTATCACAGACAAAAAAGCTCTAATCACCCTAATCACGCTGTTCTAACACCAGACCACATCTTTGGGTACAATATGTAACATGTTTTGGACACTGCTACAATAGGAGTAATAAAATAAAATGTCTTAGCAGTGGTGCTGAAGCCCTTCAGGTACAGTTCTAAAAGGAGATCTGTTTTCTATACCTCTTTCAAACGTGTTGTTCCCTGGAGGATGCAAGACTGTAATTTGCATTGAGTGAGGCATTCAGATGAGGTCTGGGATGCAAACAAACGTGACAAGAAGGTTAAGAGTCAGGACAGAGAGACATGGAATGGTATGAAGCTGGGATAATCTAAAAGAAAAAATGCATCCAAATGTTCACTGTCCTTTTCAATTGCTGCTCTTCCTTTTATTGAAATGGAAGAAAATCATAGTCTGCTCTAGGCTGGTTTGTTACCACCTAGAGACTTGAATTCCAGGGTTTCTACACTTGTTTTTTCAAGTCAAGGGTTCCTGTCTTTCCTGAGAACAAAGTCCATAAAAAGTTGCTATTATTTACAGTCTAGTAGCATGCAGAGGAGACCTGTGCTGGTTCAAAAACCTCTGATAAAGACACTGAAAATAAAAAGCACATAGGTTCTGAAAACAGCCCCGAAGAGGTTATAGTGTGAGTTATAAAAATTCTTTTTCAGATGTAAGTCTTAACTTTATATGGTGAGAAATGCTGGCTCTCACAGATCTGAATTGCAAAAAAACATTCTATCAGCTTTGCCATACAAATGAAGTAACTTTGGTTGAGAATATTGTTGAGAGGTGTCAGACCAAATCTAGGTTTTCAAGAGAAGTACACGCAGTTTACCAAAAATATTAACTATTTCTTTGCTGCTCTCTCTTTTATTCTGCGACGTGCACATACAGTTACTGTCCAGCAGACCAGAAAGACAGGAGACACTTGAAGTGAGGTTTTTCTGTAGTATTCACCCCAATCCAGATATTCAGCCACTCAAAGCTTTCCCTCCTGACAATGCTCTATAAATCTTGCTTTGATGCCTCCATAATCATGTATTTCCTGCTAAAGCTCTGCTTTGGAATGAATTCAGATGGGATTTCAAGGGAAGATCTCAGAGGAGAGAAGCAACACAAACTGGCTGTGCTGGACCAGGATCCTCAGTATCCAGACAGGAAAGGAGGAGTCAGAATGAAGTATGACAGCAGAGGTCCCACTTTCAAGACTTTATAAAGCAGAGTGAAACTGCAATGTAATAGGATTTTCCAGTTAATGGATCTCATTAGCAAAAAGCAAAACCTCTACAGGTATTTTTTTTAGATACTATCTGATATAAAAAGAAAGATGCATAATTAAAAATTATGTAAAAGCCTTCATGGAAGCATCAAAGTTCATCTGAGCATATAAAAGCCTGAAAAACAAGTGACAAGAAGAGCTGTCAATCACGTTGTGCATTTGTACAGCAAAGACATGGCACAGGCTGGATGCTGAGGTCAACCACAACAGCCTTAGGAGCAATGCTGAATCTCCTACAGGCTTTAAGTGCACCAGGACACTTTAATCCTGTACTTTAATGCACATAAAAGTACTAATATATGTCCTCGCATGTCTAATTCCAACCTGGCAGGGTACAAAGGAAACCCACTGTGTTGGAGTGAATGAATGAGCACCCTCAGCCTTGGCTGCACCCCTGAGCTAACCCACCATCATTAACAGATTCCTGCCTCGAGCTGGAAGCACTTCCACTCAAAGAGCGAGTCAAGTTCCCCTTCCCATCACACAGAAACCGTGACAGACGCAAGTGCTTGGGAGGACTCACTTCTGACAGTCTCCTCGAGCAGCTGGGCAGTGTCTGAGTGGGATTTACAGCAAATGTGCTGCAGGTTAAACAAGCTCCGGTGCAGCCTCTCCCTGCGAGGGGTTATCGCCTCCCACGCGCCTTCTGCTGTGGCCAGGCAGATGGGGGAAAGGAGGAAAACAAAACATGTCCCTGCAACACACCCGGGGGAAGAGCAGCTACAGCAGAACTGCCAGGCTTTATTCTTTTTGCCACAGTCACTTCACAGAGATGTGGTGGTTGTCTTGCCCCTGGGGAGAGCTCATCTTCCCCAATGGCACCTCGATGTCCAGCCAGGTACAGGAGGAAATTCCTCTAGCAATGGATAACTGGGTAGAGGGAAAAGCGAGAAAGCTTCCAACATCTCAGAAAAACATGTATCCATGTACATACCATCCCTTTATCCATGTAGTTACCTACATTAGTCACCCTGAGGAGTCACTGCAGGTTCCCTTAGATTGAGCAGGCAGAACCCTCTTCTGTTTGCTCTGCTCTTTCTCAAGTAAGAGACCTGAGTGTCTAAAACATCCAAATATCGATTCAGATGGTATATTCTCTTCTATCTCCTCAGGGCAAATAGACAAATGTTTGGTTTTTCCTCCCTTTTCACCATTTGATCAGGTTAATTTTTTTTAATTTAAGCAAGTTGTAGGATCCCTGATGAAAAGAGCTCTTTTCCCCTTCTCCAGGAGTGTGAGAAAGGTCTCCTCCATCTCCTTCCTTCTTTCTCCCCACCTCGTGATGATTACCTTTTAGCCCAGGTTTCCTCACCCAGCTCCTCGGGGAGGTGGACTCTGCTCCCTTGCTCCCTGTGCAGAAGGGCATCGCTTTGTCTCCTTTTATGCCTTGAATATTAAAAGTTTCTACAGAATTGGGATTAACAAACACTGGAGATGTCCCAGGCAGTGAGAACAGGGCTGTCATGGAAGAGGTTGCTGTGCATACAAAGAAACCCTCGACTAGAGGAGTCAGCAATGCAAGGAGAATTAAAAAGCACAGTTAAATAACCCTAAATCCTCATGCATATTTATAAACTACATCACATCAAAACCAAATCAATAGCCTCACTAGTTACATATGGCCTGAGAAAGCATGAGCTGGTAACTTGGGTTTGCTTTACCCATTGTACTGATGACACCCAGAAAGTCTCCACACAGGGATAAACTCTGTGAAGGGGAGTTTCAAGCTGTAACATCACAGGGGAGGGTGAAGCAGAAGGGAGCAGCCATCCACAGATGGCACGAGGAATCCACCCGAGCCTTGGCAATGGAGCAATATTTCAGTTTAAACCCTTCTATTCCTATGACAAAGATAAAAACACCTCTGGCAAGAGAACAGGTTTCACAATTTCAGCTGCATCTCTGTAGGTGACATAAACTACATCCCCCAACATTTCATACCCCACGTGCTGGGTGAGACTGCTCACATGGGGACTTCCAACAGCACAACCATCTGCTTAAATATACCTTCTTGGCTTTCCCTGAGGGAAACACTTCTTGGTTGCCTGCAAAGCTTCAATTACTATTCATGTCTTTTCAAGTAAATGCAATTTGAACCAAAGATATGGGAAGATGCTTTAGAAAGTCACACTGGGATCACCAACCCATTAGCAAAATGTCTCTGTCAAACATGCTAAACCTGACTTACATCACCTCATCCCCAACAACACATTTTCCTTATACAGGCTTAGGCTGCTGCGAAGTTGAGCCAAACCCAATCTGAAATTACCTTGAAATATATTTGGTAGACACAAAACTGTCCGAACAACAGTGTGTGACTTAATGGTCTGAAATACAACTGTCCTGTCTCCAGTTTGATTTTATTTCACCAGTTTTACGTCACTGTGCTAATGGACTGGAGAGCAACCAGCACATTTTGCACAGAGATGAGAAGGGGCAATGATTTTAAATTTTACTGCCAGGTTTTTCCAGAATTATGACTGCCAGATCAATCTCTAAACTGTTAAGACCCTACAAAACCTCCTTCAAAACACAGTACTTCCCGCTGTATAAAACTCAGGCTTTGATTTTTATCATCACTTTCCTCATTGCCAACATATATCACACCATTTTTCATGAAAGAAAATGGTGAATGAGGGGAAATTCTACTTTTCTGGCACTTCTCAGTGAGAACCCAGTTCTCCAGCCTTCGTGTAGCACTCCAGGGAGGAGAGGACAGCTCAGCCTTGCACTACAGCTACCACAACATGGCCCTGCACTGCAGTAGTTAATTCTTTTCCATTAAGTTTTAATTAGATGACACGTGCATAACTCTGAAGCACAGCCTGGCTGCAGTTGAGAAGGCGTCTTCTCAACTTCATTTGAGCAAACCTGAAAGAGAGCCTTCCTCTACTTCTCTAACCACAGATTTTCAGATGGCATCTTTAAGCACACAATCACCCTGACTTTCAGGGGTCAGACCACATTTGCTGGGGAGAATGCAATTTTCCTTCCTTGTAGCAATTGCCTGGTCCTTTTCTATATTTCAGTTACTGTTTTGTTTTTAATGCAGTTTTAATATCTTAAAATTACTGCTACTTCAGCTGCACTCTTTGTTGGTACACAGGGTCTCCAATAGAGCTAAAGGCATTTATTCTGAGTTATTTTCATGAGCAGAACCCCAAAATTGTCTTCGGTATGGAATATGCGGACAGGAACCAGGGAGTTTCTGCCTGAAACTGAGACTGAGTAGTAGACAAGCACCTTGGAATTCATCTGACTGAACAAGCAAAAAGTGGCCTCAAGAACAACGATAAAAATCTCACTTGCATAAATTTAGACATTTTTATCCTCCAGCAGGTCAACAGCAGAGGGAAAAAAGATCAAGAGGGGTGATAAGGGAAAAGCACATTTGATGTTAGTGATTTCAGAAAAAAATATTATTTTCTGTAACCACTGTGAAAGGAGTACAAATCTCTGCCATCATCTTGCTTAACAGAGCTCAACAATGCTTACATTTCACTTGAGAGAAAATATCCATTTTCATTATTTCAGCCCACTCAATCACTCCTCCTTCCACTTTCTTCTCCAACTTCAAACCTCAACTCGGATGTATTCACTTACTGGAGTTTGCAAATTGCTAATCACCCATTGGCAGTATTGATCTGCACGTTTTACTGCAGTCGGAATGAGACAGCACTGGCCAGTGAATAGACTGTGAGGACTGAAAAATGAGATTAACCAGCTCGCCTCATACAGATCGAGTTATCTGCTGCCTTGTTCGCTTTTCATGAAGCTTCCAGAATGCAGCAAACTGAATCTCCTTAACTCACAAGACAGGGCTGATACCTAACTCCATTAGAAGAAAAGATCAGAAAAAGCAAGTAACGCAATTTCATGGAAAACAGGTCTTGTCAAACAGACTTGAAGAGATTTCAAGTCTAGTTAACTAAGATAACTGTGTTGACATAACAGAATAGGAATTCTGTAATATATTTGCCTCGGTATCAAAATCGCATTTTCTTTTAAAACCAGCATGATACAAAATCAGACTATGGCAGTTTTTAAATGGCCCAGAAGCTGATGAACTCATAGTGACATTTCCCCGTTACTTCCAACAAGAATTGCTTCTTTGGCTGATCGTATGCAGCACACACTCTCTAAGATACATAAGAAAATAATAAAACCTTACTAAAATATGCAGATAACACAAAGGCAGAATTGTAGCAAACAATAAAGCCCACAAAGATAGCTTAGAAATCTGATTCTGATTTGCGCCAGGCACAATCACTCCCTATGAATTCAAATGCATGGCGAGAGATCCCAGAGAGCAGAACAGTCTCAGGGACACAACACAGCAGGTACTTTCTGGAAGACGGTGTCTGTGAGGAGGCCACAGTTAATAACTGAGGGTTACCTCTAATTTAATGCTGTGGGGACAAAAAAACCCCAAGGAACAGCCAGGATCTTTATGTATCATTGAGTAGGAGGGACTAAAGAAACAATATTGTCCCTGAAGGCAGCACTGATGAGACCCCTACAGTGATAACACATCCAGGTGAGCTGTGCAGGCGTGAGGGTTGTTGTCGAAAATTAAGGGAAGTGGTGAGAAGATTTCCATGAATGATTCATGGTCTGAAAAAACACACCTTCCACTGAGAAATTAATGGAAATCAAACTATTTCATGTGCCGCGGAGAAGGCAGAAGCAATTTGATCTGGGTTTTCAGTGGAAATCTGACACTAAATGGCTCTTTAATGTAGCAAACAAAAGCATAGAGAGAACCCGATAGCTTCACTTCACGGTGAAGCCAATGAAATGGAAATAATATATATTTTTAATAGGGATGGCTAACCAGGGAAACCAATACATTGTCTGTTACTTAGTGTCTTTAAATCAATATTTGATATCTTATTAAAAAGAGTCTATGGAGCAACCACAAGTCGCTGGGCAGATTTCTCTTAAAACTACATTTTTGTGTTTTATCAGACTAATGGGTATTCTTTTTGGCCATAAACCTCTTAATTCAAACTCATTCCACTTCCTCCAATTCAAAAAAAGTGTTATCCAATACTTTTATCCATTCTCTCTCATATCATTAATTCCCCCTCTTACTTTTCAAGCCTCCAGACAATTCTGTAACTTCAGCATTTATTCCTCTTAGACATAACAAGAACTTAGATGTTATCACTGACAGTTTAATCTTTTTCAAGGAGAGGTTTAATTTGTAGAGAAATTATATTAGAATCAATGCCTCTAAATATAAAAATACTTTCAAATCTATGTTCATTTCAATATTCCAGAGTGGCAGAGCTACTCAAATCCTCAGGTGATGGAAAATCAGAATGACACTTAAGACCCAGCCACGGAGATTGTGCCTTTTTTCCCTAAAGGAAATGTCTTTTTTCACAGTCATAACGACAACTTGAACATGCAGATGCTGATCCATACAGATGTAATCCAGCTCATTGGAAAATTACAAGGGTTATTTGGTGATTAAGAGTGCAAAAAATCAGAGAACGGAAACAGATTTGTCACCTGCCATCTTTCTTGATCCCTAGGCTTTATATTAGGGAGTCTCCATCCTAATTTAAAGGGAGTAAAGTCAATTTAAAAACTACTTTTCTGGGAGATGACGAAGAGAGAAACAAAGATGGACTGAGATGTGAAAGCTCTACAGGTCACAAAACACAAACACACCTCTATCTACATCACTCCTGACCACGTGTGTACACATTCTTTGTAAAACAACCACTCTGCACATGTGTTCACCTTCATTAAAGCCAAAGCTTTAACGAACTATTTCCCACATTTCCACCCAACATCCTGCTGCCAGTCCCTCACCCATCTCTCACAGCTGCCCTCTGAAGGCAGCACCTGACATCAAGTCTTGAGCACATTTGGGGAGGCAGCTGAAGGATTGCAGAGTGGAAGGGCAGCAGGGAAGCAAACACCTTGAAAAAGCACAATTTCCCCCTGTAACCCCATATTATTTCTGCCCCAGCAGGGACGTGTCACAGGAACAACAACATGACTGTGGTTCTTCATGTGCCTCAAGCACAGGTTCAGACAGAAAAAAATTTATGGTTCTGCCCTCAGGAAAGATCTGGAACATCATGAGCTGCCACACTGGGAAAGCCAGCTTTGCCAGCCAGCTGCACACTGATCTTCTGCAACAGATAAAACCCAGCCCCCAACTCTCAGGCTTTGTTCCCCCCAACTACCTCCTTGTAATTCTAACCCACATTACAAAAGTCCCACAGGAGACCATAACATGGTTGCCTCTCTATACTAGTAAGAAAAAAAAAATCAGAAATATCTCTAATTCCTCAATACATGCCTGGTTTCTCTGGATCCATAATAAGTTTGTCCACATTCAACTTGAAAATACTATTCAATTTTATGAATTCTGCCTGGATCCGTACCAACCTCAAACTCTAATTTGTTTTCTGAATGTTATCTCAACTGTAAGAACTGATCAGTGCCTTCACTTCAGCTCTGCAGCCTGTATATTAAGTTAAACCACACACAAATGTGTTTGCCTCTCTCAAAAGCTGTTAAATGAGATAGTCTCCTATGAAAAAAAAAAAAAAAATGGAATACTACCAGGCAAAGAACCAGGAGTGCTGCTCTGCCAGGTGAGATGGTCATCAAATTTTGGGTTACCAGGCTGGGCAGTCCACGTAACCTCTGTGAAGATCAGCCAGCTGTGCCCAAAGCAGTCCAGAGCTGCTCCAGGCAAACTTAACTGTGCCAGAATCTGACAATGGACCAGACCTGGTAGATTTGGACAGGGGTAATAGATGCTCAAAGGCAATTTGTTACTGCAAAACCTTTTTCTTTCAGAATTGTTTCCCCCTCTCTGTGATCTCCAAACCACACTGTGCCAAGAGGGACTGCTACAGCCAAGGGCCTGAGCATCTTCACAGCACAAGGGACCAGGTTTCAGGGATATTATCCACAAATTCCACAGAAGTCCCTTACGCTCAGTCACACCCACAAGAGAGCTGGAAGTGGCACCACCTCCTGCCTGCAGACCTGTGCACTGTCAATAACCCAGCCACATCCCCAACTCTGCTGTGGCTCCATCTTCCTCTCGCTGCTTCTGAGCTTTCCCTCCTGCTCTGCCCCTCAGGAACATTTATGTGGGAGGTTGTACTTTTCCAGACATAAGCCTAATTGACCAAATATTTATAAATAAGTGAAGAAGAGAGCCTGAGTCCTGAGGTTTTTGCTTGCAACAACCTTATTGGTGATTTGAGCTTCTGTCGGGGGTGGGTTTTGTGCTACCACAGAGACCAGACAACCTTTTCATTCAGGAAATTACTAACTTGTTCCAGTACTCCTGACACAGGGTTGAGGGTGGAAAACTACTCACCTGGGCAGCTGCTGCTAGTCCAGACCATTATCAACACTGAAATAGTCATGTGTAAATAGAGTGCAATGGGCACACTCAAAGAACAAGGTACTTGAAGGCAGAAGATAAATTAAAATCCATTTTTTTGTATATTACTTTCTACACGTGAACTCCCAAGTGCTCGGTCTCTAAGCTCTTCAAAAAGAACAGTAGCTGGAAAAACACAGGGACACAGGGGAGCAACAGGGGAGTGGAGTAATGAGAGATTTGTCTGCTAGTGCCAGCATTTTAAAAGAAAAATTTTACTTATTTTCAAACCAGACAAATATTTTCCAATTCTCTTTCAGGAAATGGGAACATGCAGATTGACAGTGGACCCAAGGTTGCTTAAACCCTGATCTATAACCTGGCTGCCAGGGGATGCTGCAAGGGATTTGTAACCTTCAGCCTTGGCTGGTCTCTCAGACATGCAGCAGCCTTTGAGCAGCTGTGACAGGCATCCCAAACACCGCAGCAGAGAGGGAGCTGGTGTGGGGGAGAGGAGCTGGAGGAAGAGGATGCAGGTGGTTCCTGTGCACAAGTGAAGAGAGCTGAGAAGGCCTCTCCATGGGACCACACTGTTCCTCTCAGCCATAAGCAGACCCCTCCCAGGAAAACCAGCAGGAGGTAAGGTAAGATATTCCAGACTCGATTCAAACGGCTCCATCCCTTGCAGTCACATTGACCAGAACCACTTGAAATCTCCATTTATCACCTCCCTATTTTAAAACTAATCGATACCACTGCAGGACAGCAACTTTCTGTATAAGTAGAAAACAAGATGGCCTGGAGCCCTGGGAAATTCTCCCTGCTCCCCACCAGCTCGATACCAGCTCCGATCCCGTGTCTGCATCACGCACAGCCGGGGCTGTAACATGGCCTTAAACAACGCAGCAGCAGCAACTACTTTGCTTCCAGCAGCTCCACAAGCCTTGAGCCGTGAGTAGAGAAAGAGCCCCCTCTGCTTGCTTCTCCACAGCAGTGTGTGCACGGGACCAAGGGTTTAATCAAAGGCAAGGAAGGAGTATGTGGGATGCAGGAGCTGTAAGCTCCGTTTACAAACTCACATGTGTGTTGGGAGAGGTTTGAAGGGGAGAGCGAATTCCTGAGAAACAGAAAAAGGTGCAGTCCACAGGCACGTGCAGCACTCCAGCTGTAATTCGTGGTGCCCAGGTGGCTAAAGGCTTGTGAGAACGAGGGACTGAGTTGAGCTGTACTCTGTGGGCACAGGGAGCAAAGTGCCACCAACTGTCCCAAGAGAGTTTTTAAATGTTTGTTAACAAAAGCTGGGAAGGAAGTTAACTAACCAAGGAGGGTCCCCAAGAGGGAGACAGAGGGTGGCAAAAGTGCAACAGCTGAAGGAAAAGATGGGAAAGAATTTGTGTGCCCCCTTGACCCTCCTGGTTTTTTTTCAGATGCATAATTCCTACGGGTGATGACCTGGTGGTTTGAGTGTTAGAACCCATCTGAATCTTGTCACCACAACAGCCTATCCTGATGTTGCTTCCAGAGGAGATACACCCACTGGGAATTAAATATCCTGGCACAGAAGGGTTTTTAAATAACTCTGCTCTTCCCTTCATTCTGTACTCTTGCTAGTAGCATCCACATTAAAAATAGCTGAGGAACCACGCACACTAATAACACAAACCACAAGTGTTTGCATTAAGTTTTACCGACCTCATATGTAAATCAGCCTGTAAAGCCTGGTAGCCCGTTATATACTATTCAATTACTAAAGCAAGCATCCATCCTGTGCCTTTCACAGTGATCTGTAGCCTGGAACAGGTTCATAAACAGCTCAGAAAGGCGGCTGCTGTAGATTTCACTTAACTCCTTATCTATCTGCTTTAAACGGATTAAATGACTATGTCATTAAAATGTTCAAAGTAGGCCTTTGATCATAAACTTCTCATCATTTTACAGTTATTGAATCTGATCCCTAATGAATCTTATTCTGCCATATTTCTGTCTCTGCTCCCAGCCTTGCTCTCCATTAGTCCTGGTTGCTCAGTCCTAATGTGACTGCTTTGTATGCCCGACCACGGCCTCGTACAGCCCTCGATCGGAGCTGCTGATTGCCCAGCCCAGAGGAGGATGAAGTGCAGGAATTTCATTTGAGGTAGGGTCAGAAGGAGCGAGAAAATAATCCACAAAATACAAACCACACCAAACGCTCTCTCCATATTCACTGCACAGCTGCGTGACTGCAATTCCTTTCCGAGGGCCCCGCACGCCGCGCACCGAGCAGAGAGGGGGGCCTGGGCACTGGCCTGCTCTCCAACATCTTACAGAAAAAAAGATGTCTTATTTACATAGTAAAGGGGTACAAGAAAAAAGAAGAGCACTACTGGGATCAAGGGGTTTTCTGCCACAGCACACCATCAGATTTTATCAGCTGCAGTGAAGGATGTGCCTGATCTCAGCATGTGCAGAGGTGGGGGACAGCTTTTGGTGTCCAGAAGTGTCCCAACACAAACACCAGCCCGTGTCTAAGCACAGCACAGGGAAAGCCACTGCTGATCCTGGGAAAATGGAGGGAGAGAAAACATCCAACGCCCTGGTCCATACATGAGCCAGTAGGGTTGGTAGAAATCAAGGAGAACAAGCATTTACTGGTCTGCAATGATCGGTAGAGATGGGGACCACTGAGGTCATTCTGCATTCCAAGTTTTGCTCCAAACCCAATCAGGCTACAAAACCAGTTATTAAATGTGGTGCTAAATCTCATTTCTTGCACCAGTTTAGTTTTGGCACATCCAAGGGCCCATACACGAGGTCTGGCAGGAGGAATCTGCAAGCATTAAAGATGACAAACAGAGAGGGTCTTCTGACCCTACTATAAAGTAGAGTTTATAAAAGTATTTTTTTTAATACCAGTATACAATATCCTGAGTCCCTATATTTTCTCCTTGAGAAGAAGACAACCACTTTCTGAAATTTCATAGACTTTTTTTCTAGGAAAGTTCACTTCCATCAGGCACAACAGGAAGAAAATGCCCAGGAATTCATGTCTACCTATCGTTCAAAACAATGTAGAAGGATTCCATGGTAAGAGCGGCTTTTATCCTTCAGTATCAGCAGACACAAAAACGACAAGAAAGTCGTTCTAGTAGCCACAGGAAAGGAAAGGTACTGTGCAACGTTACCTGAGCACCAAATGCCTGTTTCAGCTGTGAACTCTATTAAAATCACATGAAACTGTTAAACTGAATGCTGAAAAACTGCACATTTGATATGGAAGAGGCCCATTATGTCAACTTGCACAGCCCTTGCCAATGCAGCACACTGACTAATGTTAATCATTCTGCGTTCTAATTATCTTACCATTATAGCAATTTCCCTGATGATCATCCCTTTTTTTTTTTTTTCCCCTTGTGCTGTTGTTCAGTGGTTTTCAATGGTGCAGGCTGTAAGGCTTGGACCACCTCTTGCCCATTCCAGCATTTCCAAAGAACATACCAAAGCGTGTGTTATTATCTCCCCCCATCATTCCCTTGGCTGTCCAGGACATACTTCACACTTTCAAACAAAAGGATGGGAGAGAGGCGGGCGCTGCTTTGCTTCTGTCCCCTCACATGCTGTGCACTGAAACAGATTGGCCGTGGAACCCTCCCAGTTGCCCCAGTGCTAACCTCTGCTAGCACTGGTCCTCTGGCAGCGTGTGCCAGTGTTGGCTACCACGGGGCAGCAGGAACCAGCAGCTTTGCTATCGCCCAGCTGGAGTGAGACTGCCTGAGCAATTGCAGCAGAGCAAGAATGGATTTAATTTATTTTCTGCTTTACCCCAGTGAGAGAGAGAGGCCAGATTTACCCAGTGGCCTCATTCCTACCCCCAGAGCATGAATTACTTGCAGATTTCACAGTGAGTAAATAGAAGCAGGGACACAGACAAATTCCTAGAACCAAGGAAGGGATCGGTCTTTTCTGCCTCATCACCCTCATGTACATATTGTGACATTTTAATTAGCTTCTCCTATGTCTGACAGACATCCTGTGTCATGCAGAGAAACCACCACTTACTTCCAGTCTTCACAAAATTTGAGAACTTTAAAAAAACCCACCAAAGACCAGAAAACCCCAACCCAGTGCCCTCTCCCTTCCTACCCAAGCAATTCAATTACTTGCCAGACAGCACTAAGAATCCATTAGAGAAGAATATATTCTGCATTTGCTGTGGAAATCTCCTGGTGATCTTTATCTGTCTCTCAGTTCAAGCTCAAAGCTCAGTTGTTTTTTTTCTGCCAGTGCAAGGAGACTTCAAGCAGCACTGAAATCTTTTCAGAAGGGGACAGTCGTCTCATCTTCATTTCAATTTTACAAGAGTAAGAGAGATTTGTGGATAAACTGAAACAATAAGAGGAATGGCTATGGGGCAAGCTATTGGATTCTGAACAGCTTTGAGTTAACTGCTCCAACCAGCGAATTCAACGTTATCCTGAGCTGCCTGCCTGAAGAAATAAATACTTCAGAAGCAGCCTTGCCCAGTTACAAGTTTTCAAGTTATCATTGAGTAAATCGGCAGAAGGGCATCATCATCTATAACTTTCACACATATCTAAAGGACTCAGACTATCTTTTTGATCCCCTGGAAGCAGGAAACATCAGTAAAGAGCATTAAGTTGAACGAAATAGCCAAGGAGCTAAAATGGGAGGGATGAAAGGGCAGGCTTAGGAGGAATACACTTGGTGAATTGACCGACAGGTCTGCTTTGCAGCATGTCCGGTGGTTTTTTTCTCTAGGATGCCTGAGGGAATGGACCACACAAAAATCTCCAGATACAGACACAGATCTGTCTTCTAAGCAGCGTCAACAGAAGCATCACACTCAGAAGATGTCAGAGACCTTGAGAAAGCAGAAAAGTCAAAAAACATTGACATTCAATCCTCAAACTGCTTGGCTGTACAAGTTTCTGTCTGTCTCTCACCATGGCACAGCATCTTGGCAGTGCTGGGGAAACCATTTCATGTTATACAATCACTGTTCCTTCCCCCCATCCACCTGAGGAGGATCCTAAGGAATGTCTCCAATACTGCCACCTCCTTCATTTCAGCTCCTGTCAGCCTGAAGGGAACAGTCTGACAACTGCCCTGGTGTGGCATATCCAAGGAAGAAGCCCCAGCCACATCCACTGCCTGTTCTCCCTCCTGGGCAGGCATTTCCCTCCCTGTCTGGCCACCTTTGCCATCCCTCTGACCACACTCCAGCTGGATGCTGTTGAGCTGGTTAGGGTGATATTCCTGTTTTACACCCATCTACATCAAGTCATGTCTACATTTAAATACACTGGCATGCATTCTAATAATCATCTGCAAACATATATACATATATAAAAATTTAAATTCCCCAGTGTTGTATTTAAATGTTCAGGCAGCTCCACCATATTAATATTAATCATAAGAGCTCACACATATCTAATCACACTTTTCCTTGCACACTGAACAGACTGACCTCTGAGCAAGCCCTGACTCCTTGGGAATAACCCTAAGGTCAGCAGCTCTAGCTGTGATGGGTCTAGAGGGAAAGCAGCTCCACAGCTGAGCTCCCTTGCAGACTGCTGTCAACAGTTTTCACATCCCTCTACTCATAAAAATGAGAAAATTTCTGTAATTACTACTGATTGCAACTGTGGTAGCACTGCACAGAGAGAAAGAACGTATCCACTGGAAGATAACCAAAAATACACAGAGGACCTCTGGAGAGCTCATCTTCGCTGCACAGCCTTCATGTTACTGGTTTTTCAAGTTTTTCATCTTACTAGAGCCAGAAGCACAATGATCCCCCTTTTCAAAAGCACTGTCTTTGTTCTGAAAGGTCACAATCTCAACTGAACATCTTCTGTCATGTCCAACATGCACAACAGCTTTCAGGGAATTTTTGTTTCGTTTTAAATGCCCTGCCAAAAATGCAAAGAGCAGGCACAGAGCTGCTGCATCATTTAGGAAACGCGGGGTTTAAACGCCGATCAGAGGCAGCAGCAGAGCTCCTGATGGAGCTGAGCCCCGTGCTCGGGTAAGCACGGCTGCCATGGATCACCTGGGAGCCCTCCCAGGCACATGGAACACGGCCGGGCGTCCCAGACACCTCCCCTCCTTCCTACTCACAGAACCCCCTCATGGGACACTGCTGGTTTTTTTTTTTAGGAGATGCTCTCCTCACAGCATTTCACTTATCCTGCCACTCCAACTGTCCATCCTCATTTAAACACAAGAGCCTTTCTACCTAAATTAGGCATCATCTTCCATTCCACTGTTACCTGTCTTTCAAATCTAGCTAGGAAAGCTGTCAAAAACAATTACTTTTTTTCCAACTTGTCTAGAGCCACGTCTCTTTAAAGTCTTATCAAACAACAGCAAATAGAAATTGAGGCAAATGTGGGCTAGGAAGGGCCTGTATCATGATCTGACTGTGTCCAGGGTTTGCTGACAGAAATGTTTTGTTATTGGGGTGCTACTTCTCCCCACTTACCCCTTTGGGTGCACCACAAGCCTGCACTGCCACATGAATGCTCAGTGCCACACAGCTGAGTGACAGAGGCATGTCAAGTTTCCTTCCTACTGTCTAAAGAAATTCTTCAGAGAAAACCCATTTTTTTTAATGTAAATCTCTGCCTCCAAGTGTCAAATAGGTGGTAGGTCGGTCTGATCAAAGGGAAGAGTTCTGGGATATGTAAGATAACGTATCAACATCTCACATGCTTGAATCTCCCTGACAGAGGTCACACAAAGATGTGTTTTTCTGCCACCCCCACCAGCGCCTCAGCTCAGAGCATCTCCCCACTTCCTCATGTATATTTTAACATCATAACAAACACTGCCCACTCTTCACTGTGACAAGAAACAGGCAGGTTTTTCCTCTTACCCTCATCACACACACAGAGAAAACATTATTAAATTCTGATTTACTTCTTTTCCATAATCTGGGTGACAGATCCTGGCCTTTTGTCTCTTAGAGATGGTGTTAAGTTTTACATATACCAAGTAGTAGAGGAAAAATACAGCACCATACCCAGAGTCTCTTTATCAGAAGAATAAAACTGCTGAAGAATATTACTAAAAAGTTGGCCTTTACAAAGCCAACCACAACAGAGATGGCAAAGACAAGGGCAGCATGAAATTGTGACCTATTACTTTGTTTTAATCAAAAACTCAAAAATAATTGGGTCATCAAACAAAGGCTGAAATGGTAATGAGTAATGGAAAGCTAAAAGCCTAATGTGGAGAGAGCTGCAGCTTATGGATGTGGTACTCATAAAAGTCTAGGAGAAAGCACAAAGCTTCAGTAAACAAACCTTGCAAAGCATTATACAGGTCTAAATGACATTTTTGTTTTGTTTCTGTGACATGGAAGCAGAATTCAAAGCAGCAGAAAAATAATAGAAAATTAAGAAAGAACAATTGACAACTAATTTGTGCCACTGAATGACTACAGAGAAAAACAAAACTATAAAGGGACAGTCATTCTTATCACTTCCTGAAACTTTGCTTTTTCTTTGTGTGATAAGTATGATTAGAGGACTTTAAAAGTGATGTCTCATTTTAAAATGGTTGTTTGTGTCTCCTCAGCCTTGGTTTTCACCCTCAAGGTGATTCTGGGGATCAGTGAAACACACAGAGGCCTTCTGGAGTTGCTGCTTACTACTACTTCACTGGCACTCTAAGTTTTTGGGCGGGAATTTAAATACACAACTGTGAGTTTGAATGTGCAGTTGTAGCTGGAATTACTAGTTTATGTACACTGTTGTTCTTTTTACCACACAAGAGCACCAACAAGAGTGGTGTCTGTCCCCGTACTCCCATGAGGGCAGTGCACACACCCCAGATTTAGTGATCCCCTGCCAGGCAACCAAGTCTTGCACGATGTTTGAAGCATCACCATTTACTCTGCAATGCCTGTTCAGAAAACCAAGGTTTGTTCCAAGCCAGCTTTCTCGTACCACAGAAGGACTGGAACAATTTCCTGCTGCTTGCCCCTGCAGAACACACGTGCTCTAGGAACAGCCTCCTGTTCAGTGTAGCAGCAGCCTCATCTGCATTTTGTGCTCGATTTTTCTACTCCAGCATGGACGGCACCTCCTGAAGTTCGTGCTTCCTGTGTAGTGGTACAGCGACCTTTTCCAGCAGGACATTTCCCATGGCCCAGCTCTCCCTGCTTGCTCCGACACTGCTGGTCTGCTGCTCAGGTGCTGACACTCAGTGCACTGACCTTTCCTGTTTCAGAGCTGTTCAGGAAATCCAGCGCTCACCCTTCCTCCCCCTCTGCTCCTCTAATGAGCTCTGTGATGCCACACAACCACTGATATTTTCAAGGGTAGTGGCAGGAGAACATTAATGAATTTATTCTGGATTTTCATGTTAAATGTATTATGCAAATGTTAATCAGTTTCTGCAGAACTTTGAGAAAGGTGCTGCATGAAATAAACAATACCGTGGCAACTCTGGCAGTAGAATTTATAGACCTTCAGGTGTTTAATATTCAATGTGCAAATTCCTTTAAAAAAACTTTTTTAAAGGGCATGTTGGTAAAATTTCCCTGCACAAACGTGGATCTGTGCACTCGTGGTCCCTGATGTTAACAAACATTAGCAAGTCTGTTCTGTGCGTGTCCTTGGTTCATTTGACATCCACTTTGCACATCACATTTATCGGGGCCACCGAGGCCATCAAACAGCTTCTCCTCGAACCACCTGGTGACAAACCTACAAGTCAATGACATGTTTATGCTTCTCCTCTCTGCTCCAGTGGAATGATTCTAATTTCTGTTAATTCTAATAACAGCAATGTATTCAGAATTAACACGTACAAATATTTGCATGGCCCCAGCTAATTCAGTGTCACGTAATCCCCAGGGGGTGGATCACAGCAGGTTCTCTACACTCCTTCCATTTTACACCAGTTCTAGGATTTCCCGCAGTACCTAATCCACATGGCACAAGATACACAATGTTTTCTCCCAAATAACACGTATAATCCTTTCAGCACAGTTTATGGGCACATTACACTCTCTTCCCTCCCATTCATTTGGGTGGCACTTGAGCACATCCCCTTCTCAGCTCCCTGGGAACTCCAGGGACACCCACACAGCAGAGCAGTTCAGGCTCAGTTTCACCTACCAAGCTCAAGAGATAATTGAAGTGAAGATGGTGTAACAGCACAGATGGTGTTGCTCAGGCCAACCACCAGGACATGCTGGGGGGCTCCAGGGTGCTCCTCTGCCCCTGGCACGCCACTGCCTTTGCCCTCCCATCTCCAGAGCTGTTGTCATCCCCAGTACCAGACTCACTTGGTCCCTTCTTCAATCAAAGCCAGCTTCCTGTGTGAATATTCTCCCCTGTTTTCTGCAAGCATTACACACTTCTGACCTGTCATAAATTAATACCCATGATGTCTGTTTATCACATGTTTTTTATTGCTGTTTTGAGCAAAACTGTGGCGTGATCCCCAGAGTGGCCTCTGCCCATATACACTTGAGCAGATACACTTCCTTAGGTAAGTGAAGACTTGGTGCTGCCTGTGAAATTTAGAAGATAATCTTTGCCTGTAAAAGATGAGCTTACTGCTGATCAAATCCAGGAGCCCGTGGAATGGGTCACAAACCACTCTGTTCCCATCCACTCCCACGTGCTCCCATGAACTCGATGCACTGGATGAGTGGGGCAGCACAACGTGATACAACCTCCTGCAGTCCTGGGCCTGCACTTCTCTGCATCTTCTCTTCACAGGTCTCCTGCTGGATGCTCTCAGTTATTCTATCTCATAATTAAGTCCCTCTGGAGGACACGCAAATCTGTTCCTACACCTTGCCAAAAGCAGGACCTGACTGAAGAGATGCCAAGTGATTTGCCCAGAACCATCTGAAGAAGCCTCTTAAAAAAAAAAAAGGCTGAACTTAGATAAGGTTTTCAGTGGGGACCAGCTGTGCCACAGAGGCTAACACAGACCTCAGCATGCACAGGTGAAGAAAAAAGGACAGGAAGTTTGTGAAAAGGGAGGACATGGAGATAATCCAGGAAGACGACTTGTGAGCATTTGAGAAGCAAATTAGAGAACATTGAAAGGTTGACTATGTCCCTTTAAGTTTTATAACAGTGTAAATGATTCATTCATCATTCTTCACTGGTCACAAAATGAACAGTTAGACTGTTAAATGACCTCAGCTTTGCCTTGGGTTCTTAACTCCAAGCTAGTCACTGCCTGGCTGCCAAAGCCCTGACCATAAAATGAGTCATTAATGCTTAAAGAGGAGAAACATTCCCTGTCCACCTTCCCCTGGGGTACAGCTCCCAAATGTTTTGTTATTCCCTCAAAATACAGTGCTAGAAGGATGAGACCAGCCCAACCACAAAGGTTGCAGAGATAACGGAAAATAGAAACACTGGAATGCTCTGGATGTCCAGCACTTGTATCATTCATGGACATCTCACTCCTGGAGAACTTAACCCAGCAGGCACTTCTCTCAAGGACACCATAACAGGGAATTCGGTCCCTTCTATTCTGACAGCAAAATTTAACATAAATTCCAGCTTCTATCTGGGGCAAGTTTTCTGATGACTGTCCTCACATTATGTAGTTAGTCAGCTCTTCCTGATCTTTGAAGCAATGGGCAAAAATCAATCATTGCAATGTGTATGAATAATAGTGCATTTTTGAGAGCATTGTTGTCTTCTTACTGACTGTCAGAAAGGCTAAACACAACCAGTTACTACTGCGAGCAGGGACATGGCAACCAAAGTTGGACAGTCCAGAGTTTGTGCCAAGCCATGACCCATTCCCACAGACAAATTGCCCTTGCTGGGTTTTGTCTACTCCCTGAGATCCTCTCTCAGGTTTCTCTCAGGTTTTCTTGACTGCCAGCATCCACAGGTGATTCTTTTTACTCAGAAACAAGCCAGAAAATACAGACTCTTTCCATTTAGCCTCATAAATACACATGCACACACTCGAAGGGATTAGGCTGCCAACTTGGCTATGGGACTAGAGGTGATTTTCAAGCCCAAACACATCTCAGTGCAAAAAAAAAATAAATCCCATCTTCTTGCCTTTTATCCATACAGATCCACTTATCTGAACTCTAACTGGAGTTTCATTTTTCTCACCAACCAGCTGTGAACTAATTACGAGGACTTTAACTAGTCCTGCTCCCTCTCCAAGCATATGGATCCAATTAAGTCAAACTGCAGCTGATTTTAATCAATCTTCCTTGAAGCAGCCAACCTTGAAGAATCTCTTCTTCAGCTGGAAGAGTAGAGGAGAGCAGGAAAAGCAAGAGAGTAGTATTTGCATAAGGAACACTTCACATCCGCTTGGTTGCCTGTAAACACAGGGCTCCTAGCAGTAAGAAATGCTAATGGAACACTCCTTACAACTCTTTCCTCCCACTTTATCCGAAAAGCACTGATTTGATCAGTCTCTTTTGTTCCTGGCATCAAGCCCTGCTTTTCCACCAGCACCTCTGGAAGATGGTCCAGATCATTTCAGATAACTTAAACAAACCAAGCCTTTCTCTGAAATCTCAGCCTGCCCACCATGGGCCAAGCACTGGCAGCTCAGGTTTCCTGGAAATGTTTTCTGCTTCACGGAAAGAAAGAAGAGTAGAGGAGATGAGATAAAATTGTCTGTTTAAACCCAATCTTGTCATATTATTTGAATCCCTCTCCTGAGCCATGGTTTCAAATGTTTTCCTTAAGATAATATTCTGGGCACTGGGGAGGCAGTCTCAACCGGGTGTCATTTCTCTACAGCTCTACATCTCTTGTGTTTTTGTAGTCTGAGGTTTTCATTAGCAGTAAAGACCTGGCCAGTGAGTGATATCCATGCTAAAGTCTTTATACCAGTGAAGGAAAATCAATGCAGCCTGCAGCTAGGTGTCAAGAGGCAAGGGGTTTTGGAAGATGGGGGGTGTGAAGGTGGAAAACACCTTCAGGCATAATTCAAGCCGTCCCCACACAAGCACAGAATACAAAAAGATGTCAGATATTATATACATGGCTTCGGAGAGCTATCAGCACCTCAGTTCATTTGCTAATCCTGAGCTCAAGGAGTGTGAGCCACACACCAAAAGCACCTTTCCAGGTACTCGTTGCCCTCTGCCCAGTCCACCAGGGCCCCCTTGCTCACAAAGTGGGCTTTTTTGCAGAAATTAGAAAAATTTGTGTGCCAGTACTCAGGTACAAAAGGATGTGAGAAGAAGAATTTCTTCAAAGAAACGGAGATTAGACATTGGAATGGGCTGCCCAGGGAAGTGGTGGATTTGCCATACCTGGAGGCATTTAAGGAAAGACTAGACATGGCACTCAGTGCCATGGTCTGGTTGACCACGTGGTGTTGGGTCACAGGTTGGAGTCAAAGATCTGAGGTCTTTTTCAACCAAAATGATTCTGTGATTTGGAGACAAACATTTTGGAAACTTTACTCCTTTCCACACCGCAATACATTCAAACTGATGTTTTTAATTACAAATTAGCAGCTGTATCTCCCTAGATGTCATGCATCACACACAGCTTTGTGAACTCAACAGATTCAGGTCGGTACAAAGCAGTCAGAGCCTTAATTCTAGAACCTGTCCCTTCCAAATTCACAACTTTAGTATATCTCTTCTACATATCTTTTCATTCCAGAGAGTCAGAGGTTTTATTTTAAAAGAAGGAACTGCAGATAAAGATTTGCCAGAAATCACCCTCATTCTACCTGGTTTACTGTCACCCCCTTCTCTTACACCTTTATTTGATTTGAAGCCATGCTTCTCCCATGTTTGCAATTTTAGCCATCTTCCTGCTCAGTAAAACTTCCTTGTGACTTCTGTATGTAGTTTGTTTTGCTTTTTCCCCCCTTCATGATAGAGATTTTATTTTAACCCACCACTTCCCAATGATTTCTTTCAGAGGTGGGAATAAATAACATGTCAAACCAGCAACACTTCAGTGACCTTATCTGAGTGTATAATGACATTTTCAGCATATTTGCTCAGCACTGATAGAAGAGGTGAATTTCTAAGCTTATCCTTAACTTTGTGAGTTCTTACTGTAACAAACCTTCTTTCAATGTGTTTATAAAAAGAGTCATTTTAAGCTTAGCCTGTCAAGATACTTGATTCACAAGGTGAATAAAAATTGGGAAGGCTGATGTTTTCCCCCCTGAGGAGTTCTTGGCCATTCAGGTGGGCACACACTGATCAATACTGACACTTTAGCATTCAGCTGACATATTCCTGTACTTGTGCTTTCCTCTCTACTCCTCCTCTTTCGTAAAAACTACTTCAGGCATCGAATTCTCTAAGACACAAGTAAAGTGAGACTTTAGGGATGGGGGGAGCTACCCCATCCCTAAAATAAGGAGTTAAAGCCATGTCCTCAGCCTTAGCAAGGGAGATGGAAGAGCATCATTACCTGAACTCAGCTCACTAACTCGAAGATTTTTCTTTCCTAGACCTGCTACTCCAGACTTGGCATCTCAAGAGCAGTGTGAACAAAGAAAGCAGATCTTTGTGATGTCTCAAGACATCACAAAGAAAACAGGGAATTCCTCTGGTGAGACCTTCTTGGAAAGCCAGCAACCACTGTAAGACCAGGTAGGCAAATTAACCATGACCTGAGCTGTAATCTGTTCTGAAACCAAAGCTGTTCTTGTGTTTGTTGGAGACCTAAGCATCCAAACACCAGCCCAAAGCTTTAATCTCCTTCTGATGACTGAAACCCAATTAAAGGAGAGCGGGGTGACAGGTTTCACACTAAACATGGCTCAGCAGAGATCCTCAGCAGCTCTTAGCTCCCTGCTTTATCAAAGCTGTCACTTCCCCTGTCTCCAGGAATGGGTTATAAAAATAAAAAAAATTTTGATTCACGTCTAATAGGTGTCAAGATAAAATCAATGGTCTGGCTGAAATCTGGGTGATTTCAAATCTGCAAGTTTTCCACCATGACGCAATTTGCAACAACAAAAAAAGGGAAAAATAAAGATTAAAAAAAAAAGAAAAATTAAGAAAATAGAATGCTACAATGACGAATTGTTCAGCACATCAGAGGGAAAAGAAGAAAGAGGTAACACTGTTCATAGAAGGGTGGGCTTTGATTAAACCAACAGGCTCAGGTTCTTGATTGCTCCAGCACCTTTCAAACAGGAAACACTACAAAAGCTTGAAGCAACTCCCCTGCCCTTCCTCTGCACAGGAAAGCTGTTCCTAGGGTGACAACAAGCTGAACAGCCAGTCCACTCATCTGCTGCAGGTGCCCTTGCTACCCCTCAAGGAGGGTGAGATTTCATGGATCTATCCAGAGTTTAAAGCTGCACATCTTCTGCTGTAGAGGACAGCACCAGGAAAAGGCAAAACCCACACAGGAGCACAGCAAAAGGAACACACCTCCCATCCTGCTGACTCCACACCTTCTGCTCTCCGTGTCTGTGGATGCTGCCAGCTCATCCCCTCAACAGCACGGATGGTTCCTGCCTTGGCAAACTCCTGCCTGCTGAGGTGGTCTCTGCCTCCATCACTGATACCAGCAGAGAGGAGACTTCAATACCAACAAAGCTCAGAATTTCTGATTCACTCCGTGCTGTTCAGCCCTGTCTATGCTCCCACTTCAGCATGAATGAATCTGGGGACAGACAGCTTCTAGTGGTGGAGTTACTTAACATGGACCGAGTTTTAAGGCTCCAAGAAGAGAAATCCTGGAGAGAGCCAAAAATACAACTCAGTCTGTGTGATTGCATCTGACACCAAACCTCTCCGATGGCATGGTCAGAGATACAGGTGTGACAGTGCAGTCAGCACAGGCTGCCCAAACGTGCCTTGCCCAGGTGGAGGGAAGGGAAGCTCCACGCTGGGAGCACTCAAGCACATCTGTTAGAACAGCCATGGCACACAGACCATGCCAGGCTCTCCAGATGCTCTGGACCTCCACAGTCCTACCTGCAGAGTGAGCTTCTCCAGCTTCATTTCCAGAGATCTGTTCTCCTCTTCCAGCTTGCTGCGTTCAGCTTCCAGCTCCTCAATTTTCAGCCTGGAGAAGAAGGGAAAATTAATAGACTTTGTATGTCCCTGCACAGTCCCACCACAAATAATCAACTAAAGGATGAAATCAGAAACAGTATCAGATTATTCCTGCATTCAGTACCACAAAACTGCACTACTGAGGCAGCTAAAACATATGGTTAAAAGTGACATGTTAATATGATGAGAATATAATTTGTAAAAGTATATTAAAAATATACAGTTTGAATATAAAGCAAGTTCAGCTTGGATACCTTCTGAACCACAGACTGAGTCTAGACCATCATGTTTAATAACCACCAACAGCTAAAACCTCCGTGAGGCATCAAATCTCTTTTTCATCTGATTTATACTTTTGGCCTTCAAAACACTCCTTGGCAGTAAGTTCCACAATTTAATTACGTGCTATATGAAAAATTAGTTCAGTTTGTTTTATACTTCACATGTGATTATTTCACTGAATGCCTGTTAGCTCTGCTATGAAAAGTCGTGAAAAATTGTACCACACTCTCCTCTCCACACCACAGTACAGGCCTTGCTATTATTTCCTGAAGAATCTCAGTTTAGTCTTCCTTCACATCAAGGATTTTCCATATTCTTATTGTTCTTCCTTGCTCCTTCAAGTTTTGTATAGACTTTTTGCTATGAAATAAACTGGAACTACAAAGAGCACTCAGAGATATTCAGCGGTACAATGAGGATTTCTGCTTTATTCTCAACTTCCTTTCCAATAACTTCTAGTATTTGATTTGTATTTCTAACTATGGAGCACCTACATGATGTTTTTAGAAAGCTGTTCACAATAATGTAAGATCTCTTTCACAATAATGTAAGATCTCTTTCCTGAGTGACAACAGCTCATTTAGAGCTCTCTGTTGTGGGAATAAAAGTAAGGGTGTTTTAGCTTATGCGCATGGGTTTGGCAATTCATGCAACTTCATCTCCCATCTCAAGCAGCATCATAAAATTTCCTCTGAAATTCTGAATGCTCTGATAAGCTGAATAACTTCATATTATCTCAAACTCTGCCACCTCACTACTCACAAACCCCTTTTTTGTCTTGGACAAGTTCCCAATTCCCAATCAAAACCATTCTAGCACCTAGTGGAAAAACCCTCGGCATTGTGAAAACATTTGTTCTTTGATTTTCCATATTTTAACTTTGTATTACATAAGCAAATTAATGGAAGAAAAATGCATGAAGTTTTACAAAGAAAGAATATGTTATATTATCCCTGGCTCAGGAAATCCTGGAGACANTATATATATATATAAAAGATTGGATATAAAATTTTTGCTTGCATTTAAGTACAGAATACAAAACACCTCGATGCTCCTTCAAGACCTTCCCCTTCCACATGTTCACCTCTTGTGCACAGAGTAACACTGATCTTCGGATTCAACTTTCTTGGGATCCTTTCTTAAGAATATTTAAGAATTAATGATACTGCTTGATAATACTTTGAAATGATTGAAATTAAGAATAAAGAATGCAGCCACCTGCCAATATCCCAATATTATACAACAGCAGTTTCAGGTACAAGGAAGAAGTCATCTCTCCTATTCATTTGGCAACAGTTCCAAACTTTCCTCATGTTCAGCACAGAAATGTCTCCTTTATAAATATGCAGCTTGGATTGTTAAATTATTTGTAAGCCTGACCCCTGCTGGCAATTTTCAAACATTATAAAGTATCATCTTTTTCTGCTCTTAGAAGCTTCTAAAATGCCGAGAAGCAGTCTTAGCACTGTCCAGGCCATTAAAAAATATCATCAATAACTTTCAGAAGAGACACAAAGCTAGTGGGGATGGAGGATGCTGAAGCAGGAGACTGAAAAGGTCAGGAAAAATGGAAATTCAAAGTGGAATTAATGCTTTTAACAGTGCATTTCTAAATGGATTGCAGAATAGGCCGNAATCCTGGAGACAAGGCACAGAGAAGTCAGGAGAGCCTCCTGGCAAGGTACCCAGCTGCTCTGTCCTGTTCACGTGGGCACCCACCACTGGCCACCCCCACAGATAGTCCATTGCAACAGCCAGACCTCTGGGGTTTATACATTCTTATCAATCCAACAAAGAATCTCCTTTTCTATTCCACCAAAGTTTCCTTGTGACCTTTGGCTCAAAGCTTTTTGAAAGGTCAAATACATTAGATCAACCACACCAGCCTCAGACAAATGACTGGTGAATCCTCCAGAGAACTCTACCAAACTTGTTTGGTTATTTATATATATATATATATATATATAAAAGATTGGATATAAAATTTTTGCTTGCATTTAAGTACAGAATACAAAACACCTCGATGCTCCTTCAAGACCTTCCCCTTCCACATGTTCACCTCTTGTGCACAGAGTAACACTGATCTTCGGATTCAACTTTCTTGGGATCCTTTCTTAAGAATATTTAAGAATTAATGATACTGCTTGATAATACTTTGAAATGATTGAAATTAAGAATAAAGAATGCAGCCACCTGCCAATATCCCAATATTATACAACAGCAGTTTCAGGTACAAGGAAGAAGTCATCTCTCCTATTCATTTGGCAACAGTTCCAAACTTTCCTCATGTTCAGCACAGAAATGTCTCCTTTATAAATATGCAGCTTGGATTGTTAAATTATTTGTAAGCCTGACCCCTGCTGGCAATTTTCAAACATTATAAAGTATCATCTTTTTCTGCTCTTAGAAGCTTCTAAAATGCCGAGAAGCAGTTTTAGCACTGTCCAGGCCATTAAAAAATATCATCAATAACTTTCAGAAGAGACACAAAGCTAGTGGGGATGGAGGATGCTGAAGCAGGAGACTGAAAAGGTCAGGAAAAATGGAAATTCAAAGTGGAATTAATGCTTTTAACAGTGCATTTCTAAATGGATTGCAGAATAGGCCGCGAGGAGAGCAACACTCTTCTCTGAGGAACAACAGCGCAACAGCTCCTGAAAGGTCAGAGCCAGACAGAGGACTCTCATCAGTACTTTCTCCATTCTTGACATGCTGAATTTTAATTGGGAACAAATTTCTCCCCATCCAGCTTCACAAATAATCTGATGCTGCTGCTATCTGCCTGCAGAACTTGTCTCCGTGGGGAGGTTTAAGCTCAGGCCTCTCAGTTGCCCTTTGAAAATCACTCATAGCAGTGACCAGAAAACACTTCCCAAAGACCTGAGACACAGCTGTAATGAGGGTAGACTGAAGCCATTACATTTTTGTGCTATTTCACCTGCAATTTTAGGATTCAATAATCTGTTTGTGCCCTTTGTGCCTCGCTGCTGAGCAAGCGGTGATTTAAAGCCCGGGGCACTCCCAGTCAGGCAGCAGATACCATGGAATCCTGAAACAGTTTGGAGTGGAAGGGACTGTAAAAATCATTTAGTTCCCCACTCTGCCATGAGCAGGGACACCTTCCCCTAGACCAGAGTGCTCCAAGCCCCATCCAACCTGGCCTTGGATGCTTCCAGGGATGGGGCAGCCACAGCTTCTCTGGGCACCCTGTGCCAGGGCCTCCCCACTCTCACAGGGAAGACTTTCTTCCTTATTTCCCATCTAACCCTGGCCTGTGTCAGTCTGAAGCCATTCCCCCTTGTGCTACCACTGTACCCCATGGTCAAAAGTCCCTCTTGAACTCTCTTGTAGCCCCTCTAGGTGCTGAAAGGCCACAATAAGGTCACTCTTACTGTGCCTTCTCTCCTCCAGAACCACCTACTCCATGACCAGCAACAGGCACAGGAGCACCCGCGAGCTGAGGGCCACAGCCTCTCCCCCCTGAGCAGGGCCGTGGGCTCAGCCCTCAGATGGCTGCTCCTTCCCAGTGTCCCAGGGATCAGGGCAACCTCCTTTCCTGACACAGTGTAGGGCTTCCTGCCACGCTCGGGGCAAGCTCAGCCCATCAAGGCACAGGGCACTCCCTGGTTCTCCTTCAGAGACAAAACCTGCTGCTTCCTCTGCTCTGAGGAACAAGAACATTGCTGTAGCCTCTGTAGCACCTCCTGGTGCCAGGAGGAATTGGGGACTGACTAGTGCTTTCACCATTTATCCCTCTCCTAACTTATTTTTAACACTGTTAAGTGTCCTGGATCTCCAGTGGGAAAGCGTTCAGAACCATTAGCAAACAGTTTGTGCTATTCCAGCTTTGCTTCCCAGCCCCCTGGGGAATGCTTCCCAATGGCAAAGAGAGAGAAGCAAGGGAAATCCTATCTATATATAAACACAGCAAAGCATTTGCAGCTGGTGGTTAAGATATGGAAGTCAAATATTGAAAAATATTTACTGGCTTGGCACTTGGATTTTTTTCATCTGCGTAAGTTCAGGTATCAGGATGATTGTGTACTGTTTTGGGATGCACCAGCATCCACAAAGGCAGCCTTAGTGCACGCACCTTGTGCCTTTTCTCTCCAGAGACACCTGTACAAGAGAGGTGATGCTATTTTATCACCAATTAGCAATCCTCAACCTTGTTACACATTGGAGTTACCTTCAGGCAGGGAGAACAACCCAAGACAAATTTGTGTGAGGACCACAAAAAGCAAGGATACAGAAACACCTGGGTACAGCACAATCATCTACCAGCTCAATTTTTGGCCCAGAATGGTCTGGGTTAAAAGGGAGCTTAAAGATCATTCTGTTCCAGCCCCCTCCACCATGGGCAGGGACATCTTCCACTAAACCAGGTTCCTCCAAGCCCCATCCAACCTGGCCTTAAAAGCTGGTGTCTAATCTAAAAACAGCCTTGTGCCACAAGGAAGGAATAAACATCAGTTACTTTCTGAAATATGAACACCATTGTCAAGTTTTGTGATACAGGGAAAAACCACTTGAATTAATTTCTGAAGAATTCACGAACTTCTCCACACAGGGGTTTGAAAACATGAAAATATTTAATCTCTGGCAAAGATCTCTTCACATGTCTGGAAGATTTTCCTGTATCAGACAGCTCAACCCAGAGCTGAAGGCTCCACAGGCATAAGGTAAATTGATGCCACCTCCACAACCTTTCACAAGATCAAATTTAGTGCAAGAATACAGATTCACTGCCATTTGCTCAGCCACATGGATTTTCCCACTTTTAAAAACTGAGCTTTATATTGCCCCCACTGCATGTTTCATTATCTCAAATCAGAAGAGGGAATGAAGAAAAAAAACCCCACCTACAGCCTCAGGTCTCCTGAAACGACACTTGTGAGAATCAGGAGACATCCCACCGCGTGTGTTCAGTCTATCTAAAAACCTTAGATCGTGAGACAAGGCTGCTCCTCCTCCAGAAGGAAAAAAGGGGGCAATCTGTTGGATTTTCAACAGCATCCAGGCACTCCAAAAGTCTCTCTCAGTCCAGAGCTTTTCAGTGGAATTAACCAGTGAAAACTCCCCCCTTCTATCACCCTTTTATCTTTGTTTTATTGGTTTTTAATGTTCTCAGCTGTGTTATGTGGTTGCCTGTGGATATCACCGATGAGGACATGTCTCACAGAGGCCCCATCTGCGAAGGGGACATGGCCATGTGGAAAAGCTATTGCTGAACAGGAAACTACTGAATGGAGCAGAAAATGTATGTGTTGGGAAGATGCTGTTAAGGGATCCAGATGGCATTGAGATGGTGTTAGGAGCAGAGCAGACAGAATTCCAGCAAGTGTGACTAATGGGCATTGGCAAGGACATGAATTTCTTTTGAATTACTGTAACTCTACCCAGTCACTAAATCCACAGAAAACATTTAGGATTTACTGGGGTTGCAGTTTGACAGCAGAAAGAAAAAGTTCAGATTTGTTCCAGCTGAAAAGGCCTCTCAGCTGTTGCCACTTAAGTCTTCAGTGAAGATCTTTTTAAATATATTCCTTTTATTTATAGATTTCAAAATACCAGTTTCTGCACATTTATCACCTTCCCTCCAGAAGGTGCTAATGCCCAAATGCTGTACTCTACAGTGCAGGAACTCAGTGGGTTGACCACTGTTTCTTTTCATAGGATCTGCAGAATATAAACAAATATTATTTCAGAGGGAGCAGCAAGAAGTGTGAGAAATGACAGCATTAGCACTGCTTTTATTGTCTCTCCAGAAACGATGATGCTGGGAGAGAGTTTCACATTTAAAGTTATAAAAGGTCTGACAAAATAGCACTTTGTTCTCAAGAGAAGGAGGAAAAACTGATAAAGTCTTTCAAGTTTCTGGCTGCAAATTTACTTTCCATACTAAAGAAAAATGAGACAAAAGATATATTTTTAAAAGCTCTCATTCACTCACAGGAGGTGAATACAGATTCAAAGGATTAATATGGATTTTTTTTTTCCTCTTTTATGTCTCCCTTGCTTTTATTTTCAGAAGTGAGCTCCTAACCACGGGGTCCATATGGAAAAGCCTGGAGGCTGAACAGTCCATTCCTGTTCTGCACACTCCTCTTGCTGGCTTCAGTGGTTCCCCCTATTCTTCACATTCCTTCGTGACAGCAGCTAACAGGAGAGACTGGGCTCAGCCCAGAGGAGCAGACACATCATCCTGTAGGTTATAAGATTTCAAAGACTACAATAAACTAAAGAAATGGAAATAACTGCCTCATAAGCTGTGGCATTTCTTTCCCCTCTTTCCAATTTGGAAGTTTGCCTTCTTCCCCATTTTCTCCCAGAATTAGTTTCTGGCAGAAGGAAGGAGTGACAGTGGAGTTTGTGTTGTTCTCTTCTCCTTAACAGATACATAAAATTGAATAAACTGGTGCTGTTGAGGCCCACAGGAGGAGGATGAGCACAGCAGACCTAACCCCTTCCCATTCTGATCCCTGCTCTGCTCCAAACCCCTTCTGTTCTTTACTCAGTTCTTTACTCACAGCCACCCCCTTCATTGCTGCTGTACAGAGAGAACACATCCAGCTGAGCCACGAGGAGTGTTCTGATGTGGATCACAGCACATTCCTGAACCCCAAAGGACTGGGAGAATACAGTGATTTATTCTGTGATCCTTTGAGAAGGAGCCTCTTCTATGAAGAAAGAACTTGGCCCAGTTTCTTGAACAAGGCACAGAAAATGCAAAATAAAGTCCAACCATATCCACTGACTGCTTAAGTCTAGAAACATAAGAAAAAAATCTTTATGGAGTCGATTCTGCAATGCTGTGGAGTGCTTGAGAGTGCAAGGAGGTGTCTGAAGCAGTGAGAGAAGCCAACAGTAAGGAAAAGGGAGCAGGGACTGGCTTACAGTGCTCTAGCAAAGAAGGCAGAACGAGAATTCCTTGCACCAAGTCATTTACTGTTAAGAGTTGAGCAGTGAAAAGCGTGATCAAAATCAAACAAATCCATGCTTTGTGAACAGCTCTGTAGCTAAATAACCAGCACCGGGGCCTGGGACAAGTATTTAAATCAGCCGTAACAACAAAAAGTGGTTCAGTAAAAGATGACAGAAGAAAACAGCCTGGAATTAGAATGTGGGATTGTGGCTGCTATGCACCCACAGCTTCAGGAGCAAGAAAGAAGAAAACCCAAAATATCAACATGAAACAGCTGCAGAAGCTTGGCCTCTGCTGAAACAGCCTTCAGAGTATGGCACATCCCTGGGAAACAGCTCTGCACCATCAACAACTGCAATGGGAATTGGCCTGGGTTTGGGTCATCCTTTGTGTGAAAAGTTTGACACCATTTCATGGAAGGAGGAGAGAGATGAGATGAGTAGCCAAACAAATCCTTTAAAAACAAAGAGAGAAAAACATTATCAAGGAGCTTTAGGGCTACTGTTGAGCTGAATCAAACACCATGATCCCGTAACAAGGAGATATTTGTGAGCTCCACTCATCCCTGCCTAGGAAATAGATTTTAGTTCAGGGCAGAGCCAGACATCTCCATCCCCACTGCCAAGAGCCTGTCACGGTATGGAGTGGTCTGGACTATGTGGCAATCCAGCTGTTTCTCCCTACACACACAGTCCCTGAAACTGCTCAGATAATAGATGGCAAATACTGTTCAGGGAGGCTAAACACCAAATAATGAGCCTTGAAGGGGAAAATAAAGAGCCTGAAGCTCTCCCAGATGAAAGGGTGGTGCAGCAACACCAACCAGGGAGGGAGAGACCAGGGAGGCACTGTAGAAAAACTCTGCAAACCTGCAGGTCCCAGAAGACAGCAAAGAGGCTGCTGGCTTTACTGATAGACAGGCACATTATTAATCAGGAGTGACAGGTTTAATGCTGCCAAGGAGGTGCTGAATACTCCTGCAGCAGTGTAAACCTCAGGTTTCAGAGGGTCCAGTGCGTCTTAGCAAAGGAAGAGCTTGAAGGAGCTAAAAAACCCCCACAAATGGCAAAAGTTGATGGAGACAGGTTTATCTCCCTGAAAAAGGGAAGTCATAGCATTCTATCCTTTAGCAGAACTCAAACGTATGATAGAATAAAAAAAGGAGATGTATGCCTTGGGCCTCCAGAGCTATTACAGCACCTTGAGGGAACTATAGGAGTGACTTCCCAAGATCAGGTGTACAGCCCTAAAATGTACTGGAATAGCTTAGCTGAACATGTGTTATTTTCAAACACCTCCCTCCTGCTATGGAACTGGGCTTTCAAAGCCGTAAAACAAGCTCCAGAGGCAAAGCACAAGAGCAAAGCCATAACACACAGGCCAGTAATTTCTGCTTTCTGCAGGATTCTGCTTGCTGCAAAAGCTTGCTTTCAGTCCTATGAGGCAGTCACACTTTATTGTGATGGAGCTGAAAATATAAAAGAATTAAAAAGTGAAGCTCCAGCCAAAGTCTTACATCAGCTGAGAATAAAATATTCAGCTTGTCAGGACCTGATTTGCTCAACTTAAATGAAAGGAACTTTATTAAACATTCAGAAACAGGTAAACTTTTCTGTGCTCAGTATTTATTGTGTCACCTGTTTTGCAATGGAAGCTATAAATGCTTTAATAAATACATGGAAAGGTTGTTTAGCTTCACTGTAGCTTTTGTAAATGCTCATGTATCCTCTGCTGAAATGCTGTTTTGTAACTATTCTTTCACTGACTCACAACGGGTACCCCTCTGCCATCCCCAGCAATGCACAAGGGGGAACATCCCTCTTTTATCTCCAGTGCTACACCAGCACCAGCAGTACAAAAGCTGGATTCTAAACCTCTTCACACACATGCCAAGAGATCCTGTATTTACAGTCGAGATTTGGGCAAAATAAGAAATAAACAGCAATGCTGTTTCCACAGGAAAGAAAGTCAACAGAGGAAACAGTGATGCAGGAGCCAGTCTTGTGAATTAACTGACAGCAAAAGACCCCAAACATTAAAAGAAAAGAGCCTGAAGCCTCCCAAAAGATAGCAAAGCTTATAAAGTATCTAAATGCAGGGCAGATCAGGGGCTGAGTGCTTCTGTTAATGCTTCATGGGTTTTTCATGTCTATAATAGCTGGTGAGAAAGTAAAATGTGCTCAGGAAAGGAACATCCTACTTCAGGAATACAAGGAAAATATGTTCTGATCAGTGGTACCAGCCCATTGCCTGAGTAGCAGGCAGCCTACGGACTATACACACTTGTATATATATATAAATTATATATATATAGCAGGCTATACACATAAACTTCCTCATGCACTGTAGCATGGTGAGCTCCTCTCCCTGCTGCTCCACCAGGAGATGACAATAACCACAGCAGGCAGTGAAACTACCCTGGGCATTTCTCTTCCCATTAGTTCCACCAAAACCAGCAGAATCTGCTCAGCCTTCCCCTTGCTTTGCCTACCTGAGCGTGTCCACCTCCTCCTTGGTGATGACAGAGCTCTGCTCAGCTGTGCACTGCTGAGACTTCAGGACCTTCATCTCCACCTCCAGCTGCAGGAGAGAAAAGGTATTAGTTCCTCCAGCACTGGAGAGGGGCACACACGAACAGCAAAGGGAGGAGGAAATCATGAGCTTCTGCACAGATCAGACTTCTCATGATACAGATGTGAAGCACAGCTTCTGATGTGTGGAATGTCAAAACCTCACTTAACTCTGCTTCCCTTTGGAATTCCTTTTGCCTTCCCCAACATTTTCTCCACAGTAGATGAGGCCGAGAAAGTTGAATGTTACTAGCAAAGCTTCTGCTTCTCTTCCAGATATTCCCCCGATTTTTCCCCATGAGTAATGGGATGTAGAAGACTCTGTGTGGCATTAGGAGCTCACTGGTTCCTGAGATTTAGTATTGACAGTTCAACCTCACTCAGTTCCTTCCCCAGAAGAAATGAACCACAGGATTACACTGTCTTGTCCACGACAGCTCTGAGACACGTCCATTGAATCCAAAAGACTGGGGAATATTTCCAGCACTCTCCAATATACACTTCTAGCTGTAGCTGCTCAGGTAGCTCTGGCTGAACAAACCAACAATTAAGAATATTTTCTGCCTCTGGCTTTGTTTGGGAAGGAACTTACAAGAAACTATTTCAAAACTCTACAGACATGAGAACTTCTTACCCAGACTCTACAATTCCCAGGCTCCCTGACTTGTAGCAGTCTGGATCCCTAATTCAGAGATCAAGACAATGCACAGATTGATAAACTCCGTATGTTACTTGTTTCTAAACCCCTCAGAAAACGATTTATTATGAAGTGTAAGCAGAGACAAACTACCTAGAGGATACTCAAACTTCTGTTCCAACACCTTCTCCCAGCTTAGACCTTCTTCACACACACATCCTTGAGATTCTGGACTTCCTTTTGTCATCTGCCTTTTTACCACCTGTCGACTAATTCCCCTAATAAATCCATTGACGGAAACTATATTTTTTCACCCAGGAGGAAAATAATAAGCAATCCAGCCTTAATTATAGATGCAAAACTTATGACCACAGAGAATTCAGCGCTCAGCACCAGGGAAATAATCCATTAATACACCATTCCCTGTAACACCATAGATTAGACTTGTAGAGCAAAATCACATTGCAATGGCAAACTTCTGCAAACTTTCTGTAGAAACTCTCCAATTTTACAGGGAAAAGGAGCCTCTTGTCACGGACAGTCATATTGCTCAGACAGAACTGAAGTTCTGACATGCTGTGTCTTCACCCTTCCGTGCTTACCAGAACAGACAGGCAGAGCATGGCAGTGCTGTCGGCAGGGAAGGGTGGAAAATGGATGGTTGGATTATTCTCCCACCCCTTTCTGACACCAAAGGAACAGAGAAGAAGAAAGAGAGCATCAAAAAGATGTTTTAACCTAATTCCCCCCGGCATACCAAAAAGCCCTGCATTCTCCCCCTGCCTGTCACAAAACATCCAGGAATAAAAAATAAGCAAAGGCCCACCTGCATCATCAGGCTGTACAAATGTTAATGCATATTAGCTGTCTGATAAGATTATCACAGCCAGAAATGCTTCCCTCAATTTTCTGATTACTGAGCTTATCTCTCCCAGCTCAGCCCATCACAGATGGCTGGGGATAAAGGAAGCACACCAGATAATTCCAGGAATGTGAATAAAAGGTACTGGGATGAGGAGTAGGCTTCAATTCCAACCTACTTCTAGCAGGAAAACACTCATTGTGCCTCCCGCTTCCCGTGTCTGCTGAAGCCTGGATGTGTGTGCTGTTGGGAGTTTGGGGATGCTTTCTGGGATGAGTGAGGACAGCATTTGAAGATGGAAGGGCTGGGGAGTTATTTATCACTGGCTAAGAGGGCTCAGCCTCAATCCACATGCCACCTGCTCACCCACATGAGCAGATAAATCACAGCCGCCTTCTCAGGGGACAAGGCTGGGCGAGGAACGTGCTGTTGTGATCTGGGGTCTCTTGTGATGGCTGCACAGAGAGGGGAATAAACAGAGTGTGCAACAGGAAAAGGAGACAGGAGAGTGAATGCACATGAGCTCGAGGGAGCTTGTGAGAAACATCTCACCTGGTGCACAGCAGTGACAAATTAGCGCCAGGTACGCTCAGCAGCGGCAGGAGAGGTTCTGCTGGGTTTCTAAGAATAAGCTGTTGAAGGAGAATGAGGAGGGAAGGGCACATAGGCTGTGAGGGCATTCCATCTCATTTTTATGTCCTCCCAATTTGCAAGCAACAAGACTCCCAGAACTGAAAATCTGACGTGCCCGAGGTGAGAAGGGAGAGGAGGACACAGTGATATCACTACAGATGAAACTGGCCCGAGCAGGGAGCTGTTGACACGAATCTGCTTCCCAGAACTAGGATTAAAACTACTGGAGAGTTTAAAGTTCAGGCCAAGACACGACTTTGTGCCACAGGAAATTACTGCCATTCAGACCTCACTAATTGTTTATAAAATAAGTAAAACAATTAAGGTATTAAATACTTCATTCAAAATGTGCTGTTTCCAGGTTTCATCCCTAGCAACTGTTAGGAAAACATCCCTTACTGCCAATCTCATCAAAGATACTAAATATTAAGATATTTAAAATGCTATCTATTATGTTATTAATGTCTTTTCCAGGACAAAAATAGTTAGTTGAGATGAGATGGATTAGCTTACTGTTGGGACCCAATTCTGCTTTTCTGAAGGCAACACAGTGCAAGCAAGACACAAAACAAGAATGAAGAGAACAGCTAAAAACAAGGAATCTGTTGATAAAGCCAAAGAGGTGAGGAGCTTTCCAAGACCACTCCTTTTGACACAGCCTCAGGATAGCTCCGGAAATGGAATAATTCACCACAGGGGCAGTTTGTCCCTTCCTGTCCACTTGTCCTCTCAGTACCTGTGCCAAAGAACAACCTCAAGAAGGGATAAGGAGAGGAAGAACCAAACCCCTCCTGCTGCTTCCTCTGCCTAATTCCCATCACATCCCTTTTCCTAAATTAATTTCCAGTCCTGGTCTCTCTTGTTCACCAGATGCCACTTTCAGCAGGCATTTTATGCTTTTTGAACCAACTCACTATTCCTGGCCAAACTCTTCCAATTTTTATCAATAATTTTATGCAACTGGCCGAGTTAAACTTTTACTGCTTTGAATACATCAAACTAGTAGAAGTCATTACCAAGCAGAGAGGGGAACAGGGCTGCTCAAATTACAGCTCACTGCTGTATTCTCCCATTCCACACCAAACGACCCAGGTCAGCCTTGATCTTTTAACTGGCAGTGAGAGCAGAAAGGAACACTGTTGTGAGGTACAGCATTGCATCTCTCACCCTGAAAGCTGCACAAGAGGGACCTAAGGACCTACATCATCTGCAGGAGCTTCAGGGATTGTATCACCCAGGATCAGACTCCCAGTGATATTCCCACCATACAGAATGCATTAAAAACTTTAAAAGAAACCAAGCTGTTATTTTAATAGTTTTTAAAGTTATCTAAGGTTTTTATGATAAGGCAGAATAATGAGTAATATCAGAGCCCATGAATGAATAAAACACATGAACAGGTACTTAATATTTTGAGGCTGTGTTGTTCTCATCTCAAAATATACTGGGGCCTCTTGTTCTCAACCCAAAATGATCCTATTTATTCTGAACCTTTTCTACCCTCTTTAACTTCTTAAGCATGAATTTCAGTCCACCTTTATTGCTATTAAATAAAAAGTGATCAGGACACGTGAAGAATATAGACTAATTTTAGAATATCCCTTGCCACAAATATGGAAGTGCCCCCAAAGATGAAATGCAAATAATTTTTCCAAAATAAGTACTGCCATCATTATTTACCAAATGAGAAAGAGAGGAAGGAAGAACATGGATGGATTTTCATCTAGTATTTAATTATATGAAATATTCTTCTTTCAGCTTTACTTTTAAACTTGCCTGGACAAGGATCCAAGAAGGTGGTTCTCCTCCAAGTGTTAATGACATAGCAAACACCCACAGCAGGGTAGGAAATATGTTCCTCACTGGTTCTCTCTTCTGTAGCAATTATTTAAAGACATATGAGATGACAGGAGAAACAAAATTATAAACTCATCTCCTGACAGCTAGAAGAAACAGAACTTTACTTTAGAGAGCTGATTTTCTTGGGGTATTTCTGGCATTTGTCATTTCTGACCCATATTTGTCCCCTCCAACCAAGCACCCTGAGCCTCTGCAATGCCATGGACCTGTTGCCCCTCACACTCAACTCCAGCGGGTTTCAGCATTGATGGAGAAAAGCCCTTCCAGAGCATCCCACTGACCACTGCTGTCCACACTCCATCTTCAGAATGAGGCCTATCACAGGTCAGATCAGTCAGCCTTGAACACCACATTTGCAGACTTCTGAAAATTTTAATGCATTGCCCAAAAAAATGATCAAATCTCTGCTCAGGTGCCCCATTTTGGGTAATAAAGGACTCAAACTCCAAAGTATTTCAACTCACTGCCAAAGTAGGATTTGCATGTTGAAAAAAAAAAAGAAAGGGGCTGGTTTACTCGCCCACATCATGTACACACATTTCACAGAACACATGCTGGAGACATACAGTTATTATTTGAATAATGAGTGCATCTTAGTGAGGGGCTGATACAGCAATCTTATCCTGATGAAGTGTGTCTGCACGTCATTCAGCATTTTTGGAACTGTAAAAAGCAGGAAATGCTGAATCCATTATAAATGTCTAAAGGTTTATTTAACAATGGGCTGATGCAACATCCTTTGAAAGGCCTTCCTCAGCAAAAGAGCTGATTTTGAACGGCAGCGATAAATGGGAACTGAATTGCACGGAGCCAGCATGGAAAGGTGAATTGAGAGGTTGTGTTTGACTACAAGTCTCAACACAATTCAAGAAGCTATTTCAGTACATAAATATTTAAAGTGTATGAACACCAAGCAGACTTGGAAAGGAAGAGTGTACACTAAAATAGACAAGAACAGAGGAACGGGACCCCGAGTATGACCCGTACAGACATGAGGTCTGAAATAGGCAAACCAGGACCTGGATATGACAGCGATGCCATGTGTGCTTCTCTCCAGGGATGTAGCAAAGACTAAGGAGCTTCTCTGCCTCTCTTCCCACAAGGCAGCACAGCAAGCCTGGTGTTGTCTACAAGCTTATAAATCCGGCATCAGGACAGAAATCTAACACACACGAAACACCAGTGAGTTTAATTTGGGTGTCCAGCAATACTACAGGGTAGTAAGACACCATGCTGAGCACTTCAGAGATCATTCTGCTCAGCAAAAGCAGCACCACCTCTTCCATATGCCCACCCCACTGGCATTCTAAAGGGCTGTTCCCCCAAAACATCTGCAGAGAAGCACATACAGGGAGAACTAAGCCTCGCCAGATTTCCTAGTGAACTTTACTCTTCTTCAAAAAGTAGGGCAGTACTTGTAAAACAAAATATTGCTTGCCATTTAGAAACAGGCTAAGCAGCCCAGGATTAGTTGGTACATTTTCTTGGGAAAATTAATCCTTGATGCCATTGTGAAACAAAAGCAATAAAGCCAAAGAAAATCAGATATTCAATAAAAAGTGGGTTGGAACTACCCGTCTCCCACTTGGCTGAAGCAAAAAATAAGTATTTTTTTCCTCTTGGAAGATGAAGGCTGGCTGGATCAGAGTCACCAGTCTCTAGGGGTTCCACCATCTGTAACAAACTTGCTGTGCTTTTATCACTGAGAAGTCAGGGCTTGGAGCAACCTCTCAGCAAACACTTTCCTAAAAATGTACTCATGCATATATATTATTGTGGATACACACACACACTGGGAAATGGACATATGCTGACTTCTGCTTCTCTCCAATACAGCCTGGATTGTGGCTTTTCTCCTCCTGTTGCAGTAAAAAGAGAGCAATTTTTCAAGTTTATACCAAATGTCATTCTATTTCATTTCCAAATATAATCTCCCAGAGAGAAGGTTCGCTTGCCCTATTTCCAATCTCTAAAGTTAATACACAAATTTATATTCCTTTCTCCCACTCGCTCTCCTAAATTAAGAGGTGTAATTACTAGGAACGCTTGCTACAAACGAATGGAGTGCCAAGGGAGAAGGAGCTGTCAGGGCTGGACGTCTGCAGCAGCCACCCTCCCCTCTCCCCCATCCCTGGAGGATCCTGCTTAGGAGGCAGTTTCTATCTTTCCCATTAGCAGGGGTAGCTCACACACAGCAGCAGATGACAACCCCTCCCTTTCCAGGCAGGACAATCATAAGGGGCAGAATTACAAATTTAACTTCGGCCTGCCAAGGCCCACTGGTGCTTGCCAGGATGATTCCTCCCAAACCCACCTTTTGCCTCTCCCCAGCTCTGCTGACCTCTCAGGCAACATCAGGGTTCCTTAACGACAGCAGAGAAATGCAGATCTGTGATCTAAAAATTCAGCCCCAGTCTCCTCATTCTCCCCCTTCCTCATATCCAGCACCCTCTCCAAAGGAAGATTGATTATTATAATCAGACTTAGCTCTGACACAGCATTTGCATTTTCAAAGCACAGCATAGTCATTAACTAATTCATCTACCCCAAGGGAGCCTTAACGAGCGTTCACCTCTCTCCCCTCTGATTCCCAATCCGCAGGCAGCCCACAGCTTTCCTTCCAACACCTCCCCTCCACATTGTGCGGCACCAGCACAACTTGGGGAAACTCCAGACAGGCTCAGCGAGCCAAACTCAGCCCTGCTGCAGAGGAACAAGAGGACAAATGCACAGACACCCTATTTAAACCAGCCACCCTATGGTTTCCATACATAATCACAGTGGTACTGGGTATGGCAGGAAACAGTTTGTTCTGCAAAACAAGGCCAATGCCACAGGGGTCCCAAAATGGCCCAAGCTCGAGCTGCCTGCCCAGCTGCAAGTGTGTGAAGAAGGAATCACCATCACACCACAGCCCCCAAAGCCCCAGCCTCCTCCTGCACAGCCCATGCAACAAGCTCTTCCCCAAACCCACACTTCTGCTCCAAGACTCAGTCACCTGCCCCTCTCAAGCATCTTCTCACATCCCAACACCACCAGATTCCAACCCTCCCTGCTCACCCACCTTCCTTGGTGCTTTATTTATTCCTTTTTAGTCGTCTGGGATGGGTGCAGGATGTGAGTTTGGAAATAAGCACTACCAGACATTTCACATGGACAGAAGCTGGCTCAGAGTTCAAAATTAACAAACCTGGAAAGTTCACAGGGAAGAAGAGGAAACATCTTGTACAAGAGACACACCAAGCAAGGGAACTGAAGATGTTAATTTAAACCCATGAGTTTATTCAAGTGTAATTACACATTTCAACCCTCACTCCAAGAAAGGAGCAGACAAGGAATCGCTTCCTCTCAGCCTGTCCTGCCCACGCTCCCAGGCACTGCTATGAGACCTCACTGCCACTGCTTGACAGCAAAACACCTCGACAGCTCCACGTCCAAAACCCCTCTCTTTGCTCCAACAGCTCATTCTGAAGAAGGATCACCTAATTTCCATGTTCATTCAGCTCAGAGCTCTCTGCTGTTATCAGCCTCGCTCCACCACTTCCACTGGCGAGTAGATGACTGCTTCCTTTAATTACTACTGAAAGCTCCTCCCAGCCAGGGAGAACAAAACAGCTGGTGTCCACCGAGAGAAGGCAACTCTGGAGTAATTAGCCTTAACTGGCTGACACCTCCTACCCATTACTCCTGGTTAGAACAGCAAAACACAGAATAAGAGCCTGTTTAGGGAACCTGTCAAGGTGCCAGACTGAATGTGCCACATCCCTGCCCGGTGTAGCCGCGGTGCTGGCACAATGGAGTTGTCTGCTCTTGAGCATCACACAGATGATTTCTTTCATGCAGGAATAGGCATTTTTGGCTAGAATCAAGTCTTCTAGCAGCTGTGATTTACAGTCAAACAACAAATAAATCTGCAAAGATGTCATACCTCCTCCGTAAAGAGTTTGAATACAGTTTGTTTCCTGAAAATACAGCCTCGAGGAGTTTCCAGAGCGTTCAGTCAACAATTCTCATCAAACGGAGTTTGTAATCCCACCTCTCACTCCCCCATCAGTTTTCTCGTTGAAAAATCATCACATAATAAACAGTCAGAAAAGAATCTATGCAGCTACCAAGCACCTAGGAAGATCAAAGGGGAAGAGGAATCCAACATCCATTTTTGTTCCTTTTGTTTTCCAGCATAAATACAGTGGAATCAATCCTGCTTAATACTGTAAAGAGAGCAAAGGAGCCTTCACTGAGTGCTTGAACTTAATCTTCTTTCCCCAACTCACATGGAACAACACACAGCCTTGTGCTTTCAGGAACAGCTCTCTCACTGCCGCTGCAGCTCCAGCCCAATTTTGCAGCTCACTACAGCTGGGAGCACTGTCTGCTGGCACATCTCAGCACGGGCCAGCAGAGCTGCCTGCTCAAGCTGCTCTCTGACCTCCCAGAGCTGGGAAATGCGAGGATGGGGCAAGGAGTCCAGCTATGGGAAAGCAGCAGCTCTCCTGACAGGGCCTCCCAGCTGCTTTCAGGGAAGCAGCAGAGCCCTGAAGGAGCCTTGTTCCCCAAACCCTGCCCAAAGAACAGGTTAAGTAGAACAGGTTGAATATTTATTTTCTAGCTAAGTGACCCATCCTGAGATTAGCTCGTGACTAAAAGCAGTGGCCTTTTCATGTATAAAAAGTGAGAAATCTCTCTCCTGGTGCCAAAACCCAAAGGTCACAGGGCCCTGCCAAGACTGCTCTGCCCATTTCAGCCTCTCGGGAAGACGCCTGCAGGGCCCTTCAGTTGCCAGCAGCAGTCACAGAGTGAAAGGCAAACAGCAATTCCCTCTCAAATACCGTATGTTCAGCTCTGGTGCCAAAGCACAAACCTGACATTTTAACCTTTGGTGAACATGTTCTTGCTGCCACCAACAAACTCTGAGGTCCAGCTCAGAGGAAAGGCGTACTGGATGTGCAGCGATGACATTAGCACTGAACACAGCATCAACAGGACAGGGCCTGGCAGGAGCTCCATTTTATACAGCCAGTCTTTAGAGGTTAATGAAATATTCATAAATAAGTTAAAATTCTCCTGACAAGCCAGATCCTGTAATACAACAAAGAGTTGTCAGCCTCAATTAAGCAATTCCAAAGAGGCAGGGCTCTGCCATTCATTATTTACCAAGAGGTCATAGGAAAAATTCTGCTCTATGATCTCCTTGTCTCTGTGGATAAATGGGGTTTTACAGCTCCTGCTCGAGGACTTTGCTGCCCTGACAGACCCTAGCCTGCCACAGCTTCTACCTACCCCCAGCATCCATCAGCCAAAGGCAAGAAACACTGGGAACGAGCTCTTCTAAGGACACTGAGACACAAAAAGACTGAGAGCAAATGATGTAGCAAGCTGATTAGGCTGTCAGTGTAAGGACTAAGTCTTGAAACAAACTTTTTTTTAAGCCTTTATCTCCCTTTTTGTATACACAAAGCAACCCCCGGGCAAGAAGAGAAGTATCCAGCAACCTTTGATCTGCAGGCACATCCTCTGAGAACGTGCCCTCCATGCCTCCCCAGATCCCATGGCTGGAGAGCTTCACATCCCCCTGCATGTTCAGGACAAGCCGTGCTTACAGAATTGTGTTTCTTGCATCTCTCAGGACGGTCCTCTTCTGATGCAGGCACAGCTTCCCAGGACTGTGAAAGCATGAGGAAACTGGTCTCCATCCTTGTCACCAGGAAGCTATAAATTAGGTATTACTTTGTCCCATCCTAACATGACTCTTCAGCAGCCCCAAGTCTTCCCTTCCCTCTCTGGTCAAGCACTGGAACTTCATGTTCCCTCTACAGCTTCTCCAAGCTGCCTTTTAGGAAGGCAGAATAAAGGAGCAGAAATGACAGAATCCTAGAGGTATCCTGGACCTCTCACCTGGTTTTCTCAAAGTGCTGAACACAATGTAGAGACCCTGCATTCTCCAGGAAATTTTAGCTCAGCTAAATCGAACCAAGTGAGTCTGAGGTAGCCCATAAACTTCTTACAGGCTCTGCAGAGATGAATAAAGACTGGAAAAGCACAATTCTTGCATGTCTATTAAATAGGCTTTTTGTGTCTCCAGGCTGTGCCTACTATAATAAAGCCTCTGATAATATCCCCATCTTGCTCTCATTTAACCAAGTAACTCAGTGTAACTCAGATTTTAGTGACAACAGTGACACTGACAAGGAACACTCCAGCTGCAGCATCCTCTAAACAAGAAAACAATTCACTTTTCTCCTCTACTCAACAACTGAAGAGAAAAAACCCTCCCCACTTGTCCCTCTCCAGTCCTTGTTCCTGTTATAATCGTGCCTGTCAGTACAGTTCAGGTTTTAGGGGAACACCTGTGGAGTGGAGGCCATCCCAAATGATGGGCTGGGAATTAGGGCAACGTCCATGAGTCCCATCTGAGCTAGAATTGCTCTCCAGGTTGGGTCAGACCATTTACCCCCAATCTGGCAGCACCTGTCCCCCAGGGAAGAGCAGCAGGAAGGCAGCTCTCCACTTCAGGGAGCCACATTTCTTCCCCCTGCCAGTCCTAACCCCCTCATGTCAGCTCTTATGGCCTTGGAAGAGCAAATGAAAACAGCCCTGCTGAAACCAAACAGTGCTGCCGTGTCCCATAAAACTTCCACGTTAATGGACCCAACAGCAGGTTCATTTGTGTAATGGGACTTTTAAACAGACTGTTTATTTCTTTTTAATTTGAAGGGAATGTGCTATTTGATCCCATGTGCCCGGCTAAATTTTTAAAACAGAGATAAACCACAAGAACTCACTCACTAAGTCTCTCTTTCTCACCTAATTAAAATAGCACTGAGATAGTAACATGCAGAGGTGTAACATGCTGATCCCCTCTCCAGCCTAGAGGCAGTTTCCTCATCCACCAGGCTCCCTCCACAGCCCTGCTTTGCCCCCAGTCACGAGCAACAGATGCTGCTGATGGTGCCACGGTTTTGTTTGTTGAACATGAATTTTCCAAGAGGAAGCATGCAGCAGGTGCAACACACCAACTCGGGCTGTTCATCACTCCCTAGGCTAAGAGAGGGAGAAAAAAATAACCTTGTCTGTGTACCTCAGAGCTCACTATATCCCTACCCCGTGGGGAATAGCAGGGACCAGTTTTAATGTAGTTGTTTACAACAGGCACTGAGAGCTCTCTGCCAGGGAAAGGAGAGGTGTACTCCCATCCCCCTAATTCTAGGCTTCACTCCACCTTCAGAACCAAAGCTCCACAGTTAAAACAGGGGGAAGATTCAAAATTTGGTATCCATGACTCCTGCACAATCATCCCCCTCTTCTAACAACTCATAATTCGGAATTTACAGGATCACACGATAAAGTGAAGAATAATACAAACACTGTGAAGTAAACAAGCAACAAACGGCTCTGCTGAAGCAAAACTAAAACTACCTGATAGAGAAAAGGATGTCTCAGACACATTCAAAACAAACAAAATCCACTGAAGACTTTGGGTCTAAAAATATAAATGCACAAACATAATTACTGATAGCACAGAGGCTTTATCACAGAGGAGCATAAACTGATCAGAAAGAGGAAGCTACATGAAAACTGGTAACAGCACAGAATTGAAATGTCATAGTGCAAGTCCCAAAACAGCTGGAAACCCCTCCTACAAACTGAGCCTTCCTCAGCCAGAAACTCGAGAAGAGGACAGAGCGGGGCAGATGAACTGATCCAGGATGAACATGGGCACCATGGGGCACTGGAAATGGGTGATGCCCTGGATCCAGCTCAGCTCTTCCACCACAGCAGTAGAAGAGGTTCCTCCTGTACTCCACGATCCCATGGAAGACACTTTTGCAAAAGCTACTGCTGGAACATCACCTGGAATAATGTGACCACTCTGATTACGCATCTTCAAAGGAGAGACAGAAAGAGGAAGAGATTTAAAGGAAGCTGCAAGATTCATGAGGAAACTGAAGAGCCTGTTTTAAGAGAAGGCTGCAAGAGCTTGATTTGTTTAACCTAGACAAATGAAAGGCTGGGAGAGAACAATTGTTCTCTATAAATATGTCACAGCATAAATATGAGGGAGGAAGAACAGTCACTGTAGTTTAAGGAGAATATTAGCACAAGAAAAAAATGGATATTAACTGCACATATATTTTCAGTTGGAACTGGGAAGATTTCTGCTATCAGAGCAGTCTTTCCATGACAGTAATGGTACAAACAACCAAAGCAGTTTCAAGACAAGCTTGATAAATTCATGAACTGAGATATATGCTGCATGTGCCTCAGTTCCTGAAGGACTGGACTTTATGATCTAAAAGTCCTCTTCCAGTCTTCTGTTACTATATCATTTCATTCTGGATTAGCTTCTTTTGCTGTCTCTTTATAACCAGATTCATGCTTTTCAATCTGATTTGAGGAGAGGATATTTCTCTAAGATTGCCTTACTAAAACTATTCACCCTGCTGCTCAGTTGAGTGCCACGCTGCTCATCTGTCTTGGCTTCGCTGGCCTCACATAAGGTGTTAGGATAAAATCTGTCACATGGGAATGAGATTTGCTGTCACCTGCTAAATCAATTCAGAAATTATGTAATACGCTTTTGATAGGTGAAGGCTTCCTGCACCAGTCAGTTCTCTCCTGCCCCTCCCAACCTGTTGGTTCTACAGATATTCCAGCAAAGTTTCATTTTTAGTTATAACTACTGTGGTTCAGCCCTCTGATCCCACATTTAATTGCCTTCCTATTACAGATAATACAGAGAATTTACATTTTCACTAACAAACACCATTTTCATTCTTGCTCTTGGTCTGTTGTATTTCTTGCTTTATGTTCAGTAACTCTTAAACAAGAATTAAATGAGCTCTATTGGCCAGTAATCCAGGGCAGGTCTTTCTATATTAAAGTTAACTTTTTTCCTATTATCATTGGTGTTACCTGTAGATTATAAATACAGGTAAATAACTTTTCCATGTTGCCTTCCAGTTAACAGCTAGTTCCCAACTACATCAAGCTCAGTGTTCTCTGAGTTTATTTCTTTCATGCACTCTCTTTTCTGTCTCCATTTCTACTCCTGATAACCATCAGTGTAGGCAGTCACTGACATTTAAGTAAACCCTAAACATTATGATTTCATCAGACTGAACACAAAATTGGTTCTTTAACTACTGCTGACCTGCTGCTCTTAAATAAAGCTCTCCTATTCTCTGCAAAGGGTTAACCAACACTTTTCCTCAAGGCAAGGGGCATTCATTATATTAATTTTAAGGTGTCTTTATTCCCTCTGTAAGGACACTCAATTTATGCCATTCATTTGGTGACGGCTGCATTCTTGGACTTCAAATCTTCTTTACCTCCCACCCTGGCTAAGCAATTCTTCTGATTCTTATATCCATCCTTTTTAATCTGCTGGAGGGTGAAATTTAATTTGTTCCAAAGAGCAGTCTATAGATTTCAGAGCCCACATGGGCCAAGCTGTCTTTTGAAGATGAAAGCCAAAAGATACCCAGAGCACCTCAGGGTAATGAAAATACAGGTGATGCTTTTCTAATACCAAGCTGGCTTCCCTCAGGGATTAATGATGGAGAACAAAAAATCTCGACATGAATGCCCCCTGCTACAGAACCAGACTGGAAGAAAGCATAAGATCAGAGATCAGAGCTGTTGCTTGGACGGCAAGCTTGAGCCAAACAATCTCCTCGTGTCTATAAAGGGATATGAAAAAGGCAAACGAAAATTACAAAAACAAACACGTCTTCTCTTTCCCTCCCTCAGGGAGGGAAAGAAAAATAATATAACAAACAAGAAGGCATTTTCCACAAATAATATTTTGATGTGAGTGAAACTCTCTCTCAGCTTTAGGCCAGTAGAGCACTAAACCAACATACCATGAGAAATAAGATCCTAGGACCACAGATCAGGGAGCTGTGTGAACTCTGAGCAACCTTCTGGAACATCCTGGAAATAACTGTAGTACCAGCCTCAATAAAGAAAACTTCCAGTGCTGATAAAATTGTCAGAAAAGCATACTTTCATACAAAAAAAAAATGCAAACAACAAACATTCAGCAAATAAAAGACAGACAAACCCCATGGATCTGTGGGGCAGCTCAGGGACCTGAGCTCTATCAAGAGTAGTAACTCTTGTGTGTCCTGTGGGCAGGCACTGTTCCCTTACAGTATGAGCATGCTTCAACTGTGAATAAAGAAAAATAAATAAGTGAAGGGTTAGAGGGAGAGGAAAATCAAAGTTTCATTGTTAATTACACAGCACAATGATAAGGGTAATTTTTCTTAAATCAAAAAATAAATTCTAGGTTCAAGTTCCCTGAAGGATATAAAATATTAGAGGGTTTTTTATGGTTGTAATCACAAACTCATTTCTCCAGCCACTACTGGCCGTGTCTAATTAGGGCAAAGTATGTTAATGATACAGAGGCACAGCCCAGAGATGTCTTCAGTTGCAATATTAATTGCATTTAGGGAAAGAGGCATGAATTGTGCTTATACAAGCTAATTAGTATGGGTTTGCTAATTAATACTGGAAAGTCAAACTGCCTTTGTCTTGTCAACTGCAATTAACTGAAGACATTTAAATTTCTTATTTGCTCCTCCAGTAGCACACTCACTTTCAGCTGACAAGCAATGGAACCCTGCACTGGAGCAGTCAGAACAGCCACACCATGCTGCTGGCATCACATTTTCCTCCAGCAGGACCATGCTCTGGCCTGGCACACGGTTCCCTATCATCCACACAGACACCACCCTTCATCTGCCATTGTCCCTGGGGACACAATTCCCTAAGCTTGTGTCCTTGGAGGAGAGGCCCTGAGTGTGCAGGTACTGTTGTATTGAGGCCACGATCCCATCAGATTTATCCCACAAGCATTTTACTTTTAAATATCGCTACAAAAAGAACGAGTCATTTACCAGGGCACCAGAGATGCCCCCACCGACAGAAGGAAGCCCACGGAACTCCTCAGTGAGGTGCCATCAGCCAGGCCCCAGAGCCCAGCTCTTCATTCCCAGTGCCCCAGGGAGGGTGGCAGAGCCACCAGAGCTCTTCAGAGTGCCAGCAGAGATGTCACCTGCACAGAGGTTTGCCCCAGAAGCAGCCCAAAGATTCATCAGCTGCACGAGAGCACCTGACAGGTGTTTGTTCCATTTCACTTGGAGCCATGGCGTGTTTGCAGAAGAGCTGATGAAGAGCAATACCCACATCTGTCAGCACCCAGAGCAGGACGAGCCCTTCAGCATTCCCAGCTCAACATCAGAGAGCTAAGCTCAGGCGTGAAAGGGATGAAAAAGAAGGCAAGAGGCCAGGAATGCACACCAGGCAAATAGTTTTGCTGAAGTGTCATATTTAAAGGAGTTTGAAAATAAGGCCATCCCATCCAGGTGAGACACTGATCTGAAGGGGTTTGGAAAAAAAACCACGTAAAGAGCATTTTGCTGGATGGCAGGGAGGAGAGTGGGGCTGGTGGCACATCCACAGGAGCCCTTGGCAGGCAGCTACAGAACAGCCCCATCCAAAGGGGACAGACCTCTGTCACCACCATCACTGCAGAAGACACAAAGTGACAACAACTTTCCCCTTACCAGGGAGCTTTCGACTGGGGATGCAGAAGAACCATCTACACCAGTGAAAAGAAGGAGCTATACTGTCAGGTGTTCCCTCAAAAGGGGAAAAGAGGGGGAAAAAAATCTCTTTTCCTCTGTATGAATCAATTTCCTGTATTTACTGAATAAATTCAAGCTGCTGAAGAAAGCCCACACCTCACAATCTGCAATTCATGGTCTAAAGCATCACAGAAAACAGCCTGTTCATGGGAGGTTGATGTAAGAGTTACTGGAAGATCACAAGACCAGCAGTTTTCCACTGAGAAACCCTTGGGAACAGGCACTGAACACTGACTGCTGCTTTATCCTCTGCTGATGGAGGATGCACAACACCAATTAATGCTTTAACACTGGAAGTTCCAGTTTCTCCTGCTGCTAGCCCACTTAATACAACAAATTTTTGAAGGCAAATAACTCAAAATCCAGGCTTAATAAGGCCAAAAAGAAAAACTTTGAAATGCTTAAAAAAACCCCCAGAACATGAGAACATTAAAACATTTAAAATATAACAGCAAGTTTTTCCTCTGATACAATTAATGAGCACAATGCAAAATTGATTGTATAGAATTTGAAACTGTTACAAGGCAGCACGTAATGAGATCAGATGGCAAACAGGATTAATTCAGTTTTCTTTGGAAGTATCAGCTGTGGCCTGTGTCACCACAGAAAGCAGCTGGACATACAAAAATGTTTACCCACACCATGAGACCACCCCAGAACCGGAATCAATTAATGCTCTCCTGATGGAAAATCTGATGCTGAAACAGCAAGAGGCACAAATTAAAAAAAAGATCCTAACAGACGTATGGCAACCCATTAATAGCACAGCAGGGGCACCTCATCCTGCCCTTCAGTGCCCTACTAGAGTTCAGCACAAGTCTAAAAAAACCCGTGTTGGCACTGTAGTTTATGATTTGGATTTTAGAACAGATGTCTGTTTAGCACCTACTCACTAGCCAGTGATGAAGGCTTGTTTTTATATTAGTAATAAAATTAACCACATCTACAGAATGAGTCTCTGCATCCTGGATACTGCTCAGGTTTTCCTTGTGACTAGAAAAAGTTGCAGGAATCCCACAGTTCATCCACTAGCAAAAACATCAGTTCACAAAACAGCTTAACACTGACACCTCATTTATTCCTGAGGATAAAGCATCATATTCAAGTCATGAAACTGCACATAAACCTCCCCAACTACCTGGTTTTGTGTCCTTTATTATTTTTGGTCCTTGAGGGAAGTGCCAATAAAATAGATGAACCCAGCAGAAAATTAACAGACATTATAAAAAAATAGTTTGTGGTAATTCTCCTGTATCTCATCTGCCTGTCCTTTGAACACCTGAGACTGAATCAAAGGCCCCCAAAGAAAGGAGTTAATTCAGTATGAAATTAAATGCTTGCTTCTGATCTAGAACTGCTAAGGAGAAAAGGAATTGCCAAAAAAAGGAAGACAGACCACTAGATCTCATCCAATGCTTTTTCCAGGTGAGTACGGAGACAAGGAATGCCAAGACTGGCAGCAGCAACACAAACTTTTACAATGTTTATTTGCTGTTCATTTCTGAGTATTTGGAACTGATCCACTGTTTAAATGAACTTTGCATACTACTGCTCTGTAAAACAACTAGGGGGAAAAAATGGGCAGAAATTGAACACTTACCATCTCTGCTCTTTGCTTGTGGCTTCCCACTTCTTCCAGAGCCTGAGACAGCTGAGCCTTCAAGACACAGGGGGGAAAAAAAAAAAAAGGAAAATAAGTCTGCAATGTAATTGTGGAATATTTTTAATAAGACAACCATCCCCTCCCCGCCCCAAAAGAAAACAACCAAGGGCACCATGATTTTCATGGCATTAAGAAGGAATTATAGGTGTTTGGTTTTGTTCTGTCCTGTCAGCACCCCATGCCATGAGACAATCCTCTCCCAAACAGCCTGAACTCTACATACACAAGAAAAAACGAGTTTATTATAGAGAATGCCACTAGATGAGCCAGCCCAAATTTCAGACTCATGGTCCACACAGAACCATGTCTCCACTCCATTTCTTTGGAAGCTGCAGAAAGAGCGGTCTAAAACCAACCCACTTTTGCCAAGCTTAACTTTGAAGAAGAGGAGGTTTAGCACCATAGCTCCTGAAGAAAGCAGTGTGTGTTTCAAGTTAACTTCACAGAAAATGTTCTGCTGAAGTTCTGGGGTCCAGGGTGGGGTTTGGAAGCCTTCCAGAATGCCATGGATAAAATACTAAGAAAATCTGCTCTGTAACAATCTCCTGAATTTCTGTGAGAAAAGATCCTAATGCAGCATTTTGACTTTTTTAAAGGGAAATTTGAAATGCAAAGAATTTCAAACCAGAGTAGAAATACCTTCGTTATCCTGGCATAATTCTGGGGGGAAACGGGAACTTGACTCAGAAAAGGATCTTTTATAGAGTTTTGTTTATGAAAAAGGATTTTAAATGAAATTGGCATTTAGGAGATGGTTAAGAGAAGCCACACATAATACACGAGTGCTATTACTTCCCACATCTTTGATTTTCCAACACTCTGCTAGGCTGCAATCAGCCCTTCTCTGCTCAGCAGAAAGCCCAAAAAATAGTCACTGATGACAGAGAAGATAATTTAAACAATGTAAACAAGTAAAAGAAATAAAACCAACTTTCCTACAAACTGATTCGTGTAGTTTCCAGCAAATATTCATTAAAACCCTCCAGAGCCCCTCAACTTCTCACCACATATGAAATGGGTCTTTTGAGTGCCACATCCAAACCAGAGACAAACAGCAAGCAGTTTATCACAATGAGAAGCAAAACATTCCGCTTTGGAGGCTAACTGCACTGAAGTGCAAGCAAACAAACAAACAAAAATACAGTCCAAATGTTCAGCTCAGCAGAAGTTCCACTTTGCAAACAAACAACCAAACAGTTCAAAATTTCCCTGGCCCCAGAGCTCAGCGGAAACTGAAAAACTTTCAGCTCCTTGCTGCGCCGGGCCTGGGATGATGTGACATTATTTGAGGAACAGACACTGAAATAAAATGAAAAGGGTTTTAATACAAGCCTGGGACCTGGCACAGGAGAATGAAGCACACTCATTAAACACTGCGGGAGACGCCAGCCCCAACCAAAACCGGAGTGCCTGGACAAGCAAGGGAAGAGAAAAAACAAAGCGATCACCAAGTTTGATGCGGAAACATCAGGGACCTGTAAATTTGCAGACACCTGAGAAAGACTTTTCCTTGCTGCTACTGAAGTGGGTACAAGGACAGCAGCAGGATGGAGCCAGGAGTTGCTTGGGGAAGAATTAGACAACGTGGTCTCAGAGAGGTTATTCAGGAGAGGTGCTGGCACAAACTTTGCAAAACACCCCAAGACTGACTGAATAGTTTTGATTACAAACTACCCCAACTGTTCTGGGTATTTATTAGCCTTATCTATACGAAGATGACCTCTAGATGGAAACCACTAGTCTATTCTAAACCAGATACAGGAATTACTTAATTAAAAACTACATTAAAAATAATGTATTTTCTTACAGTAGCTGAATTTGAGGGTCAAGTCTCTGTTCACCCTCCTGTTCATACAGATTCCTATGGGATCACAGAGTAACCCACACTGAAAGAGTGTGAATGCCCTCAAGGCTCAATCCCCTGTGGTTTTGGTGGGCACCTGGCACCCAGCCTGGATCAGCCCACCAGACTGTGCCAGGCTTTGGTCACCCTCACAGTGTAAATATTTTTATTTATAACACCAAGGCAACAGTACCCTAGGAGCCTGTTTAACTAGATGGGTATAAGAGCATTTTAAAGGATAATATCTCCATAAAAGTCAGAAGAAAACGATAGCAAAGGCTCCAACATATTTTACTTCAGGAAAAGGCTGGAAAAGCCTTTTAGGCAAGAGAGAAATAATACAAAGGGATGGGAGAAATTGAAAATACAAGCAGGAAATATGACATAATTTATCTTTATATATATTATGACTTGGGGAAAATAACTATTTCAAGGTGCTGTGCCATCAGAGACACAGAGAGAAACCTGGACAGCAAGCCCAAGCCAGCAGCATAACAACAGCAGATCAATGTGATTTGGAGAAGCAATCAGATAAGAACTAAATCACAAAGTAGGTTTTCTTCATTGCATTTATTTCTAGGCAGCTCATCTCAAAGGGAAAGAGTCAGTAACTAGTGGGAATTCAGAGAGCAGCTACTAAACTTACTAGAGTGCTGGAAGAAATGATTTATGAAGATTCAAAGATTTTTAAACATGCGGTTTGACTACAACTCTCGCAGAAGAGCAAAAGGGACATATTTAATGCACTGAGAGCTGGTACAATGACAAAGCTGGAAACGAGGAGGCTTCCCCAGCGCTGCTGATGCTGCTGGAGGCACTCGCAGTCCGGAGTGGGGACCCTCCCACACCCTGTCCGTGCCCACCTACTCAGGCAGGTGGGGAAGCACAAGACAAAGCCCAAACTTTCAGCAGGGTCCCTGGTGTCTGCACTTGCAAGGCTGTGTTCCAGCTGATCTGGATGCTTTATCACGTCCAGTTTGTAAACATCAGCCCTATCCCAGCCTTTTTATTAGCTTAAATCAAATATTGAACTTCCCTCAGCTGTTAGAGGACAGCTGCTTGCGAAGTGATTCACTGCCATATTCCTTCTAGGCCACAGGAAAACACAAACTAATCACCAGCAGCATGACAGATGCACACATTTTTAATTATGGAGGAGAAATTAGGCTCCGAACTTATCCCCACATCTCACTTAATCAGAGTGCTGGGGAGGAGCTGCCAGCCCCCGTGGCTGTGGAAGGAAGGAGCTGCAGAGGGCCCTGGACTCGTGGCCTGGCAGCCTGCCCAGCCCCTGCTCCCATTCCCCAGGCATTTGCCAGAAAAGACCTGACAAAACCAGTGCTGTGCTGTTTCTTGGAATGTATCTTCTCAGGAATGGCTGTGGAAGTTTCTGGGTTGAGCCATCTGTGGCCACGTCCAGACGAGGAAAACATGATGGTTGGGCCTGGGCCTTCCAGGAGTGGTGGGAAGGCACAGGGGGTCCAGCAGATGCTGGAGCAGTTTGCCAGTCCCACCTCGGAGTTCTGCTCTGGGAACAGCCACGTAGGTAGTGACAGGACAAGGGGAAGTGGCTTCAAGCAGGAGAAGAGTAGGCTTAGACTAGACATTAACAAAACCAATCTTCACTGTGAGGGTGGGGAGGCCCTGGCACAGGTTGCCCACAGAAGCTGTGGCTGCCCCAACCCTGGAAGAGATGGATCTGGTCCAAGGCCAGGCTGGATGGATCTCTGAGCAACCTGGTCTAAGAAGGTGTCCCTGCCCACAGAAAGATGATTTTTAAGGTCCTTTCCAACCCAAACTGTTCCACAATTCTCTCTGTAGCTCAGCTCTGTGTTAGGGGCTTTTCAGTTGATCACATCCACCTTGATATCTCAGGAATCTCTCAGTAGGGTAAGACTTCCATGTTGAATTTTCAGGCTACGCATAAAAGTTAACTTAAAGCTCCAAGGAAATTCTCTTTACTTAAGACACATGTTGAATTCTCACAGATCACTGAGCTCAAGCATTAAGAAACCTGATATGCAAACAGATAGTATGAATCAGTCTACAAATACAGTGCAATTTACCCAATGAAGGCAACACAACCAGGTAAAGGAATATCAAGTAGCAAAGCAGGGGAAAAAAAATCCTCTTAAGTACTCAGTCAATTACTTTCAGCTTTCAAAAAAAAGGTTTGTCAATTCAAAATATTCATCTTACATGACAACACAGTCTAATCTACTGTCAGTGGATTGTCATCCTCAAAAGAGAGTGGCAGAAAGGGGAGAACCTGTGCTCCAGCCTCACTGGGAATCTGCAGCTCGGGCTGAGAGAGGAGCAGGAATGGTTTCCAAGGAGAGGAACCGATTCAGCTCCAAGGAGACATTTCTGAATTGTTTAACTTGCCTCCCTGCATCAATAATTTGTCTTCTCTACCTTCCAAAAGTCAGCCTTCGCTAACAGCGCCGGAGGAGGCTGGTCAGGGAGGGTTTAATGAATGAAACTGAAGCAATCTGGTGGTGACAATGCAGCTGCTACACGGACTGCATCCAGCGCTCCCCACTCCCCTCCGGGGGCTGCTGGTGAGCTGACTACCCTGAACGATGGGCAAGCAGCTCAAAAGTGAGCCCCATTTGTAGGGAAAAATTAACTACTCGATCTCTAATGAACAGTCTTTCTCCACACAACAATACCCTCTGCTCTACAAGCAATTAGCAAATTGAAGCGCTCTCTTTGTGGACCTGCATTAATTTACTCCTCGATGTGGCACATTAAATAGCTCACAGGTACAGCACAGCACAGCAGTGGCAACAGCCAGCACCATAAAATAAAAGCTTGCTTCAAAGAGTTCAGGAAGCAAAATTAGGCGTGCTGCATACAGGGAATAAATCAAAACAACCTTCATTTAGAAACATCATTTTAGTCTTATGCTTTCATCAAAAAACATGATTATAGTAAGAGTCACGTTAATACAACATCGGTACTCTACAACGGAGGGAAACAAGCAGCACATTCACTACCTCAAATCGAAAAGAGCAATTTTTATTCTTTCTCATCACGGTGAAATACCTGAGAACATACACAGCTGCCTATTCTGGGGTTGTGCCTTCACAGCTATAAACCCCAAGGGAGAGTCCACAGAAGGAAGGCCACTTGTTGGAAGGGCAGCATCTCTGCAGGGGAGGAGAGGAGGAAGAGGTTTTGCCTGGCAGAGCTGGAACACAGCTACAAAAAATGGCATTTTTACAGCTCACTGAAGCCCAAGATACCCTTAGAAGTATTTTATATGCAACAGTTGTATGCAAATCCAAGTCAAGTGTGATAATTGGCAAATTTAGGTATAATGTTAATTAATAGCTATTTCAAATTAATTAACTTCTAAGATAAATTCTTGCTTCTCCTCTTTGAGAGTTAACACACAATTTAAATTTACAAGGATATATCGGCTACCGATCACAGAAATAGGGAATTGTTGTATGTTCTAACATGCCAAATCACTTCAGTCTCCTTGTGCTGGCTGCCCCCCATTCCCTGGCAATTTCACAGTTTATTATTTCTCTGATCACTCACAAAAGAAGACAGAGAATGAAGCCTCTTGGCTCAAGCTGGATGGCCTTAGTGTGTGGCTGAAGTGTGATGTGACCTCTACAGGGTCCAAGCCAGCACATCTTATCTGGTGCCATAGGCTGGGGAAGAAGGGGAAAAAAAAAAAAAAAGCCCAGTATCACCTTTTCCTATCTGATTCAGGAAACACAAGGCAAATAAAGTGCCTTGAAGCTGCAGTTGAAATACAGAAGGAAACTTGAAAACATGGCAGCACTCCCAGGACAGTTCTGATAAGGAAAGCACTGTCTGCAACAATTAGAATTCAATCCAATGTAGAAACATAAGCACCACGCTGATGAGTTCCACGGAACAACGCAGGAATAGGATGAGAACAATTTGAAGAGAACTTTGCAGTCACTAATTACCTCTCACACAAAGAATGAGGCTCTGGCTTGTGGGGAAAACAGAAGGAAAACTTTGATTTCACAAAAGCCACAGACAGATTACTTCTGGGGGTGGCAGAGACTGAGCAGAAGTAACTCATCAGCCACTTGCAGTCAGACTTCACTTTATTTGCATATTGTGATCCTGCATATTAAAATACTGTGAGAACTGAAATTAAATTTTCATTAGTGTTCAATCTGAAATCTCACCCGGGGGATTCAGCTTTCAACAGTTCATGCATGCATTTCCCTGTTTACTTTAAAGTTAGATATCTATTTATCTCATGCTAGCCAACACTTGTGGCCTTCAACCCATTGCACACCATTATTGCCCAAGGGCAGCAGTACAGGATTGTTTCTGCACCTCTGAACTGCACTGTGGAATTACTCTGAACTAACTGGTCATTTCTAATTTAACATATTTTGACACTTTGTAGTTGAAATTACCAATCTTTCACAAAATTCCATCAGTTCAGACCACAATCAGAAAGACAGTTTAGTACCAGCCATTGCTAAATAATTTCCTTGCTGCTTTTACAGGCTCCTTTTTGCTGCTCTCAACAAAGTTCTCCTGGTTATAAAATCAAATGCACATCCCCTATAAAGTGGGAAAGAACAACTACAAATAAACTCTGCTGCTGTCTCAAAAGCATCCAGAACACCATGTTATCTCACAGGAGCTGGATTGGAGGTGGCAGGGGGCTCAGTCTGATGCAAAAGTGAAGAGGAAAATTCCCCAACAACTTTTGAATGTGTTTCAGAAATTTAAATTCAGTGAAACCACGCTCGCTCTGACTTGCAGAAAAGCTGCAACAGGCAAAGCAGAGACCATAACTTACTGACATAATTTATGAGGATAGGTTTGCAGCTCAATGAAAAGCATGTGTCTCAGGCCACAGCTTATGTAGTTTTCTGTGTAATTTAGTCCTTAATTTTACCCCAAGCAACGACAGGAAACACAGGAAACGAGAATGCCTGTGAGCCAGATGTCCCACATCTCCAGGGACTCGTGCTCCTGGGCATCCCAGCAAACCACAACACCCAGGGACTGAGGGCCACTGCTTTGTCCAGAGCAGTGAGAGTGTTTTCCATGAAAAAAACAAGAGCTGCTCCTTCCCTGAAAACCAGTTTTGTACTGGATTTGTGCAGGGAAATGCCGCCCCCCAGTGAGAGACAAAAAGCAGCTGGTTACCAAAATCAGGGAGGGATAAAGCAAAGCTCTTGGGCGCTACGAAAAAAAATGATGCTGCAAATTGAAAAATAGCCAAAGTCATCGCTATAATTACTGAAAATGCAGGGAAAACATCTCCCCTAGCAAAGATACAGGCTCCTGTCAACACTCTATCAGGATTTACTGGACAAAGGGATAATAACCACACCTTTCTCTTGCTCTTAAGTCTCAAGGACAGACCAATCTCTCTCCTTCTCTTTACGAGACACAGTCACTTAGTAATGTCAAGAATTCTTGACAGTAAGCTTATTATAATGAAATAACCCCAAGCTCTCCCTGGTTAGACTATGAGAAAAGGGTGTTAAAGTGACTGTGGAACAACTGATACAAGATGAGGAAGACAGGATTCCAAGCAGAAATTGCCCACGTCCTTATTCCTGGCAAACCACTTGACCTAGCTTAAAGTAAGCTGCACGGTCCTGCAGCAGAACCCTGGCTTTTGTTCCCACTCTGCCTAACAACTGCTGAGAGACCCAGGGCGAAGCACTAAACTCTGAAACACCTCCTTTTCTCTCCCTCTCTAACCTAAAGATAATACTGCCTCTGTATAACCCTTCCAAAACCTTTGAACAAGGATAATCTCCGAGCACAGAGTGCCACTGTTGACACAAACCACACCTGATGAGCCACAGCACCCGGGCACTAAAAGGATTAAGCACCATGATAAGTGCAGAAGTCCAGAACCAACACGTCCAGAGATGGCAGCAACCTCATCTCCCTGATCCTCAAACCAAAGGTGACCTTCACAGCTGCAATAAAATGTAAAACTTGGAGAAAGACCCTGAACTTCTCTAAATCTATTCCATCAACACTGTTCGCCTAATCTCCCAGGCAGATGCTGCCACGGAAGGAAGGGAAGCAAACTGGGAGATGGAAAATGCAGAGCCTTCTATCCAGGAAAGGATGCCTCCTGAGAGATTGGACAGCCCCATGCCAGGCTGAAACACTTAAAAACAAGGCAGGTAGGCAGGAAAATAGTGGGATCAGGTAACAGAACTGTGTTGGTAGAGGACACAATAAAGGAAACTCTCACACCTACTAGGTTTAGCAGAAAGAGGAAAAAGAGAGGACTTGATTTACATTTCTCCTACTTCACAGGTTTCTCAATTCCACAAGGGATTGGAGGACATGTCACTTCCTCTTCAATCCCACTGGAGAAAAAGGATGCTCATCAAACTTTCTCTTATCACAAAAGGAATGAAAAACAGAAAAGATGGTTAAATAAGCATTGGCCATTGTTTACATGAAAGCGTGTGAAAATTCTCAGACTCCATATTATACACAAAAGGCTTAGCAAAAAACAGGACAACACAGAACCACCTTCATTTTGCAAAAGCATCTCAAAACAAGAACAATCATTCGTTGTTTCAGTCTCTGAGCTACAGCCGAGGTTGAGGTGAGGCTGAGGGGCGACACCCCAGAGACTCCTCTCTCCCCCCTGTTTTCCCTTGAGGTTTTTATTCATCACCTTGCTGAGAAGGAGCACAGAGACCAGAAGATTAGCACAGCTCTGCTGGGAACAATAAACTTCTCTAATAGGTCTCCTTCCCTCCTTCCTAATCAAATGGTGCTGCAGTCCCCTGGGGAGAGAGTACAGTGCCAAACAAAAAATGTGAGTTTGCAGCTGCTTCCTCAACAGCAAAGGGCAGCCTGACTGATGAAACTCTGCCAAGCCAATTGCTTCCAGCATGATGCAGTTGGCCAGCACAGCATCTCCAGGACACACACAAGAGACTGCGGGATGCTGATGGACTCTTCAAAGGAGTCACTCCCCATCACTGGAACACCCATCCGAGAGGCCTCTGCCACTAAAATTCTCTTTGTGGCCTCAGAAGTATTCCTACCTCAGAGAAGCAGCTGAGTCTGAAGATGGAGCAGGAAGTCCCTTCCCTTTGGCTGCTCCACAGCAAAAATTTTAACGCAACAGCAGAAAGATAACCCGGCATAAAAATCTGTGTTTTGAGGGTCGGCCATGCATCTCTTGCCAGGAGTAAAAGGGATTATTAATATATTAGTGCAAGTCAAAAACATTAGGAGAGTACCAGCCCATTCCACAGGGAAATAGCAAATGGGTAAAGAAATACAAAGTATCTGGAGGCCACTAAGGAGAATTAATTTCACTGTGCTGTGGTCAAATCTCCAAAGGTGAAATGAGGGGATACCAGCACCCAATCCTGAAACAGATGTAGCACATCTGGGAATCTGGTAATTCATCAATATTTAGGTGATCTGAAAACAGGAACTGTAAGCAGTTCTGCGATCTGGTGAGCACCATGTTTTCCTCAGGTTGTATTAACCCTCCTGGAGCTGGGAAGCAGGGTTAGAGACAAACAGAAGGCACAAGTGCTAATGGAACAGGATCCCTTGCCATGATATGTAACAACGAAGCCGGTTGAAGGAGCAGGGAACAAATGTCTGTGCATTTGTTTAATTTTCTGGCAAAATTTTAAGCCAGAAAATTTTAGTTTGTTTACTTTTTTTCCCTCCCCATCCTTTAGGTTATCAGCAGAATGAGTTCAGGCTCCAAAGCCTTCTCTTGATGAAAGCAAACGTTAGTACTCACCTAACCCAAAAAGAGGAAATGTCAAAAACTACAAGTGGTGGCCGTGTGACACCCAGCATCTACCAAACTGTCAACTCCTTCCTGTGCATTTTTGCCAGTACAACCTCCCTGGATTTTAGTTCTCCCCAGCAGTTGCCTCCAACTAGGTTTGATAGCTAAGGGGAAGGAAATAGCATTTAGTTCATGAAATCTGTAAATTAGCCATCAAAAATGTTCACTCTTATCCGTTCATCAGAAAAAATGGTGGAATTACATCTCTACCTAAAAAAGCCCTTCTAATTTCAGCCCGATGAGTCAGCACTGCTGCATCTCATCACTAGGAGTGATTCATTGTCACTGCACTTCTCAAAGTCAAGAATAAGGGTACTCACCCCAATTCACTGTCATCTCATAACTCCTCTGGACCCAGGCACCGTGTTTGCACGCAGCACTGTTATAATGATTTATGTGAGCGTGTCACTTTTAATTTAAAGGGATAAAGAGTTATTGTCAGTCTACCAACCATAAAGCAACATTTTCTTTCCACTGAGCTGACAGTTGAATACCTGGAAAATATTCCTGTTTGCCAAGAAAGGAGAGGGCTCCACAGCCCACAGCCTTAGGGTATCAGTGCTTCTGAAGACAGGAGTGGATGGCCAGTGCCTTTGGAGAGGAACACTAGTACTGAGGAGAGTTTTTAAAAGCCTCACAGCGGAGTTAGAATATGAATAAAAACTCAGACAACAGCAGTATGGATGGAAAGCCTCTGCCCCAAGTGAAACAGTGAGGAAGAGGGTTTGGGGTGTGGATTAGACCCCAGAAAGATGATCTGTAGCTGGATGAAACAAGGACTATCAGAAGCTAATCAGCAGCACAGCTATACTTTTCTTAGTCAAGTCCCGTAATATCACAGCCACTTTTGATAACCTGCTAACACAAGGCTACTGAACAACTCACACCGACCCTACACCCCTGAGTGGGCCAGTGCCTTCCTTTAAGCTGCCCAAGGCTGTTGACAGCTGGTGATGTTGGTGATAGCTCAGAAAAGATGTCTTCAATCGTGCTGTGAGCCCTGTCCCTAATGCTATCTCACTGTTATCCCCACAAACGCACTCCCAACAGGAGCTCTCAGCCATGTGGGCACACTTCCTTGGGCAACTGTTGTGAGGCAGCCAGAAAACAACACTGGGAGGTGAAGATCTGTGTTTAAATCAAACTTTCTTTGTTAACTCGAATCAAGTTTGGTTTCTGTTCTGGTTCTCAGCACTACTGCATAGGTTGTCCCAGCTCAAATAAAGGTCAAGGAGGGGTTTCAGCCAGCACTATCCTTGGCTTGGAGAATTACAGCCAGCGTGGTTTTGGCATCCAGCAGAACAGTGAGTAGAGTGCCTGAGCCTCGGAGGGTCTCCAACAAATTTCAAACTCTTGGAAGTTGCTAGGTAACAACATCCACCCCCAGGGCAGGACTGTGCAGTGTTTGCTCTGACAAAGCAATGCTTGCCTTGCCCTGGTTTCCACCCAGGAATGTGTGTGTTGAGGACCTGTGTCCTCTGCTGCCAGAGCATTTCCAGCCTCTAGTCTGGGTGCATAGTTGGATTTTGCTGAATAAAGCAAACATCCCATTTTAAACATAGCTATTATAATTAGCAGAAGCTCACTGCTCAATTCCCCTTCCAGACAGGGATTTCCAAATGTCAGAGTGCTTAGCACAGCTGATCTGTGCTGGCTGCTCTGAACACAACTGACCTAGGAGGGTCCACAGCATAAAACCAAATCCTACCGTGGGTGGTGAGATGGAAAAACAAACAGGATAATTGTCCTCCTTCAGCCTGTACCTTCATTTTCCTGTGCCATCTGCACCAAGGCAAGGTTAGCAGAGACTCTTTGACACGGAAGGCATATTCATGCTTGAGGCCAAGCAGGAATTTCTCTTAGAAATTTATACCAGTTTTCTGAGTCAGCCCTCCAGATGACTCTGCATCATCCTGCTTGTCCTGCCAGGGTATCATGGCATTAAAATCAAAGGGCAGTAAGGGGAGGACAAAAAAGGGGGAAAACCCCAAAGCATCAGAGCTACTGCTGCTAAAACCATTTTGCAGAGGCTCTGGCAAATGCAGAGACCAGTTTTAAACAGTATTCGCTTTCTAAATCTGTTTTGGGAAAGCAAAAACAACCTTATTCTTTACAAGTGATTTCCAATATTAAAAGAAATTGCCAAGTATCTTTTCCCAGCACAGACCTCCCCACACCCAAGAGCTCTCTCCTTGAAGGAGAAGTGTAGCACTCCCATTTCCAGGTACTGCCTAAATCAGTGGCTCCCCACCTTCCTGCAGACACTTCAGAAACCCTGGCAGAGCTCCACACCTCAGAATGACCCACGGAGCCAGCAGAAGTCCCTGTGGGTTTATTAATGTGGGCCTCGTGCAACCTCTCACCTGTGGTGTCCAAGTGTCTCACCCACAGCTCCTGCCTCGCTGTTTGGGATATGCCAGGAGAAACCCCACAAAGGGCTGAAGCAGATTAGCACCAAGCTGCTCAATAAAAGGAGAAACCACAGTTTAAAGATCGTGTGTCCTTTGCAAGGCCACATGGGCAGCCATAATTTACAATTACTATATTTTACCCCATCAGCTTTGTACTACAAACAGGTTAGAGGCAGAATTTGCCTGAAGTTTACGGGAAAAAGACTGGAAGGAAAAAAAACCAGAGGTTAACAACCTCTCTATCCAAAGACATTCCTTACACTGAAAAACTAAAAAATCCTGCAAGATTCCAACTGGAAGGAAAAAAAAATTGTGTAAAATACCCTCAAATAAAATCAAACATCCCTGCACACCATGGTCATGCTCCTGTAACTTCTTAGAAGAGGAACAAAACTCTCCTACTTTTATTTGAGAATTTATTCAAAATAAATACATCCCAATGGAATTTAGCACACTGTAGAGGCTCCAGGAAAAATCATAAAAAAAAGCAAGCAAACTAAAAAGATCCTTTCTTGGCATGCTCTTGAAAGAAGGATTCACCACATTTCTGATTGACTGCCACTGTGGTTTAAATGAATCAGCTATAAATAGGCAGCAAATGCAAGGCAAGCACTTGAAGGGAACAGCAAGGGGTTTTTTTTGTTTCCTCTTGTTATTGCTTAATGGTCTGTTGGGAAGGAGGTGGCTGACAAGGTAGAAGAAATGTGGTAAAAATATAAAGAAACAGAAAAAGCTGGGGTGTGGGAAGGAGGGATAAGGAGACATGAAGACATTTGAATATATGAAATGTGCAAATACCTTTCTGGCTCTGGTTTTCCAGAGGAGTGAAGGATGAGGGATGGGAGCAGGCACACAGACTTGGAGCTGGGGATGCCCTGAAGGTTCCCCTCACACCCACACCTTGAAGAAGGTTTTTATGTTATCAGTAACTGCAAAGTGAAGCTTCTGTGGGCCACCTTGGACTAATTTCTAGTCTTTCCTGCATATCAGATTCAACATACGAAGTGCAGCCATTAAAGAAAAGCGCTGGAAGTGTTTCTGCAGCCCTCTTGTGCCAAGAGCCATCCAAAACAGGAGTGGACTCAAAACAATCCAACTTAAGCAGCCATCCACATCATAACAAAAGTGAAAATACTCCTGTCAATGAACACCATAGCTGAAGGAATCTGAGTCACACCCAGAGGGCATCCAGTTTCTGGAAAGCACTTGCAGGGAAATTTCTAATAAACTACTTTTTAAATATTGAATAATTGCTTCTCAAAATAGCTGGAGATTATTTCACAGCTCTTGTTCCAACTGTCTGCTCACTCTCCTTCTCTCTCCCACAGCTAGTCTGACTGCCCACAACATCCCCAGTCTCCAGCTTTCTGGCATCCTTTTTAATTACTCCTCTTAATCTTATGCTCCTTCTTTCAAGCCTGAAGGAGGCTCTCACAGAAACCAAGGAGCAGAAAACCTGGTTTCCCTTCCCAAGGAGTCTGACTAACTTTAAAGACCTTCTCCCCTCCTGCAAGTATTTCCTTGCAACTCCATGGCAGATCTTGCCAGTGAGCAGCCCAGGACCTCCTCAGAGCCTTCTCCTCTGTGGGGATGGAGGCTGATCCCATGTCAGCTCTGCCCAGATTTACAGCCTTCTCAAAACTAATTGTTTCCTCCTGTAGGGAGGAGGAGAAAGCTACTAAAATGGCCTGAAATCCAAACTTTTACACTTCAGCAGTTACTATATTTTTCCTTAAAAAAAAAAAAAAAAACAAACATTTTGCAAAGGGTATTCAAGAGGTACAAGAAAAAGCCCTGCAGAGACAGGATCAGAGTAAGTAAGGAACATCCTTGCACTGCACGGGCCTGGTACATATTCTGTGTTTGCCAATCATCAGTTTAATTTTCACTGCAAGATCGTGCAGGAGAGGGCAAAGTGCAGGGTTAACCAAGCCAGGGCTGAAGCCCTTTGTTTATGCACAGAACTGAGCAGCAGGAACAGAAGGGACTGTTTCCACATGCTGCCCCGTCAGTGCTGCTCAGTTTTGGGCTGAAAGGATTAACTCCAGAGGGAGCACTGCAATTTCATCTTAGCTGTGGTTCATTTGTTTCCCTTGGCCCTTCTGCTGAGACTGCCAAAGATGCCAGACAGGATGATATTTCTGAGATGTGGGTGTTTATCTTCTCGGAGCGAACCAAACAGCAACTCATTTCAGGGAAGCAATCCAGCAACTCACAATAGCTTCTTGCTCCAGCAAATGCAGCCTGACGAGGCAAAAGGTGAAAGTGCCTGATGGTGCCATTAGCAACCTTTGAGTTTCCTCGCTCCTGAGTGCCCGTTGAGTAAAACTGCTATAGAAACGTGAGAGATCTCCATTCGGCAGGGGAAGAGAGTGAGAACATGTGCCAAGATAACCTCAGTGATTAGCTCCTGCCACACAGGCACAGGCTGTATTGAAGTGCTCCTCCCCAGCACAGTGGGATGCTCAGGGCTGGGAGCTCTGTTCCAGAGGCTACTGGTGGCAAAGCATCATGGAGCATGACAGAGCTCCCTCACGAGAATACTTACAAGTAAGAATTGCCAACACTTGTTTGTTTCAAGCTTCTTCTCATGCTTCAATTTTCTTTCTTCTTAACCAAGCAGGAAAACAGCTACACGCATTTACCTGGGCCTAAAAGTGCCTGACCCCAGGGCAACACCAGCTTGTTTGTCCCAGGTTGATATACACCAAAATAGTGACTCACACTTTGTGCAAGAAGCCACAGAGGAAGGGTATAGAAATGCACATTTGCTGTAGGAGTGGTTGTATTTGTGCCATGCAGCAGCCTCCAGAGATATTCATGAAGACTTGAGTGTGACCTTTCCTTCTCTCAGTTCCCTTTGCTGGTCAGAAAAAAAGCGTAATCCAAAGAGCAAGTGGAATGTAACAGAAAATAATACCCACAATAATTGCAGTAATGTGCACAGTGTCGACGGGCTGCAGGAATTGGGTACAATGACTGTGGATCTCGCCTGGCCTAAATAAAAAGGTGCTCATTATCCTGAAAGGAAATGCCACTTACGAACGATAAGGTCATGCTGCACTGGGAAGATAAATGTCATTTCTCTATACAGCTGTGATGGCCTCACCTACTGTCTTCAAAAATGGACCTAAACAGCAAAGCAATAAAAAGCCTGTAGAATTAGCCTGGGACATTATTGTTTTGAGAGTGTAAAATCACTCATCTAGAGCTCTTTAGACAGGCTTTCCTAGGAACACTTAATATGAGTACACGTGTATTTACATTGTGCCTTTTGGGAGTAATAATACATGAAAATAATTAACCGACACTGTCAAACAAGCTTGGATGTGTTTGGTACCACATTTTTCGAAAGAATTTGAGACTCACCATGTATTTTATACAGCTGTACACATTCCCAGGAATTAAATCCACCTGCATAGGTAGTTTTGCACTCGTCACAGGGCCCCCCCCACCCAGGCAGCCTCTGCCAAGCATAATGAGCAGCTCTAAATAAATACCATCCATAATGCCAACAACTCCTCTCTTTTCAGCAGCTCTGCGGGCTGCCATGCTGCAGCTGAGAGACAATTCAGTACACTCAGATGATCTTTAAGCACACGGTGCAGAGCAATCCCCTCGGAACGGGAAGGGCAGCATCCATCCCCTCCAAGCAGGACCTTCCAGGCCAGGCTCTTTGAAGAAGGGGTGCCTCATTTCAGCTCTCTGCACGTGGGGGGCTCCTGCCCCTCCACACCCACACATGTGCAAGGCAAATAACTGCAGAACATCAGTCACTGCTTGCACAGTCCCACCTAGAGGGGTTGTCACTGCAGACGTCACTCCTGCTGTCCCTTCCTTCACGCAAAAGGTCACAGAACACTTCAGAAACCAGCACCTTATTCTGCCAAGGTGGAACTAGACCCATGGAGGCCAAAGGAGCACACATTTTATCTGAGTACTTGAGATATCAGGGGGCTGATATAAGGCTGCATTTCCATACAAGAAATGACCTCTTGTAAAAGGGAATAAACCAGAAAGTGAAGAACTCTGCATCCATATGTTAATAAAACAGAGTACTCAATAGAATTGCCAAGGGTAGGGCTGGCAACAACTGCCTTAGCAATAATACCCACCCACAAAGATCACGGGGTTTAGGGTCTCTACCATCAGGTCAGGCACTGCACAGCCTCGATTTTATGAAAAATTCAGAGTTTGTGGGCTCTCAAATAATACTTCAATAATTAATACGGATACAGACACTCATCATTTCTTTGTGTATATAAATAATGTACAGTGGTAACCTTTATACAAAGAAGCCTCAAACCCTCTCCCTTTACACATGATATTCTACTTAAAATAACCTCTACAAGCAATTACTCTGTTCACGTTTACAGTTACTGAACATCTTACCGGGCTTTTATACACCATTAATACCATAACACGTAATCTTTCACGCTTCTTGTTGATTTCCTTTAAAAAATCAAAGATATTTAGGTTTAGCAGCTCTTCCAAGAATCAGCTTTCCAATGATAATGAACAGTTTTCTACAATTTACCAAAAAGAAGCGAAGTCGATGCCACAAAAACTCACGTTTGGGAGTCTGACATGTGGAATGCAGGCACAGGAACACAGAACAGATAAAAATCAATGTCTTAAGCCAGGAATCAGTTCTGTTTTTAATGTGGGCTTGAACAGAACTAGAAATCTGAGCGTACATCTGTCAAAGCTGCAGCCATTAGAGCCGTTTAAACAAATTGAAAACATAAATCACATCAATATGTCAAATCGATGTGCCATGCATTTCATAGCCATGATACTGTCACCACAGCTGGATTCATGGCACGTGTGTTCTACAGCACTGCTTGTTTTATTAAACAGCATAAATAAAATTCAAAAGAAAAATGTTACAACTTGCATTACAGGGAGACTGTGGCTTTCTCTACAACTTCGGACTTTCAGTTTGTTTTGCTGAAAAGCTTTTTAGCACAATCAAAGCACATTTGACATTAACACTGATTAAAGCAAATAGATAAATTGCAAAGCCTCTGAGAAAGCAGAATTGTTCCTTACAATTTACCTGGACCACCCCTGAACAGAGGAGATCTGTATCAACAGCTTAGTTTTTATTCACAGCATGGTGAGAACTGCTATCAGCTGGGTTTTTCACTTACTCTGCTCCCAGCCTTATCCAATAGTAGGCTGGTCACACTGAAGTGCAAAAGAAAAAAAGAAAAATAAAGTGAGACATCCAGGCAACTGCCTTTGGATTCTGTTCACTGTTATGACTGGCAATGGTGCCATGCTCGAATTCATGACCTTAACACAAACCAGGCAGAAGAAATGGAGGTGCTGCAGCCTCTGGACAGCCCAGGCCATGGCGAAAGGCTGGGTGAACAGATGGGAGCAAACACAGCTCACAACATGGAGAAGCACTAAGGGTGAACGATTATGGGTGTTCTGAAACAAAACAACTGCAATTGGCACTTGCACTTAGGCCCCATTCGACAAACTGCTCGGGCACTATGCTGAACCAGGCTTCTTAGACTAATTAGTTCCCTGAAGAAACACCTCTTCTACTACTTGTAATTAAGGGCAAAATAAAGAATCAATGGGCTTCAAAAAGAAAACCAAGACAGCAACTACTGTTGTTCTAATTGCCACAATAACCAAAGTACTAGGCGCATTAAAACGGATCTTATAATCCTTGCAAACTGCAAAGAGCAGGAGTGTTGGGATCTGCAGGAGCATGGGAGCAACCTCGTGTTGGTGTTGTTTTCTTAAAGCATTTTTTTCTGTTTTTATGTTATAACTATTTGGTAACAGGATTTCAACAGAACTCTGTAGCTGGACCTCACAGAAACACAGTGGGCACAACTGTGCTGAGACTAAGTGGAGGCCCCACAGGAAATCCTTGGAATCCTTACAGGATGTTTTTAAACACAAAATAATCATTAAAAATGTAATTCACTTACAGGTCACCATCATCATGAATTAAAAGATGACATGAAAACACAGCTACATACTTTAAACCTTAAATTATGCATAGATTATGCAATTACTCTGAAATGAAGCACTACAAATCACCAAATTCAAATCCAATGATTATAAAAATCAACAAATCTCAACAAGTTCAGATCATCTCAAGACTCCCAGAAAAGAGCTATTTAATGTCATTAATACACCTCAAAGTTAGGGAACAGGTAAAATTTCCGTGTAAAACATTATCCTGATGTGTCATCTTAGCTCTTACTTTTTGTCAGGAGACATTCGTTTCCTTTTTACCCAGAACTGCTGGGTTTCCATGGGCTGTTAAAGCTTTCATTGATGTGAGGAGGTGCCTGAGCAGCAGTTCTAACAAACAGGAGACATTATTGGCCTGAGCCTGACTGATTCACTGAAAAAGTTCAAAAGAGATGAGAGGCACTGGCTTGAGAACCCCTGTAGGAAACATAATCTAAACAAGCCCAGCTTCTAGCTTGGACAGAAACTGGTCAACCCTGGCCAATTCTCCCATTTTCCCAAATTTTCCCATTCCTAAAGAGTCAGGCACCAAAATATTTATCTGGTGGTTGAGCCACATGAACTTGTACCACACACTTCAGGAAACTCTGGGTTGGAAGTGCTCTGGAGAATGTGGCACTGCCTCCGAGGAGATCCCAGCTCGTTCCAGAAAGGGACCATATACCTTGGAAGCTGTTGGGAAACTTTGACCATTCCTGCCCAAGGCAAAGCAGATGTGTGGCACAGCAGTGGCACGGGCTGTACCTGCACAATCCACATGGATCAGACCAGTGCTATCTCAGATCACCACACTCCCCAGCCTGGAAGAGATTCACAGAGGTTAAATCTCCAAATTAAACACAGAAAGCAGTAGTCCTAATGTTAAATGTTTCTCTAACACTGCAGAAAATCAAACAATTCTGCAATTGTGCAAAGCAACACTGGAAAATGGTGCAAGCTCCAGAGGAACTTGCCCAGCAACCCCTCTACTGCCTCTCATCCATCCCTTAGCACTGCCTGCAGCAGCAAGTGATGGAGATCAACATAAGAACATGCTTCTACTCTTTCAGAGCCTTCCCTTTGAAAAGCTGGGAGCTATCTGTTCCTAATCCATTCCCCAAAAGATGCTTAATTTGCCTTTTTCTGTCTTCTGCCTGAGAGGGAAGGGACGTGTCATCACTGCTCTGCCTGTGCCCCATTCCGGCCCTGCTCCCCAGCTGCAGGAGGGGATTTGCACCACCCTGAACTGATGCAGCTCTTTTTATGCGACGCCTTTGCCGTGGATGGGGCCACTGCTCCCACTCCAAATGTATTCCTGCTTCCTCCTCCTCCACCTAAAGACATCTAATTGCAGAGCCTGTATCTCTCAGCACAGGCATGCAGGCTCTCCAGTGTAAAGCATTTTGCAGCTCTCAGCGTCGCATGAAACGCTCTCCCCTGTTCTATTGTGGTAAATATGACTCATAACTGCACCTCAGTTATCGGCTCTTTCCAATACATCACTAAGAAAGAACCCAATTTTAAATCTTCTGTAGGAATTTAGACACAGTTCATCTGTTTCTCATGTTTCCTCATAGCCAGGGACATCTGAAGCTAATCCAAATCCTTAGGTCAAGCCTCTTTTGTGCTTGGTTATTCATAACAGCACCAGAAGAGGCTGCAGGAGGATTTGTTTGTACCAAGAGGATTTTAAGTGGAGCATTGTTGGGAAGAAAGGAAGATGTTTCTGTGGCTGGCACCCATCAATCTGCCAGGGCTGAAGTGAGTACTTGGAGCCTGAGCACAGGAGCATTCCCACATCCCGTGAGCATCAAACCTGGACAGCAGGACAGTGATATCAGCACAGTCTCACCTAGGCTGGGTGTGCTTCCTGCAGGCTGGAGCACTCAGCCAGCCGAGTCCACCATGAACACCCTGCACTGCTAACACAGGTGATTGCTTACATTTATCATTACTGCACAGCTTTACAGGAGAGAGTCAAGATGTGACCCAGCAAGAGAACAAGGGGCACAGTGTCACTGACTGCATCTGCACCACGAGTGTGACTTTCAGCAAGAGGTGATAGCAATGACAATTGTCTACCCCTGTCCTTACTGCACTCAAAGTACATGAGAGCAGCAGAGCTGGAAAATGCTTTTCTCTCCATGTACTTCAATATGCAGCCAAGAGGTAAAAGTGTCCTTGAGGCTGCTGGTTGGTTTGCAGCTGGGGCTATTTTTCTGGGGGTTTGTCCATAAGGCAGCTTTTCACAGGCAAGAGAAGTTGTGCTAGTTAATGATTCACCCTATGCAAGTTGGTGACAGGACATTCTCATTCCTGAGAATGATGGAGGTTGCTTCCAGTTAGCTGTGGTCCCTGGGAACTGCTGACTTAAAGCCATTCTTAAACTGTCAGAGCATCCACACACTAAAAATAGCTGCAAAAATCTCCCTGTAGTGAAAACAATGCTGGCTTGTGCAGAATATCTCCAGTGTAAGGAAGTGCCACAAACTGCTTCTCTTGATCAATTACTGACTTCCAGGACAGATCCTGAGGAATCTCCTCAAAAAAATTACAGCAACTGAATTTTAAAATCTAGATGGACCAAACAAAAAGTCTCAGATACACAGAGACAGGATCTGCTGCAACATCAATTAGTTTTAGGAGTCACTGTCCTTCCACAGGGCAGGGACTGTCACCTTTAACAAATCATTAAACCTCTTGGTGACTTGACTTCCTCATTTATATGATGATTATTTGCCAGGTGTTCTCCCAGAACACAGCCACTGGCAGGTGTAAAAGGGAAGGGAGAGAACTAATGACTCACTGACTCGATAAGGTCACCCAGGTCTGAAGGAAGATGAAACACGTGAAATAATACAGAACCCAAGATAATCTATTTTGCAGGATTGCCAGAGAACACAGGCCTGACCTGCTCTCCTTCAGCAAAGAAAAAACAAATGCAAAGGACCTCAGTGGTTCTTGGGAAGGCTTGAGTCTGCCAAGAGATGCCAAAGCATTTGGGTTCAAAGTGCTATTTCGACAAGGTGTTTGCTTTGTCAGAAGATGATGTTCAGCCCTGTGACTGCTTCAGCAATCAGTGGGAGCTGATGCGTGGAGCATCTCAGCACCATCTCCAGGGACAGCCTGTTTTCTCCTACGAGCCACAGACAAGATGCTACAGTGACAGCAAAGTCTGGGCAAGTGAAACATATGCCATTCTCAAGTGGCAGCAAAGCTCTAGCGATTCCGATTTGCTCCTTACGGACATCCAAAGTGAGCAGAGTAATCATCTCACTGCTTCTTAAAGTTGTCACTGAGCAAAAAAAGGTTGGATGGCAGCAGAGAGGTAAAGAAAGTAGGCAGGAGAAACTTGAAAATTAAAACAAACTCCTCTGTACCTTGCACACATGGGAGGAAACGTCTCTGTAAAGTTCCCATCACCACAGAAGCCCCTTCTGCTGTGTAAAGGAGCAATCTACCTTTGAGGAGGAGAGGAAATATGGCAAAGGAGCAAGATAAACAAAGTGTGGATCAAAGGGGAAAAAAAAGAAGGCCAAAAAAGTGAACAAGTGCTGATGGGGGAAGCTGGGTGGCAGACAAGGAAGAGCTGTTAGCTGCTCAAATTAACATTTTCATGCATTCACCGTAAAATTTAAGCACTTTAAGCACTGGGGTGGCTGCTGAGTAAACCCTCTTTGCAAGGAGCAGATTGGTGACTTCACACCACAAAATCATCAACGTCCAGGTTTCACCATCAGCAGATGCAGTGCAGTTATCAGGGGCAGATAATGTGACAATATTTGGTCAATGAGCTTTGAGGTCACCAGTAATGCCCGTGATGGAACAAAAACACAGAACATATGGCATTTCATGTGCTGAAACTGTCAGACTCAATTAACTGATTAGAGTACATATGGTGCTCACAGACAGGGGAAATCTCTCAGTGTAGAAGATGCTGGAGACCACTGAAGGTGTCAGCGTGAGCCTTCCCTGCAAATCTCTCTTCATTAAAGTTTCGTATGGAGCCAGGAGTGTTGTAATAAAATCACTATTAATGCAGTTATATTTATGATTATCTCCCTTTTGTGCAGCTGGATTTAACTTCTCAAACACTAAACTCCACATCAAAGCTTTTTCACAGGAACTGCCGCATGCACAGAAGCTTCTTGTTTTGTCATATTTACCTTGAAATTAGAAGTAATGAGAGCTAAGGTGGTAAAAGTTAACCAAGATTGGCAAGAAAACTATTAATGTGACCAGGATCAAAACAAAAACTCACTCTGCCATAGAAATACAGTTACAATTCTATTAAAGTATTTATAACAGGCTGGCCAGGGACAAACTCATTCCCTCTCCAGTTCCAAAACACGCTTTTAAAAAAGATGGTGAGTGACACTTCATTAACCACGTGAAATGGGCTGACATAGCCTGCTTGCTTTTCCAGCCACCATTTCAGATGACACTTTTCTTTGCATCTCTCCATGTTTTACTTTCAACACTCTGTAAAATGCTTCCTTGAACCCCTCCAGCCACACCAGCCCTGTGGAGTGGGGGGCTGGGCTGGGGACAGGCAGTTCTGGGGAGGAGAAAGCAACAGCTTGTCCATGTGTTTGCATGTCCACGCATTACAGATCCAGCTTTTCTCCTCCAGCATCGGTGAAGGGGATTTAAAAAGTTCCCCACCAGCCTTTCCCTGCCTTCCAGTCCTCTGCCCCATCAGGCTCTGACAGGAGTGGTTCTCCTGCAGCATCACCTCTGGAATGATCTGGGATCAAAGCATCCTGCAGTACCCCAGGTTCTGGAAGGTGCCTGTAATCCAGGTGATGTCTGATGCAGACAGTGCAGCGCTCCCAGCAGCTCTGCTGCCCAGCAAGGGCTGGGGCACAGCTCCCCGACCCCCCAACTCCATCCTCCAGCAGACATTAACCCTCACACACAGCCCCCTCCAGAGCTTGCTCCTCTCACATTCCCTGAGCTCTCCTAAGCAGTTTCCCACTTCCATTTGCACACGCAGCAAAGGACCTACCAGAGATCCCATCTCCCTAATGAGTTAAAAGATGTTGCCTCAGCCCAAAATCTTCCCAGTCCCACACAGCTTCCCCCTCTCTCTAACTGTATTATCTCTATCACTCCATGTTCACCAGAGCTTCCCAACTGCTGCTGAAATGGATGGGGAAATCTCCCTTTCCAGAGTAAGGAAAAGCCCCAGTTAGGAACATCCCTTTTCCCCCTTTATGTCAGAGGTGGGGTTGCTGGTAACAGATTTGGGCAGCCAGAAGAAACAAGAAAAAAGAAACTATTACAGAGTTCTCTTCTCACAGAAAGAGATTTTGTTAAATTAAATACTCTGCAGCAAAAATGTAAAAAAAAGAAGGGGAAAAAACTGTGATAAAAAGTCAGAGAGGACAAACATGGTTCATGGTGCAAATGTTTAGATTTATGAACAAAGCTGAAGGGCAGAACCCACAAAATGTAATGCTGGAGGATGCATTTCCCTCAGAGTCTTCAAGGGCTTCTTTAAACTGCAGAAGTTCCTGGACCACAGCGAAACCTGGAGCCTCCCCAGCAGAGAAGGAGCACACAGGGACTGTGTCCCACCATCTGCGGGGTGTCAGAGGCTCCTCTGTGGGCATCCACAGCAGCACATCCCCTGCTAACTGGTGACCTTGATTGTTTTCCACACTTCAACCATCCTAGCCTTCCAAAAACTGCCAGGCCTTTTCAGCTCAGATCCATCACTGCCCTCTGCAGCCTCCCCAGGCCTCCCCTGGGTCTGTCTGGAGTAGCTGGGCACTGGTTCTTTGCTGCCACGTGCATGATGCTCCCAGGTGAGCTCTCCTGGTTCTCCCGTGCCCCTCTCCAGCTGCCTGTGTGCTGCCCTCCCCAGCCCATCCACACCAGAGGCTCCCGGGATGCTCCAACCCTCCTGCCACACTGGTTTAAACATGCTGAAATTCCCTTTTCCTTCCCTCCTCACCCCCCTCAAGAGGCTGTTTCTGCCACATCTCAGACAGCTGAGGCTCCAACGTGCCTCATCCCAGCAGTCTCCTCTGTTTGTGAGCTGAGTCATGCAGGTGTCAACATTTCCAAACCTCATGGGGAGGCTCAGCAGAGCTGGGAGGGTGCAGAGCATTAAGTCAGAAGTTATTAATAGCTGCCATCGACCATCTCAGCAGCTTTGATCTACTGGCAGCTGATTACAGCTGCTGCTCCTGATGATGAAGCACCAGGGGTCCTGCCTGTACCTCAATTTCCCCTTCCAGTTTTCCGATTTTTAGTGGAACAAAACACTTCCCCCCAAAATTTCAAAACAGATGGGATTCAGCAGCCAGCACTGCAGTCGGAAAGGCAAACACAATCAAGCTGAAGCGTAAAATTTTACTTTGCGAGGAAAATATCAGGTCTTTGAATCCTGCTTCTAGCAAAGTCTTTGAAAGGCTTAGAGGTTGACATCACACACAACAAATCTCCAGAGACCACAGCTCCTTTCTGAAATTTTCCATGTAGCCCTTAATCCATATCCATGAAAATAAACTTAGAATTTGTTCCCTATAAATAATTAAAGGGGTATAACCAAATGGTTCCCACACTCTTCCATGCTTTCATCTGAAGAAGAAAAGATAATTTGCTATTGCCTGAAGACAACACAGCACACCTAGCATATTCAAGGAAACAACTCAGAAAATCTCCCTGCAAAAACCTAGAGCCACTGTTGGGAACAACTAAGGAAGCAGGATAAAATAGCCACCTAGCCCTTTATGTCAGCATCATTTAATCCTGCTCTGTCTGCTGGGAAGCAATACAATGTTCAAAAGACAAAATAGAGAATCATTCTGTGGCAGACAAATTCAGGAAAATTTCCATTTTATCTGGTATCACCAGCTAACTTCTCTACCAGCTTGCCCAAAACTTTGCAGAATTCATTTTCTGAGAAACAGCAATAAAATGGATCTACACCACACTGTGCTGTTCTAAGAATTTAAAGATCGCTGGAGCCAGTACTGCCTGAAATAAGTCCCCATCTCCCAACATGAGGAAAGAGCATTTTTAAAGATGCCAGAAACAGCAGAGTTTTGTGCAGAGTGAGACAGTTCACTCTATGGCTTGAGCATGAACTCAAGGAGCAATTTCTACCAGTCTACTCCATTTGAGTTATAGCATCTAAATCTACATTATGATGGAATTAGACATGAAAAAACTCACATACTTATGACTACTGTAAAGTCTAATGTAATAAAACTGCCAAGCTTTAAGAACACAGACATATTCAAAATATTCAAACTCATCACCACAAAGCTCATTCCACTAAGCACAACAGAAGAGAGGAACAGTTTGGCCAGTGCAGGTTAACATTTAGCTCACCACAGTCACATTTCAGATTCCAAATTCTCAAAAAGAGACCTAAAAAGAATATAAGAATGCCTTTAAGAGATACATCTATCTTTGGACAGAATGTTTTCTTTCTTAGAGAAAACCTAGTAAAAAGCATTTAATAGTGACCAGAAATCTGGGGTTCTCAGGCCTAATGTCAAGAAGGGAAGAATTTACAGCAGACACATACTTTACTTCTTCAACCCTTAAGTAAAGCTATTGTAAACACAAGTTGCTCTCACTGTGTACAGGAGAGCCTTGACTACACGTGACAGAGCAAATCACTTTGACTACACCACAGAGAAGACCTCACACCTGCTACCCCTTAACCACAACCCTTCCACCACAGGGAGTGGTTGTCCCTCCAGCCATGCAGTGCAGCACAGCACCCTCAGCACACCCAAAGATGATTCCTCTTGGCTTCTGCCAGCTTCGGCTGCAGAACAATAACTCGTGGCTCTTACTGATCCTGGAATTTCGGAGCACGAACACTGCAAATCCGGCTTCTGCGAGAGCACATCCCGCCACCAGGCAATTCAATCTTGGAGGTCTCAACTCCTTCACCCCTGGGGTTAGAGCAGGATTCTGCTTTATTACCTCCAGCTCGGTGGTGTGAGCGTGCAGCTTCTGCACCATGTCCTCGGCCTCGCGCATGCGGCGGCTCAGCTGCGGCGAGTGCTCGGCCGGGGTCAGCTCGCTGTCGTACGACTCCAGGATCGCCCGCATCCCGTCGCGCTCCTGCCGGGAACAACAGCAAAACATGCACGGATAAAGCCTCTAAATGCACTCCCCCTGCCAGGAACAACAGCAAAAACTTTTAGGGATAAAGCCCCTGACCATGCTCCGAGGAGAAGCTTCTGCATTTTTGCCCACTGTTCTTTTACGTGGCAACTCAACTCTGATGGATGTACACACATCAGCGTCAAGGCACAGATGAACACACAGTTTTAATAAAATAAATCTTGCTGCTGTGAAGACTGAAAAATTAGACTGTCTTGTGTCTATAAAACCCCACATCCTTTGCAGGGAAGAAACATGCAGACACTCTAACAAGCAGATGGCAACTGAAAACAGAGCCTGCCTTCTTCCTGGAGACACTCTTCTAATTCAACATGGCTGAATGGGTTTCCTCAGCAAAATATTTAGTGTTGCACTTGACATTTTTCCTGCCAGAGCCTCGGCAAAGAAAGAACAGAATTGTCACAACAGAAATGAAACAGATTTGACATTGAACAAAGTGGCTGAGAGCAAATATCCTCAAAATGGTATGTGACTTATCACTTGTTAGATGCTGCAACACTCGGTGCTTGTAACAAACATTTTTTCAGAGGTTAATGTCTGGCAGGCTGTGTTTGGCTCACTTCTCTGTCTGCTGGCAATTATAACCAGGCATTTGCAGAGAAAGACAAACAGAAGGGATCCTCCTCCCCTCCCTGAGAACAGCTTCCCAACTGTAAGGCTTGGGCTTGGAGCTAAACATAAAACTTTTCGTGTGGGCTCCTGGCTGAAGTATTCCTAATGCATTCCCAGCTTCAGACAGCACCTAATGCCTCTCTCCAAGGCACTGATGCAGTAGAAGAATGGGGACAAAAAGAAAATTTCAAGAAGTCAGGTGTGTTTAAGGAGGGTTACTGGCTACACTGCAATATGCACACAGAGATACAAAGGTTATCTCCTCCTTCCAAATCTAAAGGTCAAAGACTGAATGTGGATAGCAAGTGTCCATGTGGCAAGGGAAGGAACACTGAAATTCAAGGTGTGACAGCAAGACTGGGGGCACTGCCAGAGGTACAGTGTGTTCAGAGCACGTCATGGACTGAAAGGTCAGCCGAGGTAGTTGGGTTGGTCAGCAGGTAAAAGGACCCCAAGACCAAAGGACAGCCTGGGGCTACAGGAACTGGGTTAATAAAATCAAAAAGAAAACCAGGTTTTAGCATAAATAGTACCAGCAGCTATTACCAGCTCCTAGCCCAGTTTTGACTGAAGAGAAATATATTTTTCCAGGGAAACTGTTTTGCCATAGTTTAGAATTATTCATCTGACAGACATGTGAAAGAAAAGGAAATACTTCCATGTTACCGAAAAAGAAGAAAACCCAAATGCAGCCACACCTGCCTTGTAATGAACTTGTTTAGCAGAGGGGCAGCAGGACAGGATCTCTCCATCCTCCTCTTCCCCCTCCAGCACCCACAGACATCACCCAGTCTGCCCAGTGCACTCTCCATAAGGCAAACTGCTTTTGTTCAGGAGATGAATTCCATTCCCCATTTACAGCCAAATCACTTTCCAGAGCACAGAAGAGAACATAATGACAGCTTTTAGTGAAGGTATTGGTTTCAGCTTTGCATGTTGTTGCAATTAGATTTGCAATTACAGCATCCTCTCTCCTCTGCTCTGCGAGCTGCTTCGCTGTCCTAATTTTCTCCTAAGCATCCTTCATCCCTGTGATATTTTACCACTGCTATGTTCTCTCTGCTACAGCAGGGACAGTCCCAAAATCCTTGGTGTTTTTTTTCAAAAGCAAACAGGACCCCTGGCAACTCCCATCACACTTGGCTTCCAATTAACTGCTGAATATGAGGTCATCTGAGTCATCCCCACCAAGATCCCAGCAGCTCCCTGGGCTGCCAAGCTGCAAGGAGGACAAACTCCAGCTTTCATGTGAGCATGGGAAAACTGCATGGGAGCACGAGCAACCCTACAGGCTGTCTCTCCCCTAAAATCAACTACAGCCCTTGCCCTTCAAAGCATCTCTCTGAAATGAAGAGTAAACTTCTCAAGAAAAAAAATCATACATGGTAAACACTGCAGAAGCTGTATTAGAAAAAAAAAAAAAGGTGCTGAAAAGCTGAACTAAAGGGTGGCACAATTAAACACTTGATCCTGGAGTTTACTTATCCTCTTTAATTATTTCTAAATATTAATACTGTTAGTGAAATCAATCCTCAGCTTCCAACAAGTGGTCCCCAGCTCCATTTTTTAAATTTCTCCCCATCAAGAGCACTTATTGAAAGCTTTTCCCTCGCTCCTAAAGATCTTGTTAGTTTGGCAGGAAACAGAAGTTCTTGTTGAGAAGTCCTCTGTCTAAAAAGAGTCTCTAAAATATAATCCTAATTTAGTAATTGCTGCAGTATTTCCTCATTCTTCACAACCCATCAAAATCCTCCCCGGGCACTTTCAGATGCCCTTTCTAACCTTATTCTAATACAGATGTTTTGCTGCTTCCTATCTGGAGAGTATTCATGAGAATTACTAAAAAGCAGTTCCTCTGGGAATTTCCAAAATTTACCCAGCACAGGGTAAATCTCTGCTAACTCACCATGAACCTACCCTGGCACAATTCCAGGTGCTCTTTACCTTAACCAGCTTTAAATCAACACCGAAAAAGAAATGCAGCTCTTTCCAAACATGCCCTAAATGCAGAATAATAGTTTTGATGTTCATTGTAAACCTAGGAAATTAATGCCCTACAGCAAACCCTGGTGCTGCAGCTTGCAGCTGTGTTTGAGGAGATGTAAGTTAGAAAAAGAGGAAGGATAGTGATTTTTTCAAAGGTTGAACAGTTTCCCTTCCTTCTGCCAGCACCAGCCCATTCATCAAATAAATATTCCTCCTACTATTGCATAAGGAACTAAGAAGAAAACACATTTTATAATTTTAACCAGAAACTAGAGCTAATCCCTTGAAAATGTGCTATGGGAAAGAACAGGATGGCACCTCTGCAAAATGCCACCCCCCAAGATGAGGCTTCTCCCCAGTCTTCCCACCAGCTCCTCTACTCCCTCTGTGCAAAACCAAAATTTGACCTGGCTGACAAGTAGCTTGACGCTCAAAGAAAGTCCCTTTCTGCAGCATTCACACCCCAGAGTGGTTTAGAAACAGCAGGAATACAAGTGGGCTCCTCCAGGACTTTTGGGTGAATTTTAGGGAAAGACCTGAGAAGGGTTCACGTAAGCATCATCATCATCATCACAAACCATCACCCCCCACGTCACTGCAGCACTGCACATCACAAGGGCAGCCCACAGACACACTGAGGAGCATCAGAGCCACTCCAGCCTGGGCACGGGAAGAAACTGAACAGTAAAACAGCCAAAAAACCATAAAAAGGTGTCTGACCTTATATACATACATATAAGTTCAGGCCCTTCTCCTGCTGCTCGTTAGCCCCTCTTCAAACGCACACCATTCACCACAGACTTTCTAATTAGTTGAAGAAAAGAAAAATCAATAAGAAAGAAATTAAAGTTACAAATCTAACTGAAGTCAGTCACATGCCCAGGGAAAATGTGTTCCTGGGGTAAAGTTTATCTAGTGTCATAATTTTATTGAAATCCTATATCTTCCAATTGACTTTTATCGTTTCAAGCTGGATGCCAGAGTTATCATTATTAGAGTCTCAGTGTTGCTCGCAGGCCTGAGGTTTGAGGTGGCTTTTTTATTTTTTTCCTTTTATAAACAAGTTGTAATTGTCTGGTTTATTGATCAATAAATCTTTCAACTGCCTCTCTTCACCCCGCTTCTGTTCTGGTGGGTCTCCTGCACCGTTCCCTGCAAGAAAATATAGGGTTGTTGTTTTTTAAAGAACAGATTGCTTTGTCGTTAGCAATGAGAGGGCAGGAATTGTGCCGGTCAGTTCCAATAATGGCTTTTTAATGACAGATTCTAGTCACAGAAAAATCTGCTTTATTTCCACACGAGTGAACTCTGACTATTAATCCACAACCCAACGGCACAGCTCGCTTGCTCTCTCACTGCTGCACGGGTAAGAGCCTGGCAGAGGAGACAGACTCTGCACAGTGGAATCAAAATGATATTTCCCACTTGGTGCTTTTTTGATAGCTACAGAAATATTCCAAGTATTACATCAGCTTTTTGTTTAATTAATGATAATTTTGGGGGAATGTTAATAGGCTGCTTCATTATCAGAAATCAGTGGCAAGATTTCTTCCCCCTCCTCTTCATCTCCAGACTCCTAAATCCAAATTAGTTGTAATAAGGGAAAATTTCAAGACTGAAGAAAGATACGGAGCTTCAACATCAAACAGATGCTATTTGCAATCAGGTATAATCTAGCTAACTATTTCTCGTAAAAACACAAATAAAAGGGAGAGATGACTGTGTAGCAGAGGTCTGGGCTTTCTTGCTTTAAACTCATATATAGCAAAAGGGAGATGGTGAGTGGGGCTTGACCAGATGTTCAACATCAGTAAAATTAGTGGGGAGGCATAGAAATACAAGCCAAAATATGGTTAGAAATAACTGAAGAATACTTAAATATATTAGACTGTGCCACGACCTATCGACAAAATATATTCTTAGGTTACCTAATAAAATTAATCACATTAATCTCTGGTCCATGGAGCAACTATCTTTGAGGAACTCACAAATGGCAAGACAGTGACTGAAAATAGGACAGAGGAACAGACCCAACCTTTTAAAAGAAGGATGGAGGAGAAGACACCGACTCTGGCAATTATAAATCACTTCAATATTTTGGTAGCTCATATAATACTTGAAAAAAACATTAACAATCAAATTGCAAGCAGCTAGAGAAGAATTAGGGACAAGAAACAATCAACTGAGCCTTAATATGAATAATATCAAAACAGTCTAATTTCCTTCTTTGACAGGTAAATTGTCTACTGAATAAAGGCAAATAATAAATGCGATAAATCTTAACTCCAGTGATGTGTTTATCAAAGAGGAGAATTACAATTCAACAGCATCTCTGTAATTTGGAGGAATGAGTTTGTATCAGGGTGATGAAACCGACGGAAACAAAGCACAGAGCCCTGAGCGTTGTGTGGCAGCAGAGCCACCAGGCACCACGACCTGGCTGCAGCATCAGGGGCAATTCTGCCCCTTCCCAGAGCTCCCTGTTTGCACCTTCCTTATGGGAAACACGTGCAGCCCTCTTCAGGCTCACCAGGTGCAGGGAGATGCTCTGTGCCCCACAGAAAAGCATTAACCAGGGAATGTGAGCAGGGATGCTGACAATTCACAGGTTCTGCCCCGGTCTGAGGGCTGGAGGGATTGATAAGGGATTGATAAGGGACTGATAAACTGTCAAGCTGTACTGCGGAGGTAAAGCCATGTTCAAATCCCATTGCCTGATGGAAAGTGCAGGGGAAAAACAACAATCAAGCGACAGCCAAACCCAGGAAGAACCAGGCCTGCAGAGAGAGCAGGGGCTAAAACCACACTGGCTCAGACTTCGCTCTTACGGGAGCCACATCCCTCAGCTTCCTCCTGGAGCACTACTAATTAGCTCAGGAGCTAATGGACTCTTCCAGAACAAAAAGCCCAAGAGTTCTCAGCCAAACAAAACCAGCAAAAGTTAAATTACCAAAAACTTCTCAACCCCTCCTCACCTTCAGCAGCATCTATGATCACCAAAAGGCAAACGGTTCCCCTTCCTCTTACCACCCTCATCCTCCGTACAAATCATCTTTAAACCAAAATTTTCTACTCCGAAGCCTACAAATAGCTTCCTTCTCAGCTGCAGCCATTTCCCAACATTTCTCTCCGTGGCTGACCTATTTTCACATTACTTTGCAAATCAGAACTGACTGCAGGCACATATGTATACACACACCATTGACTTTCTACTCAAGACCTCAATTAAAACACCATTTACAAAAAAAAGCCTGTTAACTTCATAAAAATAAAAACATCCAGCAGACTTCACTATCCTTGCACTGACAAGACCATTAGGAAACATTTTTTAAAATATTCTTAATTCTTGAATGTGACTGTTTATATATCAACCCTCTGCTTGTGTTTTTGCCCCTCAAGCCAATGTAAAGCTACTGCAGGAGTCTAAAGATGGATTTAACCTATAAAGAAGCCTTTCAGATGTGCTGTGCCCTACGACTAAGAAACCTCTCCAAGAAAAATAAAACATTCCTTCTTTTGAAGTCCAAGTAGCTCCACCCATGCCTAACAGGAATAGGTGGGGAGAGGTCAGAAAGGCTGATGGACATAACCACGGGCACACAGCAAACCACGAATCCCTCTCTGTCCCATCATCTCCCTGCAAGGGATGGTTTTCATCTGTTTTCTAACACTCTCAGAGCCATTTTCTTGCTAGGAAAGTCAGGTTATTATTCAGGTTGAACAGCAACTTTGCTCCCAAGGCTGGAAGTCTGGAGAAAGCAGCCACCCAGGGAAACTGTGGTGGGAAGAGGACACAATCAGGCAGAGAACACGAGAGAGATGATCAAATACTCATTTTAGCTGCCAGAAAAAGGCATTCAGAGATACTCCTAGCTTCTCAACCGTCCATTCTTAAATTTTGGAGAAACTCTGCAATCCAATTGCTCTCTTGGCCAATGTTCAGCTGGCAGCTTTAAATGTGCTCCTACAAATACCTGTGTATCTCTTACATGCTCTTGTATTCCGTAGGTTTTGCCTCTGATTTATAGTCCTCCCTTTCTAGCTCCTGTCCCTCTCCTCCAACCCTTCTCTGCAGAGAGCTCAGCTTGCCTTCTATCCTGGCAATGGACCAGAGCAAATAAATCCACTGTAACTCTTTTAATCCGTCTCTGATAAATCTCCTGCTTACTATCTTCTGGAAAATTGTGCGTGGTTTCTGAAAGCCCCATTTTGCTTATAGCACATCCATATGCCAGCTGACAAGCAATCATACAACTGACACCACAACAAATTAAATATTATCTGACTAAAATACCCCTGGGGTCCTCTTGCTTCACAGTGAGTTTAACATGTTTAGTTATGTTTCTTAGCCTCCTGCTGCTGTGAAATAATTGTATGATTTTTCCTTCGTTTCGCTCCCCTCTACCGGAACGCTCACCGCTGCCTGTCTCCAGAGCGAGCCTGCTCTTCTGTCTCAGTGTTTGTCATCTCTTCATTCCTTAAAAAACCCTCTTTTTCCTACCATTTCTCATGATCCCACTGCTCAGGCAGTGGCAGTCTTGTGTGTGAAGCTGCTTTACTCACCCTCCTCAGCACAGGGTCACTCCCCATCTGACACCGGTACCTGACACCATGTGCATGGTTCACACATGAAAAACAGTCATTTCCTTCAAAAAAACACCCAAAAAACCCCCAACATACCTTATTCAACCTAGCCACTAGATTACCAACACCGCCAGAGGGAAAGCATACAGCTGACAAAGGGAATGGATTCATCCTGACTTACTGGCAATACAAAGCTAATATGCTACTCACCTATTCAAAAAAAAAAAAAAAATAAAAAAAAAGGAAAAAAAAAAGGTTTTGGTGTGG